>JAGXJF010003380.1:0-78578 GCA_019208055.1 Stipa capillata
CCCCGCTGACAGGTAGACCAGGCCACGAGAGAGGCCCACTGACCGGTGAGCGAACACGCCCCAGCGGGTTGCCTTTTTTCTCATTTAAAACGCATTTGAAACTGTCTGAACTGATCTCCTGTGTCTAGCCATTAAAGGCGCGTTAGTCCGACTTCGCCACTAGTGCATTGAAGTCGCACTTAGGTTGTCTGAAGGCGCAATTAACCCAGCTGCTCCGGTTTTGTTTGAATCAGAACTGTGAGCTCTGTTACCACTAATCCCTGAGGATCTCGGCCGGTTTTTGCAAGAAATTCACTGGTTCCAGAGAGTTTAGGAGAAGTACAAACTTTTGTTTCGAACGAAATTTAAAGTTTGAAACTATTTAAAGCGTGTTCGTTAAGAATTAACTCCATGCATATTCTTTTGAGCAACATATACCATGCGAATACCCCTTTAGGCAGCCCCCAAAAAAATTTAAACCTCCACCATCCAGAATATTAATTATATTCGTAACATTAGTTGAGTCAATAGGAAAACGTTTTGAGCTACCTATCTAAAATGACATAGATATTTTTCCCCCGGTCCAAACGACCTCGTCATTTTATGTGGCATACATGCATGCTGTTTGTTTTCGTTGGAGTTGTTCCATTTGTTTGCTTCTTATTCGCCAATTTTTCCCGACGTATAGTTGACGGCGCGAGGTACGTGCGCGAGGAAGAACCGAGGTCACCCCCACAGCAGGAACAGGAGCAAGAACTGCCAGGCAAGCAATTTCCCTTGACCATGTCGAATCCTATAACTGCAAAGTATATTTATATTGTTTGCGAAAGTGCATGCTATGTGTTATCACTGATATTTTATGTGGAATAGTTATACCCAGTAGCTGCAGAAGCCTAGGTTCGTCAGCCCTACTCTTGTAACCCTAGTATTAACTGTCGACCATTAGGTTATCGGTAAAATAATTAGGGTTATAGGCGTTAGCCCTGCTTAGCCCTACTTAGAATTAAAATCGTTTTGAATCAAACTACTATACACCCCTTCGGGCTTTGGAAATAAAACCCTTGGACCGGTAATGCCATCCGAGGTGATGATTTGGAAATTATTGTTTTCGAAACCCTAAGTGGAAAATGGAGAGGGCTTTTGATTCGGGCGAGAAATGTAAGGGTGTATGGGTGATGTTGGACTAGCCGGAAGCTGCATGGATGCTATGTGATGAAATGGAGACTTGCTCGAATCGCTTAAGGACCGAGCCTAAGTGCCACTAAACCGGTTCCACACTGTACGTCCACATGACCTTTATGGGAAGGTCCTGGTGTATTAGCCCGGCAAGTGTTAGAGTTTGGACCCGTGGGAAGTATGGGAATGTGCTAGATAGATTGATATCTCTAGAGGGTCTCTACACGAAATGTGGGTGGAGCTCCGACACAGAGATGAGTCCGCTCCGGGTTGTGGTGTCAGGCTGCCTGGGCACAAACGGAGTTGGGTAGATCTTATCTAGCGGGTTCAGCTTTGAAATGGAAGCGGGTGAAAACCTTGTTATAATAACCCTGCCGGCACATCTCGTGAAGTGTGCTCACCGGGCCCTGGCGACAAGGGTGACTTACATCTTGTGGGTAAAGCCGTACAACCTCTGCAGAGTGTTAAAAACTATTCGAATAGCCGCATCCTCAGTTATGGACATGAACTGGTAAGGCCACACCCTGGTTAGACTAAGTTTTGATTGAGAAAAACTGGGTATGGGATTAAGGACGTGGGCATGACGTGTCCACAGTGTGCAATTATGGCCACGCTGCGGTGGCAAGGAATTGCAGATGAAAAGCTTCCAGCCGTATTGGTCGAATGGTGAAGGACCATACGAGCTGGTACCGTAGAACCTAGATGCCGGTTAGATGGAGCTATCGATTGGCGGATGGAGCTATCCAAGGATAGTCGGAGCCCCGATGATAGGTGGAGCTAACAGCATTAGGAAGATAGTTGAGTAGCGGTGACTACTCTATGCGGTGAGATGAATTGATATCTTTTCAATACTGTGAATTTTGCAACAAGGCTTTTGAATCTAATATTCATATCTACATTGAAAACTTACTTTGTCGCACAACATCCAACCTAGTATAGAGCTACTTCCTTGAGCCCTACTTTGCATGAAATACTACCGTATACATTTCCCCTGGGATGATTGCTTGCGAGTACATTCCATGTACTCACCTGGCTTGTTGATTTGGCCAGAAGAAGAAGAGATCTTCTCCGACGACGACGACAGTGACTACGAGGGCTAGGGCGTTCTCCCAGTCAGTTGCCTGTTGGGTTGGCACATTGATGGGTCTATCTATGTTTTATTGGCTTCCGCTGCTGTTTAATTTCGGCCTTCCGGCTGTGTTGTGTAAAAAGGACCATAATGGCCTATTCGTGTAATAAATCGTTAATGTATGACAATGCTACCAAGTTGTTTGTGTGTACTGGCTACTGATCACGGGACCAGTACAGGAAAACACAATGGGTTTATCCGGCCTCAAAACCGGGTATGCCACAACATGCGAAGATGATAAAAAAAGTCATCATGAAGCAAGAAAATAAAAAGGAAGATCCATCCTTCTTTATCTTCTCAACATTTGCAAGAATAAGAGGATCATGTGTGTTAACCTGATCTATTTTCCCACTTTGCCCTTGACTCCCTTGCTAACTTTATGCTACCGAATTTCAACACCAACAGGGACAAGGTCATCCAATTGCACACATATAAATCTTTACTATTATATAAATGAGAGTCGATGATGGTGGCTGCGGTGGTATGTCACCCACCTCACTCTCTCACATAAAAGGAAACGTGCCAACTCTTGTTATCCCATATTTTTCTCTTGGATTTAGTTTATTTATTTTTTGTCAACAAATCAAACAACTTCATTTGTAACTCTTGGGAAACTACAAACGTTCCCTTCTTTTTCCTATTAGCAGAGTTTGGAGTTTGAATGGATTGCCCAACTGGGCTGCATCACTTTGATGTCCTAGTAGGAGGTCTAGAGCTTCTTAACTATCAAAAAGAGGAAAAGGAAATAAAAACCATCGAGAGCTACTCCCTCTCTCCTCCTATTCACCCAAGCATCCAAACCCTAGAGTTCTGAGCAAGACCCCACCATTTGTCGTTGGATCTCGTAGCAGTCGTCGTCGGAGGAGCTCACTGCCGGCGAGGGGCTGCCGCCCACCGTCTCTTGCAAGCCATGCTACCCTTCCAAGGGGGAGCAGCACCCCTTGCTTGCACCTTGGCTGTTGTCAGCAAGCCACCAGGAAGTTCGACCAAGGCAAGGAGGAGCTGGGCTACATAAGGAAGAGGAAGGAAGAAAAGAGAGAAGGGGAAGAAGGGAAAAGGGAAGAAGAAGATGAGAGAGATTCAGCCCAAAGTCATCAAAATTCATCAAGTTGATCTCAAATAAAGAGTCTTTGCTACATGGAGAGCTTAATTAAGTGGTCTTAACAATGGAACTAAATTTTGGGATGAACACCAATGTTGTTGGAAATTTTATATAGATGTATATAGAATATTTTTTTCTTAACTTGGATATATGAAATTAAAGATACCTAAATAACAGCAAAGGATCAGAAAAGAGGAGGTACCCAGAATTTGTCAAGTAGCTCGATTTAGGGTTTTGTTGAGAGATATTGATATAGTTATGGTTCCTTATCATCGTGTATGTTTGAGTTGGTGCTAAGAGGGGTTTTCCACAAGTTTGAGAGCTTCTGATGGCAAGGGTAATTCTTCGAGTTGATCGTCAAACTTGAGGCAAGTGCATGTCGAACCCTTTTACATGTGGTTGCCTATGTGATTCCTTTGTTTCTGTGTTCTACTTGTGAATGTTTTTGGAGAAATATTTTTGAACAGGTCGGTGAGAAAGTTACATATGTTACTATTCTGGTGAGGTCGATGAGTAAGTTACTACGTGACTATTGCAGTGTGTTTGAGCTAAACCGGTGAGGAATTTACACGTTTAACTATCCCGGTGATGTCAGTGAGAAAGTTAAAGTGTGAATATTTCGGGATGGTCTAGTTTAATTGTTAAAGTTCGATGCAAAGATTTTGGCTTTTGATCATGTGTTATTTCCAAATAAAATTTGTTTACGGCTCTAAATTATACTTGACTAAGTATCCTTTACTCACTCTTATTTTTATTTGTTGGTTTTTATTTGGTTTTCAGGTACACAGAGCAATGGCATGCATGGGAGGGAATAGCTCACCTTTATATGCTAGCTCATTATCTTCTATATAGTTGCTTAGTCTTTGATGTTGTCATATGTATCATAGTGTTGGAGACTTGTGGTTCCAAGTAACCTATTAGGTTGTTGACGGGTTGGTACTTTGAATTGTATGCTTGGTTGGAGTCTTATGCCATCTATAACTGCGTGATTGATAATATCTTGTGTTAATTGTGTTATATTTGATAATTGCATGTTTTGGATGTCCTTGTAAACAAAGGAGAGTCCACCGAAATTTATAACTTTTTTCGGACTCAATAGTCCTTTACTCACTCTTGTTTTTATTTGTTGGTTTTTATTTGGTTTTCAGGTACACAGAGCAATGGCATGCATGGGAGGGAGTAACTCACCTTCATTCAGTCACTTCACATAATTTTTCATATGCTAGCTCATTATCTTCTATTTAGTTGCTTAGTCTTTGATGTTGTCATATATATCATAGTGTTGGAGATTTGTGGTTCCAAATAACCTATTAGGTTGTTGACGGGTTGGTACTTTGAATTATATGCTTGGTTGGAGTTTATGCCACCTATAACTATGTCACTGATAATATCTTGTGTTAATTATGTTATATTTGATAACTGCATGTTTTGGATGTCCTTGTAAACAAAGGTGAGTTCGCTGAAATTTATAACTTTTTCTAGACTCAGTAGTTTTTAGTATAGTGTGGTAGCATTCAGGTAGGGTTGATATCTGGGGTCCTATAGTTGGTACGAGAGCATATTGTAGCTCCTAGAGATAGGTAATTAATTAGCTCAACTAGTTAGTTGGTAACTAAAACTTGATTTAGGTTTAACTAATTAAATTTGACACACTAGTGCCCAGTAGGGTGGGTTTTGGGTCATCCACTTGCACTTACGCTTCTCTATTTATTATTGATTCCCATTTCCAAAGTATTGTTGTGCCAGTTAGCAGGCCGTTGTCGTGGAAGGCTTGCAGTGCCTTGCTTCGGGTACGAGTAAGTTTTTCTTCTTTGTTGTTTTCGACTTGATCTTATTAGTGATGATCCTTGTCTTGAAGGTTGATAAATACAGCATTGGAAAGAAAAGATTTGATCACTCAGGGTGTTTTCTTAACGCTCATGAGTAGTAGGATGAGGAGATATGGTTTGATGGATTCAATTATTAATTTTTCCTTGTTGGACTTATGAGAAGATAGATAGATAAAGGGATTGGATTTGGTTATGAAGTATGGTATGCTAGAGTGGAAGTCGATAAGAAGAAACAATTGATTTTGATTATTATCCTTGAGGATTAAAGTTGAATTAGTTTGACGATGTTGGAGTATCCATATGATCAGTCATGAATTAAAATATGCCCAAGGTATTTGAGTTATTGCATGGTTAATCTTGACGAGTTGGGCTTGCAATTAGATTTGGCTAATAGGTAAAGATATAATGCATATTTTGGAGTTGCTAATTCAATTTGGTAGAAAAGGATGATATATTGGTTCCAGACTTTTAGGTTATATAATATGATAAGTTTTCTTTGTGGATATTTATTATGATGTCTTCTTCATGAATAATTGGTGGATTTGTCTAATCATGAGGGGGTCTATTCTATGAATGATTGGTGGTCTTGGATAAATGCTTATTATGGATCTTATAAATGAATTTTAGTGGATCGTGGAAGAAATGAAAGGTTGATGGACTGGGTGAATTACCAGGTTTATGGAATTCTTATAGTGATTTAGGTTCCTAGCCGTGATCAATGAATCAGAGGATTCTATTACTTGTGGTTACACGAAGATTGATAGAGGATGGTCGATTAATATTACTTCCTTGGTTAACTTTGTTACCTTAGACCATTAGAGTAAAGGTGTTGTAGATGTGTGTGAGATCTTAACCTGTAGGGGTTTAACTATCGAGGTTCAGGTAGGATGATTATACAAATATATGAAGCTAAGTGCCATGGTTATATTTGGAGTTGTTGGTCTTAAGGTAATGACCTGATGGAGTAGGATAATGATTTGATTTGATGATGTTGGGCGTCACTACTTACTTGGTCTTCATTTTCCTTTCACCAACACTAGTTAATCTTTTTCTTCGCCACTTGTGGATTATGATCTACAAGTATGTACTAGTATATAGATTAAGTGTGGTGCTTAGGATATGTATTAATATATGTGGAGTAGATTGTTTATCTCTATTGCTTTAAGTTTTGAAGAGATCCTCAACTCTTTACCGATTTTATCGATTTAGCATGGTGCTTTTATTGGTAGACCGATCTATAGAGATAAACTCTGGTGAAATTAATTTTTTGCACTAACAGTATTTGGAAGATTATTCTTGTACAACTAACGTATATAGGGAGATTGATGGCATCCAAGCTTCAATTAAATAAAGTTGGATAATCTCAAGAGCCGACGTCCACAAATCAAGAGTACGGGAGGAGGACACTAAATCGGTAACAAGTGTTCTTCCTACGGAGGCTACACTATCATATCATCCATATCTTCTCTACTTTTGATTAAAATTCATTTATGTTTTGTTTTGTGTCGTGTCTGTCATTCATTTAATTATTTATAGTCATGGCTATCATATATTGTTTGACATTGCGGAATAGGTATAAAGCAAACATCTATTTAATCTGGAGCTTACTTGTGTTGGAATTGCTTGTATTTTATTATTGCCTCCTAATTCATAAAATATTATCGTAGTTGTTTTTCTTGAAAAAGTTCATCTAGTGGTGAGCATACTTAAATTATATCTTTAACCATTGTCGAGAGCTGGTTAAAACACGTTCAATTGCTAGTCGTAGATAAAATTTAATGGTTGATTCTTAATTTGAATTGACTTAGCTAGTTGTATGGGTTGTTTAAATTAATATAATATTTTTGGTACAACCTCACATTGTTGAGTCAGATAATCAACCTTTAGTTTCTTTAGAAGTATATTTTAACTTGTGAGCATGCTTGGCCAACCTTTTTTGTAACATTGTCCTGCTGAATAATGTGCTTCAATTTTCAAATAAATGCAAATCAAAGAGAGAGGCAACCACTCCAATGACCAATGAGTTGATGTACTATGAGTACCACCTCTCGTGTTATGAGTGGAATGACGGGTGTAGTGGCAATCCTACAAATTAAATAACCTCTCATTGCTCCAATATTCATGGACTATGAGCATATACCAACATGGGGGATTGCCTCTCATGTTCCGATGTTGATGCCGGGAATAAATGAAACCAATTACATTTTTCCCTCTTTGACCTTGTTTTATAAAAGGTTTTCCAAGCAACTTCCTCACTTTTTATAATATTCTTTGATATACTAGGGAAGATTTAAAGACAAAACTCTTGTGATGGGATAGTGTCAATCATCACAACTCTAAGAGGATAAAAACATTTGCAACCCATGATTCTTTCTTTTCATGTTCAACTTGAGTAATCTAGTTATTTATTGTTAATTACCTTTAGTATTAAAATTATTCTTGCATTAACATTCAGTGTTGATGTGTCTTTGAATGCTCACTTATAGGATAACCTTTTGTAAGATTAACATAAGAAATATATTTACGTGTAAAGACCCTCTCGTAATCGCTATACTTTTATGAGATCAGCATGAACTCACGAGTTAATTAAAATAAAGTTTTTCATCTCATGCATACATGTAGGCTGCTTCTCTCGTACCATAACCGAATCATAGAACCACCCGGGTGGATGGTAATTTTGTAACTATTCGGGTAGCACGAGCCTACTCGGATGGTAGTCCTGGACTTATTCAGATGACATGAGCCTACTCGGATGGTAGTCCTGGACCTATTCGGGTAGCGCGAGCCTACTCGGATGGTATCTTTGTACCTACTCAGGTAGCCGACTTGTTTGTATCTAGTTGTAAACAACTCGTGCATAGTCAGGAACAACTCGTACTGAGTCGGGAAATGACTTGTACCGAGTTGTAAACAACTCGTGCATAGTCAGGAACAACTCGTACCGAGTCAGGGAATGACTTGTACCGAGTTGGAAACAACTCGTGCATAGTCAGGAACAACTTGTACTGAGTTGGGAAATGACTTGTACCGAGTTGTAAACAACTCGTGCATAGTCAGGAACAATTTGTACCAAGTCAGGGAATGACTTGTACCGAGTTGGAAACAACTCGTGCACAATCAGGAATAACTCGTACTGAGTCAAGAATTATTTATACCTAGTTGGGAGCAACTCATGCATAGTCAGAGAACGACCTATATTTAGTCAGAAACGACTCGTGCACAGTCGGAGCGGCTTGTTCGTGTATAGCCGGGAACGACTTGTACCGAGTTGGGAACAACTCGTATATAATAGGGAACGACTCGTAGCTAGTCAGAAACAACTCTTGCAGAGTCAGGAACGTCTTGTACCGGGAATGACTTGTATCTACTCAGAAGCCGTGCACGTTTAAAAATTTAGAATTGAAGGTTGTTTGCCGTTTACTTCTTCCCTATCCTCTCTACCTTGTGGTCCCACCCACAGGGGTCCTCCTCCACGCGGCGCCGCCAAGGACGGGCGTCGTTCGCCGGGTGGGATGACATCGCCGGGACCTCCCTTCGGTCTCCCCGCTCCAAGCCCTCTAAAACCCTCCACCGGGTGCTTCGTCTACCCTTTTCCCAACTGCTACCTCTACTCCTTCTTCCCTCGCCAAGGCCAGCAGTCGTCGCAGCTCTCCGGCGATCATTTCCTGGCAAACCAGCAACCCAGGCAAATCATTATCAAATTCAAATAAAAACAACTCAAACTTAGAAAGTTCATAACTAAATATTCCCAACTCTAACTAAGGCAAAACCAATTGCGTTAGTTGCATATTTTCATCCTCTACATTGTAGAATGCATCTCATGCATGTCTTTATCTCTGAAAATTCCAGAATTTGCTTATTTGCTTTTGCCCCCCTTTTTCGACGTTCGGTGCTTTATTTGCTAGAGTCAGGCAACGAAGGTTTTCTCGAGGGTGATCACTAGCAGGAGTACATCCCAGAACAACCAGGCAAGCATGCTCGCTTGTTGGAAATATCTCGGTTATCTTTGGCTCTGCATTGGTTAATTGACGACGTGTAGTTCAAATATTCTAACATGATGTATGTGGTGCGTCTATCTACCAGCATGAGTAGGTTTGCCTATGTGTGTATGATTAGCAATGGTGTGCTACCTAAATCACTCTAATAACAACTTAAACCTTGGAAAGATGGGAGAGACGGGAGAGGATCCTCATTGGGGACTTGACGAGTAGTAGCTTGCATGATCTTAGAAATGGGATCTCTCCTTAAGCCGACAAGAGTATGGTCGATGAGGGTCAGGTAGGGTAATGGTCGGCCAACCATTCACCCTCGACCTTATCGAGATACTCCGGTTCAGGGTAAGGGTAGTAGCTCTTCCCTCGACTACAGTTGATTCGGGATGAGGTAGTTACACTCATCTCGAAATCCCTCGAAGATTAGGAGGTCTTAGAGGGAATAATATGCTTGACTGTGATGTATGGTTGTGATTGGAGTCACAAATTGGTTGGAGCCAATATCTTGAAAACTTGATAGAGTATTTGGGTAGTAGCCCAGCTCTAGTGTTAATATTGATGAATTGTTACTTGTCGGTAGCAATTTTGATGCTTTGAATGATGGTAGTCATGCACATTCAGATCTGGTCTTGACTCTTATTTGGATAAAATGTCAAGTTGTAGCTTGTTTAAATGGTTTATTCCTTGCAATTCATGAACTAGATGCTAGAGATATGTCATCTACAGTTTGTCCTACTAAATTGAATTGCATTGTTGGTTGTCGTCGTTCAATTGCCATGCCATGATAAAGTTAACCTGGGATGAGCTCTTAGCATCTTGCGAGTACGAAAGTACTCACTCGGGAATTCAAATCCTGTAGATGACCCTAGCATCAATCAGTACTTTTGATTCCGGGAACGCCGTCTCTGATGTTTAATGCTGCAAGTTTGCCTATTTTAGTCGGCCACCGTGTTGTATAGTTTTTGGGAGATGGCTTAGTTGGTCATCTCCGTGGTTATCAAACTCTTCCGCTGCTGTTTTTCATACTTGTGTGTGCTGAAAATGACCTCTATGTCGTGTAATGTAGAAGTTAAGTCCTACCCATCGTATGGGTAATGTTTATTATCTCTAAATTCTTCCTTCGTATAGTTTTGCGATGATATACGAGTTGTTTTGGTGGCTGCCCATACACATTGCGTGTATGAAATGGAGTGTATGGGTATGCCGTGAATGGTTAGGGCGGTTCTTCTTTTCACTAGGTGGAGCAGGTATCGGTTGAATGACCCGTTGTCTGAGATGCTGTGCCGGCCAGGCAGGGTGTGGGTGGGATCCTACCGGGCCTTCGAGCGACCCACTAGCTTCCGGGCTAGGTTAGGGTGTGGGTATGATCGCCGGGCTCCTCCGAACTTGCTATGTTTAGTGGAATTGAGAACTACTCTAAACCTTCACAGGATCTGGGAATTGAATGTGATTTTGGGAAGTCTAATCGCTTCCGGCCAGCTTGACCAACGGTGAAGGCATACGACAGTGGTGGGCGTATGGTGCGTTGGTCAGGTGTCGAACCACTTCGTCTCGGTGTGTACGGTGCAGTTATCGTGCCATCGGGCCGACTGGTTTCTCGGTCCTTGGCGATCATTCATTCTCCTACTCATATACAATTCCGGGGTCCTGACATTGCGCTAATTGGTAGGTGAATAATTAATAAAAGTAAACCTTGCTTTTGTATCCTTTATCTTGATTGAGTGTTTGAAAAACATGAACATATAGTGTATGGAAAACATTTTACTCCCTCTTGCTTGAGGACAAGCAAGGTTTAAGCATGGGAGTGGGGGTGGATGATACGTCCAAAATGTATAGTTTTTTTCATCCACTATATACATGTAATTTTATCAATTCTCACACTTGTCATACCAACTTATGCTATCGTTGCTTATAAATTATTAAATGTTATTTCTTTCTTGTTTTACCACCTTTTTGTTTAACTATACAAAGGACTAGGGTGGAATTTATCTCCCATGGACAATTCAGGATGATTGGCACCAATTTTGGGTTGAAACAGAGAAGTTATGATCGCCAAATTGTGGTTTTCGTGATTGGAGAAATTCATACCAACTCCAAAGATGTAATGATCAAAGGTTGTAGAGCTCGTCAATATGAGTTCAGCCGTTAAGAAATCACCTCAATCGGAGTCCATATGAATTTTCTATAGCCAAAATACGGAACTCTGCCCAAAGGCTAAATCCAAATGGTTTCCCGACCTTCAGTACACTTGTACCGGTCGTATTGTTGAGTCGTATTGTGCGCTAATGGAGGGCACTAAAACTTATGTAATTTTCTCGTTTTCAACTCAGAATTGAGCGTGTTTTTTTGCATTGGATGCATGAGGAGATAAGGAAGAGTTTGGAGGCCTCTATAGATGCCCAAGAGCCCTTGGATCAAAGAGGTTTAGATCGGATGACTTATGGAAGAGTTTGGAGGCTATTTAAAGAGAGGAAACCCTCGCCAAAAGAAGAAGAGGAAAAAGGAGAAAAAGGGGAGAAGGAGGGAGTACGCCTCGACACCATCTATTGAAGCCAAGAACACCTCTCCACCACCTTCACCACGTGATGCAAGAAAGAGGAAGGAAAAGGGCACTACACCACGCTATTGCTGGTCCTAGGCCATGTGCGCCGGCCTCCTCCATCTCCGCCTTCATTCGCGACGACCACGACTTCGTCTCCATCTCCCTCTCCTCCATTAGTTAATTTGTTTGTATGATTAAACATGGTGGTAAAATAATGGATTGTTATTCTATGATTCGTTCTCATACTTCATCTATGTTTGAGTGATTGATTCGACTCTAAGTTGAGGTGTGATCTAGTATGAATAGTTATGCTTTCAAATACTTTATTATGCATGTTCTCTTCATCTTATTTATCTTAGTAATTGGAGATGCCCAATCCATCGGTTGGGTTAGAGACATCTACCCTTGAGACCACACATGGGTTAGATAGGTGTACACACTGAGCTAGAGGAAGTTTTGCAAAATTTGGATTTGATTTTGATTCAAAAAATTTAGAGAGAGTTCATTCATTTTCTGTCCAGAATGTCCGAATGATCCAACTTTTATACAATTGGAGCCTGCTAACTGCATTCAATGCCTTAAATCTTATCTAGAATGCGACACATCGTTACCTCAATTTATTTTGGCCATCACAGATTGAAGCCGTGCGTACTAGATTTACCTAAATTAGTGTCCCTTTCTTGGCTGGCCCAAGTTTTGTAAGATTTCGATGCAACCCAAGTTGGCCAATTGTTGGATGTAACATAGTCTTGCCTCCTTAATCTTTCTATTTACCCTATTAACAAAGTACCCATGTGTTTCTACGGATAAGATTTGAAGCAACTAGTGTCAGGCTTCACTGAATCTACGTCACGCCTTCCAATTCTATCAAGGCAGTTGCCCAAGCTTGTCATTCACATGACTATCTTTATTTTGATACGACTAATACACATGGCATTAAATAGGTAAATACAAATATGCATTCAATACATACAGGTTGAGGTCTTTTGTACTTCCACTCTTAAAATAAATCATTAGGGTACTTCAACTCTTCTGCGCACTGCCCCCTCTCCTCCTTTCCTCCCTTTCACACCTTTGATTGGGCCTCCTCCATTCTACTCATGTCCTTCCTTCTGTGCCTCTTCCCTCTCGACTCCCTTCTTCCCTTCCGCTCCTTTCCTCACATCCATGCCTCCTTCCTACCTCAACCTCGGCGACTCTCCAATAATGTCTCCATTGCCAGAGCGGACGGTTGGCTATGTCTTCGAAGGACCAACATTAATAAGAATAATGAAGGGAGCATAAGGCAACATCAATATTCATGGCTCCGACATTCAACAACGGTGATTTCTTCGGCTCTACTTCCGCACAGTCCCTCCCCATGCCTCCCTTGCCCCCCTCCCCCTTGATCTTATCTGGCTTGCTACTCTGTGGAAATTTCAGCAAGGAAGCAGGACGGTGAGACGACAGAGGTCCACAGGTTGGCTCAGTTGTTTCATGAGTTGGAGGATGGAAGTGGAGAGAGAGGAGTGGGCATAAATCATTACCACCAACTCTTATTTATATAATAACTTGCTAAATACCCGTGCGTTGCTACGGAACAACATAAAAAAAATAGAGTTATGGATCAAACATTGTATTTTGTGGACACACGTGTCAAGCACTACGTGCAATAGAATCGTATCAAATGTCAATGTCTTTCTCCTACTTTCTCCCTCTCTAACAACCACTATATATCACTCCAGCAGTTTCATAGTTGGCATCTTTCTCCTATTTCCTCGTGGGCTCCTTATCAACTGCAAGATGAGTTCAGTGAGCTCTAGCCACCACCCCCGGGTGTTCGCGGAGAACCTCACAATGACAGTAGCGACTCACTTTTAACACGTCTGTTCATAAAATAGAGTGACACTTTTATCAATGTCTTTAGAAATTGAGCATTTGCGAGGAGGAGAGACAAGACTGAGATGGTAAGGCTATGGATTAATTAGTTTTATTTTTCTATTTTTGGAGAGTAAGGCTAGTTTTAGTTTAGTTGTTGAGAGAATCAAGGATTAGTGGTTAGATTTATTTTTCTTTTTCTGTGATTAAGGCTAGAGTTAGTTTTGTTGTTGAGATAATCAAGGATTAGATTTTGTAATGTTAATCTTTTGTGAGGAGAGGAGATGTGGATAAACCACCACCACCAACTCCCATATTATATAGTAGAGATAGACATATCTTTATACAGTACGTTTTCCTGTTGATCATGTAGGCAAAACTAAATGATGTAGTTACTTAATTGATGTGCAGAAAATCATTTGAACACTTCTCATTTTCATCATGCAGCTCTAGTTTCGGGAAGAAAGTTACGACTGAATCAGTCACTTTGGAAAAACAACACCATCACCACTAACTGGTTCAAGGATTAAGGTGGCGCGTAGCTTCACAACATGTGTTCTTAACATTTTTATTTGAAAAATAACACAAGGACAACACAAGGAAAAGAAAGCAATATGTTTTCCTGTTTTTCTGAGAATGTGATAAAGAAAGAAACTAATATGTTTTTCTGTTTTCCTGAGAACATGATTAGCAAAGAACCCAACAACTGCTTTTGAGAGGAAAAAAATTATTTGCTAACTAATTCCTAGCAAATCAAGGTAGGGATGATGTGGCTGGCTGTAGACTCTTCATTCATCAAAATTCAAAATATATGGCAATCAAAATGCAAAATTTATGGCAACAAGGTTGTCGGGTGGCACATTGGAAAATCTCAGGTGTATGGTTATATGTCAATCATTTTCTGTTTGGTTACCTATTTTCCAGATATATATGACACCGTAATATTTTTTGACAAACTCCTCCGTAGATTCACCCTCCGGTGCTACCATGGCGTGAAGAACCTAAGATCTTGAGCTACCCGCATCTCGCCAAGTAAGATCTCGAGCTGCTCTAGCATCACCGACTGGAAGGCATCTGTAAGATAAAAAGAGCAGACAAGGAGCCGTGCTTTCCGGGGATACACTCTGGAGAATTCATTAAGAAGAATTGGCAGGACGCCACACTGGAGGCTAGGTGGTGAGGAGAGCAGCCGTTCGTAATATTGTTCGGAATAGAAAGCACAAGAAAGTAATCTGTTTTACTGAGAACATGATGAAGAAAGAAATGAATGTGTTTTCTTGAAAACATGATTAGGAAAGAAATCAATCTATTTTTCTGTTTTTGTGAGCACAAGATTAGAAAAATCTATTTTTGAGACCAATATTAATCTGTTCTTGTGAGTACAAGATTAGGAAAATCTGTTTTTGTTTGTTGGTGGTGAAGATGTGACACAACAATAGAAGGTGTGACAAAATCATCACCACCAACTGAAATATTATATATAGTAAAAATAAATAGTACATATAAGTACTAGTTGGAAGAATCAGTTTTTGTACGTGTTGTCGTACGTGGAAATCAGGTACTAATATTATGGATATACCGTGAGCAAATAGTTTAAACTGTTCCCTTCTGTGTAGAAACTTCTTTAGATTTAACTTTATGGAATAAGCCATTTAAATTATGTTCAAATAGATGAAGAAAATTCTTAATTCTTATCTCAGGATATTAGAAATTAAATTCATATTCTAGACTGGAACCGGGAGGGATTTGGAAGGAGGAGCAAGGTAGAAGAAGGAAGCAAGGAGAAAGAAGATGGCATATCGCCTAAGGCAACCACCAATTCGTTTTTCCGGTCTGCAGGTTCATAAGTGAAAACCGTGAGAAGAGCTAGTTCAGTTTTCTTCTTTGCATGTGTCTTCAGATTTTTTTTTAGATAAAAAAGATCGTTATAAAGGTTGCAAGATGTAATAAAAAGATCGAGAAACTCAATTAAAAATAAAAAAATACACGGGAAGACAAAATGCCGAGCATATTATACTGTTTAGACAATGACAATATAATCTCTATGTCAAGAGCTATTAGGAGATCGTCCACACAAGAATAATAACTATGAAGTAATGACAATTAAGAGAACCCCATCTTTAAGTGATGCCTCCAACAAGAGATACGACTCATATGATCGATCATCGCCGGATTCAACTGGTGAAGGTCAAATCTAGGATTTTTGCCTAGGGATCAAGTATCGATGCTCCACAACGATACCTTAAATAAGGAAACACCATAGAGCGTTGTCGTCGGGTCCAACTAGAGAAGGCAACTAGAGAAGGCAGACCTGAGGCTTTCATCGTAGAGAGTAGGCACAGAAGACCTAGACTAAGTCTCAACACGACACTGTTGCCGGACCTAGCCAAAGAGACTAGATCACCACTTCGGGCCGCCATCCACCATATCCCCCGGACAGTTGCCATCGGCATAGCCATAAAGTCCCGGTGACAACCCGCCTCCATAGATCCATCTTGCCACGAATAACGGCGGATCGACTCGGTTGTCGCCGTGCACAACAACTTTGTCCGATAAGTCTCGCACCTCTACGGCTGCCTCCACGAATAACACAATTTTGCCAAAGAAAGGTCGTGGCTGGGGGGAGACGGACGTCCGCTGAAGAACATGCGTCGAGCTAGACAACCGTCACGCAAGGGGATGAACCGACAGCCACACAAAGCGCCCGGGAACTGACAGCACAGGAAGCGCTCGATGCGGCGCAGAGCTGCAGCGCTTGCGCAAAAAATTATGCAGCATGGTTTTGAAGCAAAACGGTTTTGGAATACCCTAGTTAAAAATATAAACCACGAGCTATCAATTAATTCAAGAATTAAAGATCCTTTAAGGAAGAAAATAGCCGGTGATTCACGTCGAGATAGCTCCAGGCCCCCCAGCAAATCCAGAGAAGCCATTACTCAGAGCTGAACGCTTCAAATTAACTCACAAACTAACGTAACTCTCCAACGTCCAAACCGAAGCATGCGCTGCAAACTAAAATCCAAACGCTTACGTGACCCGCACAATCAAATCAAACACTATATAATCACGGCACTTCCTCTCCAACTTCACCAAATCAAACTCACAACACAGCAGTTCGATCACCATGTCTCCTTTCTCCTGCCTCGCCATCTTGTCACTTGCACTGGCGGCCTCGATATCGCCGGCCGCAGCCATCGGCATCCCCGGCAACAACGGTGTCGCCGTTGAGGCCCCCACCGTCCCCTCACGGATGCAGTTCCTGCAGGCGCACAACGACGCCCGCGCCGCGGTCGGCGTGCCACCGCTGGCGTGGAACTGGACGCTCCACCTGGACGCCATGCAGTACGCGAGTGAGCTCAGCATCCACTGCGACCTGAGGCGGCTACCAATGGCGTGGGGCACCGACGGGATCTACGGGCGGAACCTCTTCTGGGGCAGCGGGTACCAGAGCGCGGCGGCCGCGGCGGCCGCGTGGGTGGACGAGGGGCGGTGGTACGACCGCGGCGCCAACTCGTGCGCGCCTGGCAAGATATGCGGGGACTACACGCAGGTGGTGTGGAACAGCACGCGGCAGCTCGGCTGCGCCACGCGCTTGTGCCGGCGGGACGCCCTTGACACCGTAGCTGTCTGCGAGTACTTCCCTCCCGGCAACTACGCCGGGGAGCGGCCCTACTGATTACTTGTATACGCAAGAGCTATCGTCCGGAAAGATGCCTAAATAATATGCGATGCGCAAGAGCTTAATTTAGTTGATATATGTTTCCATCTTTTGAACTTAAGCCGATATCCTGAACAAGGTTCACCTTTCCATTGAAACTTCGCCGGAATTTCAGAAATTATCCCGTGACTTCGGGTGGGTGCCGAAATATTTCAATAGTAGTCAAAAAATCCAATGACTACACACAAGAACTATATACAGACGCTAATTTTGTGTGTTTGAGACGTTTTAAATCATCTCTCTAGAAGGTCCTGGAGTCGTTTTTGTGCGTCTTAAGAGCATCTCTCCACAGACCGTGTCATAGATCGTAGAGACGAATTACTAAGCGGTCTAAACAGATATGAGTAGTTTAGATCGCATACTACAAAGAATTACATATTGTATTATAACGAATTTATTACTTGCTGTTAGTTATATCTATTACCACAAATTTTATTCCCCTGTGCTTAATATATATTGCAACCATTTATGACCTTCGTAAGAATAGGGAAAAAAACTCGCAATATAATCTTGATATTGCCATGAAATTTAAAGTGTGGTAATAGCTGGTTCATACAACAATAAATATTGATTGTGGCACCATCAGAACATTTTATTGCAACATAACAATTGTTGTAATAGGAATTTATATTGTCACGATTTTAATTTTACACAAACAATTGATATTGCAACGATTTTGTTAGGGTATGTTGTAGGAGATTTCCGCTCTACCGCGAATCGACACAAACATCGACTCCGGACAATGATGGCCACTCCTAACATGAGGTCCGAGGTGACAAACGTCCGAGACGAAATCGGCTACCAAGATCTACGGTATGGAGTAAGGTCGAGCTACTACTATGGCATTGGCATCTCGACGATGCCGCACGTGAGCGTCTCCTGTTCTCAACACCACAAACAAAGGATGCAAGAGGACCATCGTCCGTAAAAATGGAATCTGAACGCTATAATAGTTATTCAGAAATGAGTCAAAGGACAGAAGGAACAGATTCGCTTTTATGTTTGGACACCAGTCGCCCACCAACTCGACCGATCAACGCGAATTTTTGCAGCAGACCGAGACTCAAGCAGGATGGTTGAATCAACAGATTTAGAAAACAGGTTTGAGTTACAAGACACCCATATGAACAAGCATCTACAAATTTAATGAATTGACACGCATCGGATAATCAATGCAATAACCATCTAGCATTACAGCGCAAACTGGAACCAGAGATGCCAACCCAGTTCATGCAACATTTATTCCAGCATAAGAGGCGTTACTAGGCATGCTTGAACAAGTTCCCTTGTTAAAAGACTATTCTACACCCATGAAAATAAAACCATAGGAGAGAATATAGAAACATGATACAAGATTTACAAAGCTACTCTGCGGTGACACCTGTACAGGGGGAGGCACAAAAGAGGTGCAAAGAATTAGTTGGCTGGCCAGCCATCATCATACGGGCCCTAAACAACCTCTATTAATTACATAAGCTACGGGATCAGCCGCTGGCCAGAGACGGTAGCGGCGCTCTAGCACTATTCAACAAGACTAACACTACTGTGGTGGCATCTTCATCTCCGCCGATGTTGTGCCATCTTTGCATGAGCTTGATGTTGGGCCATCTTTGCATGAGCCTTCCTATCAGCATACATCGGGAGGGAGCTGATCTCATTGATCTCTTCTAGAAGCTTGTCTTCAGTAATATTATCTGTAATGCTCCTCATTACCTGCACATAACGCAATGATATTGTCAGAAGATCACAGTAATACTGCTGACTCATTCCTACTGCAACGATGTCTTCAATTATTAAAAATATGTACGAGGTGAAGATTTATGATTCATTTAAAGAACAGTTTATTTCATGGAAAGCAAGCCGTAGATGTAGTGAAAAATTTAACAAGACAGTAATAATGCTAACAAGGCGAGGAGACAAATTTGAAAGTATGCATCTATTGCAACCACAAAGGCAACTGATAATAAATCACTCAAAATACAGCTTTTAACAGTCAAGTTCTACTGGAGGTCCATTATGTATATACAATATTATAATGATTCTGAAATTCAATACTAGCAAAACCATTCCAAATGATTACATATATTTTTTTGTATTAAAAGGATCATGATCATAACCATATGCAGCCGTATATGCACAATACTTATGTTCCAACATAGAAAAGGGTATAGGAGAATCAGCCTTGCGGTATGTGTTGATGTCATTTGGAGTCGATTTATCGGTTCTAACACGCATGCAGACCCAATATTGTTCTTCCTTATTCCAAGAGCACTCAACAATCCTCCCTGAGATGGAGGATGGATCTTCTTCATCTGCATAAGTTTCAGAACATTAGCATAAATATGAACAATAAAAACTTCAACAGTTTGAGCATGATGAGTAGGGAAACTACTCCAATTCCATCATTAGAAGAAAACAGAAAATAAAATTCATGTGTTTGCCAGAAATTTCATGTCAATGGCTTGAATACAGGGCAGAAGAGCGAATATGCAATCCTCCTAGAATTCACTGTTGTTGAGATCGGCTTCAGTTACTGAGAAGTCTGCAGATCACTCAGCTATAGATGTTGTGCTACCAACTAGACATCAGCACCTCCCTTGGGGCTCCCTATCGACCCGAAGTTACTTCTGCGTCCCCCCACTGTTGAAAATCAAAATCCTATGACTTCACTTGAAAAGAAGCCATTCGCTCCCGCCCCCATCAACCGACCTCCCAGAAAAACATAGCTGAAGGAATGTCCTTAACAATTTTTAAATTCGTGGGGAAGAATATTACACAGATTGCAGGCTCCAATGCTCAATGGCACGAGGAAATAAATTTTGTGTGAATGAATTGAAACCCATCATCAATATACAAAGACTACAATGGAGCTCCCTTATAAGATATACTTAAATTACCATATTCAGAATTACAGAAAGTCAAATGCTGGATGGCGCGAGGAAATAATTTTTGTGTGAATGATGAGAAATAGCTGTGCAGTGTGCACAAGATGAAATAAACATAAAATTGCTGGACATGCTTACTCAGAAATACCATCCGAGAACCGTCCATGAGTTTCTTTTTGCCTCTCTCGTACAGGAAAACCAGCTGGCGATTATCATTCCCAACCTGTAACAGTTAGCTATGACGAATAAACCACACCATAAAGAAAAACACCTAACCCATTTAGAGCAATAATGTTGTAGAATCAACAGTGATACAAACCTCAAACAGAAAGTCAACTGAATTCATTTCAGGGTATTTCCACTTAAGAAGACCTTCATGGGTACGAGTTACATATGGATCATCCCAGCCCTAATGCATAACAAAGCAAGTGTGTCAGCCAAGACAATCAGTTGTACTTCTTGGAGCCTGAAATTAATAGTTCCCAACCACAATAAGAATCACTGATGACAGAGGAGAAATGTGCGTAAATTGTTCACAAACAGTCAACGGATGCTCAAGGTTACAGGTAGGAGGCGTCCTTACAAAGATTCAAGTATGTCAGACTATCAAGAAATATGACCCTCAATTCTAAACATCATCAACAAACTTCAGGTCACATAAAAACTAACAGAGGCATTCCCCTAAACAATGGCCCGCCTCATACACGTGAAAAGTACCACACGTACGATAGCGATGGGCCCGCATTAAGGAAAAGGACAGTTTTTCCCAACCAAGTTATACATTTCCCTAAATAATTTGATCAGTTACAGATAAAGTTCCTATATTCTTCTATCCACTAGTAGTAATTCAAAATTATGTTATAAATGTAGTTTCACAAGAGGTTCTATCAAAATAAAATATTATAATATAGTTCATCAGTATAGCTTGTTTTCTTGCTTAAGCATTTATGCATTGCATCAACTTGTACTGAAAAGCCCCATACTTATTTCCAACTTGTACAGTTACAGATAGAAGACAAACATACCTGAAATATAAGGCCATCAGCATCATGGCAAAGTGATGGAATAAACTCCTTAAGTACCCTTTTTGCTGTGGAGAGCAGCCAAAAATCCTTTCTCCTGACCTGGTAAAGCATCCAAGCATAAGAAATGTGGTTGAACAAATTCATCAAATTGGAACAAGAAAATTCAGCAGGTTTGGATCAATTTACCGAAAATAGCTCCATATCATATTTGTATACTGGATTGCTCTTAGCACCACTCTCAAACTGTTTTTTCTCATAATAGCGTGGCCGAATTATTTCATCTTCAAGTAATCTCCACCTTTCAGAAAAAGGCAACTGCATACAAAACTACTCCCAAATTAAAAACGATATCAAGGCCAAATACTACTTTGCAACCATAAGATCTAACTGTAAATAAAATCCCACCACAAAGGTAATTCATATTTGAAAAATAATTTATGTAGTCGATATGAATTTTGATATTTATTTCGACAAAGTTTCCAGCTATAAGATATGATGGACAAAGCAGCATTTTATTATTGTTTCAAAACATGCGCAGCAACAGGAACGTTACAGCCACTTGGGCATAAAATCTCAAAGAAAAAACAATTAAGAAATGGTAATCACAGCAGAGATAAGGCAAAGCATAAATAATGGATGAAGAGACTGGCTTCCAGGTAAAAATTCAATAAAGGATGCTCAATATGCCTTGAATGAAAGGACACTGAAAGGACCATAGATACCTTCGTTTTGGACACTGAATCAAGTGCCATCAGATCATATGCCAAGTACCTCCTCTTCAATCCTGAATCTGGTACTGTGTCTATAATCATTTCTCCGTCAATCAAGGTCATGTCATGTGGGCCCTTCAATTGGCAAACAAATGAAGTTAAATTTTGCAAAATGAAAATGCAATACGATTGTTTTGCCAGCACCAGAATGAGAATCTTACTTCATTAAGGTTCCTATGGGGAAAGCGCATCTGAACTCTTCTAAAGCAAAAGTTCCGATCAATCAAGAAACAACCATCCCTCATTATAAGCATCATATATCGGGTTCCATCAGCTTTCCATGTAGCATAATAGTATCGCTGTCTAAGTAGTTGCAGATTGTCACTGCACACAGCAAAAAATAAAAGGAGCATTAGGCTAAAGGGGAAACATAGGGCAGCAGAGACTAAACCAATGGATTAGGGTCTATTCGGAGCAATGGAATTTTACAGGAGCTTGTTTTCCCTACCTAGAAACAGCTATTGTTTTCTTAAAATTAGCTGTTAGAACCACTTGCTAATCATAGTATTAACATCTAAGTCTAACTGAGAACCAACCATCATTTCCTTAATGTTATGGAAATACAAATTTTGGTACAAGCTTTACGAACATTCTGTTTTCCCACCCTCGAAATAACTACTGTTTTCTTAAAATTAACTGTTGCAACCACTCACTAATCTTAGTATCAGCTTCTAAAGACTTAACTGAGAACCAATCATCACTTTTTTATTATTATGGAAATACAAAAATTGGGGGAAGCTTTATGAACATATTGAAGGAAATTGATAGCATAGAAGAAGGGATCCCAATCTTCAGAATCAGGATGAGTGCACTTGTGTGAGAGATTCCAAAAAGGGCAGGGTGCATAGTTTCAACTCAACAAATGCATGCATTTACTAGAGAAGTGCTGATTTGCATGTTCTAATAATGTTGTATATAAAATGAATATTATTATATGCCTATATGGTACACACAAGGAATATCAAGAATCAGGATGCACAGAAAACAAGAGAAATTTGAATGACAACAGAAAGATGGTAGGGACAATTTATTTAATATCCCAAACAATACATGGCACAGGGTTTACTGTTAGTTACCTGTTAAGAGAGACTGGGTGTGATCCTGGAAATTGTGCATGCCCTCTCACCTATAACCAAAGGAAAGGGGATTATATATTTATGTAAGAAACAAAACTAGTTTGGGAGCAACACATGCATAAAATTGCAGAAACAAAAAAAAATTACAAAATGTGCAACAGGGAAGTGTCAACTGAAAGAAATGCACAAAATAATAGCTCTGAAACAGGCTAAAGACACAGAAACATGATTCATCTGCCCAATGCCCATCCTAGCATGTGCCACCCATGCCATATTAAATAAATAGCAAATACTTTGAATGTTCCAGCATATTCAATGCCATAATTATATAAGCGGAAGGGGGTGGGGAGGGGGCTTCTCTATGTCAGGACTCCAGTTGGATGATGCAAAATAACCCCGTCTAGCTTAGTAAAACAGTTTACATGTATTTTTGCACCATGTCAAACAGTCACATACTTCATGTGAAATGAGCAAATAATTGCATAAACACTTGCGTTGGATTTCATTCATAATGCTTGCAGTACTTGACATACAGTAACACTATATGGATGTACTCTCTGGTAACTTCTAGTTATGCATACAAAATTGAAAAGCAAGGCCATGAACAATAGCAAGCAAAGATGGAATTGGTAATATTTGGGCTTCATTCTACAAATGGTACCACTGGTGTTGATGCAATCCTCAGTCTCATATTATATTAATATACAAATAACATGAGTCACGTAGGACTAAAAGAATAAGAATTTATCCTTACAGGCGGCAGTTCAAGCAATCGATAGCATACAATGCGCAGAGCATCTTGCTGATCGTAAGGTACGGCATCTCCCAACACATCATCGTTAGTGATGACTTTCTCCTCTGCATCATTCTGCAAGATACAAGGGGATGTCTCAAGAGCAAGAAAACACCAAATCTACTATCAGGCAAATAATGTTGTTTGACAATGAACAAATAACAAAAGCCAAGATAAGTAGGCTCCATCTGTGATGCTCTAAAATTAAATTCATATATTAAAATGACCAGTGTGAAGAAAATTCTGTGATAGTTTGTGTCAAACAATGAAAAAAGTCGGCGGATACAAGGAAGCTGCCTACAATTACTTGGAATCATTTTTTTCTAAAAGGGAAATATGCATACATGTGCTGGTGCAAGATCACCATTGTCATCATCGTCATCTTGCTTAGCTTCACCATTCAAATCAAGATCAGAAGGCCTCTTCCATTCTGGTGTTGAAGGGCATGTTATATTCTCAGGAACCTCATGATAAAATGAATATAACGCTTCAATGTAGTCCCTCTTATATATACCAGGAGGTCGCTTTTGAGCAAATATATTTATTGCCTACGAGAAAAAATGATGTCAAGAAAAACAGTAGTTACATTGAACAAACCACATAAGGTATCTAATTGCCCTACCTCAGCAACACAATAGATGTGTGTGCGCATGAGGTAATGAATAATCATGAAACCCGTACGATTATGACCATGGGTACAGTGAACTAGAATATACTTTGGATTCTTTGAATGCTTTTGTCTGTCAAGAAACATCATCACCTGAAATAGCAAAATAGTTACATACATAGCTTATGGGGAGCTCTTCATATAAACATGGTCATTGGTTAATGACCTACATGCATATCAATATATTCTACAGTAAGAAAGACTAACCACAAACACTGATTGGACTTGAGGAATATCTCATTAAGAAAACAAGAAAGTCGCAGAAGCCAACAAAAGGATCCATAGAAATGTTTTGACATTTCCACACAGGTATATCATCAAATTTGTACCCCGGCATATTGTTTTAGGAAAACAGAACTGAGCAAGCACTATGAACCATTCCCATGAACTGAAACTCCAAATCAATAGGTACACAGGATATAAGAATATGAAAAATGGAGAAGGGGTTAATCTTAGAATTTAGAAACAAGATGGGTGCAAAGTAGCACATTAAAAAAAATGTGTTCACATAGCATGCAACTTGATAATTATCACCAAATCCAAAAGAAAAGTAGCCCGTCACTAAAGATGAGGTGCCATAGATAACCATCTCGCAGTCTAAAAACAGAGTGAAACAAAGAAGTCAAATAATATCAAGAACTAAGCATCAGACTCCTGCTTGGCACAAATAAATACGCCATCGAGAATAGAATATACTGGTGATGCAAATAATTGTTTATAATATTGCTGTTACTACCTCATAGACAAATTCGTTAACGGATTCATTATCTGGTACAGCGCCTCTTCCCTTGCAAGGAATCTAAAAACGGGAATGTGTTAGGAAAAATGTTCTTCAAATTCAAGGATGTGTTTAAGCTAAGCTCTCTCACCTTGATATGCTTAGTACCTTGCTTTGTCCATTCTGATGGTGAGTAATACCGAGAAGTATTTGTCAGATCAATCACCAAACCTATCTGAAAAAAGTAGAAATATAAATTAATACAGAAATAGAATTATCTGTTGGCAATAAGTGACTAACTAGGAATACGTTCATACAAAAGAAAGGGATGCCAATAGTATCAACCCTTGGTACAAACAAGAGATAGTGGAGTAAAATACACAACGTTTAATATAAAAAACTGGCAATTTTTCCTTTGTGTGACTACATATATCAGAAAATTGAAACAGCACCTATCTTTGCATATAAATGGGTACAACATGCAGAAATATGGTAAAGATTACAGAATTTATCAACCAAGCAATACTTACGTCACGGCCAGCTTTTCTTTGTTTGGTAACTACTTGTTTGGAAGAATATCTTTTGCCAGGAGGCACCGAGTCATTGAATGTTTCATCAAGAGGAACTTTGGAGGGTATGATTTTGTCTATTGGCTCACCAAATGCAGGACAATCCAACCAGCCTAAAATCACACCAAGCAATACAAATATTGAAAAACCACTTACGAAAAAGATATGGCGTAACTCAAAAATGCCAAAAGGAAAGAGAGACTAGAAAGTAGAAAATTCAATTGAATCAGCAATTAAAAGAAAAACTAATTACAAATTTTGTTCAGTACTTCATACCCTGAGGTGCCTCTTTAATACGACCTCTACCAACTTTGATTTGAGGCGAATAATCATTCCTAATCTGCTGAGAATGTAGCCTTGAACCTTCATCATGTTGCTCTCTCTTTAATTTCCTGCGTCTCTCTTCACGCTCCTAGTAACAACAGCAAGATTCACATAAAAACATAGAAATAGCAACATCAAATAATACCAGTTTGCAGGCTTGATGATAAGAAAAACTCACCATCTTTGTATGGCAAAAATTTAAGCGAAAATTCAAAATGCATCGCCCAAAAGTTACAGATATCACATTATGCCCTGATGTGCAGTGACTAGGATTTGTATCTACATAGTCGCAGTGTACATATTCATACCAATGATAACCATCTCTTTGTGGAGGTAATTTCCTTCAGCTAACAATGTTAACCTAGCACTCATGCCAAATAACACACAGTTTATCTTTCAATTATTATAACTAACCAGACATCATTAGCTGGCTGCATGTACAGATACCCAGTGAGCAGTCTACAGAAAATGGAAAACTATATGAACAATGGGTATTACGTACCCTTCGCATTGTTGCAACAGCAGACTCAACATGTTCCTCTTGTGCATAATCGACCCCGACGGGTTCTTCATAAGGCTGTTCATCTTCTTCAGGCAATGGTGATGCGTTCAAATCCATAGAGAATATCATTCGACATCCACTACTTCATATATCCCTCTGACAAAATTGAGATTTGCACCTAATAACGAGCACGTTATGGAAATTTCCAAAGTGATTAATTAAAAGTAAATACAGTACAAGACATTAAAACAATTAGTGCAAAGACAACACAGCCTTGAGATATAAACAGCACAGCAGATTAAGAAAGGAGACCAAGCAAGATTTGGATAAATTTCAACTACATGCAAGCTGAAGGACAAAGGAAGGAGAAACAGTTTTCAAGAGCTTCATGTGCTCCTAAGAAACATACACTGCGTCCTTTGAAAGGGTTCCATTCATATGCAAACTGCAGATAAAAAATACACATCACAACATCACGTAGCTATTACCATAACGCTTGCCTGCGCACAGTACATTTTAACCTACTATATCACTCCCATGTAAAGCAGGTGATGTCCTATAGGTTTCATATTTCAAATGGACCTCTACTGGAACTAAGAAATTGACACCATATACAGCATTATAATTGCAAGAGAACAAATATTTCATCTCGTCTCACCTATAGTGAGACAGACAAGAGTTCCATCATTTATATTTTGGTGATATAATTGCAAGAGAACAAATACTTCATCTCGTCTCACCTATAGTGAGACAGACAAGAGTTCCATCATTTATATTTTGGTGCCTTGGGGGAAAAAGGCATGGCTGTAAAGTTTCAGACGAGAAAAGTGGTACTGAAAGGCACTCGAGGTCCTCCTGCCCTACAATCCTGAACAACAAAAAGCCAAAACTACCTTCAAGTATAGGCATGTCAGACATGGAAAACAGAAACAAACCACATACACCCTCCGTTCCTGAATGCATGACGTTTTGGCATGTTGCACTTCAACCAAGACACATAGAGAAAAGACCATGTTACCCATATTTATTAGGTCACTTATTACTGTTGGAAGGTGTGTGTTAGTCTAGTTCGCAGTATTAACTAACATTGGAAATAGGCAAAGGGAGGGATATACAATGGAAAATGTGGTGCAAAGTTATCTCAGAATTGTAAATAACATGCAATTAGGAACTAATTTTGAAGCTAGAATGCCATGCGTTCAGGAGCGGAGGGAGTATATACAACATGCACTTAATCCCTGACACTCAAAGGAAATATCAAGTTCAAACATACAAAGCTGGTACTAACACAAAATCAAGCAGATACAAGCATCAAAACGGTATAACAATTTCGCCTTCTCTAAATTAATCGGCACAAAATATTAAAATAAATAAAAAAGGAATGACCTACCAACCTTCAAAATATGTAAGCCAAAACTCACTCAATGTTAAGGGAACCAAAAATGTGAACCCTGTTCTGAATAATATCCTTCATCTTTTCCTTTCTTTTCTTTGGATCCATGATTCACTGTGTACTTCCAATTTATTTACGTTTCCTAATAGTAACTGAATAACTGAGTTTGAAACTGATTTATTTCTTAGCTGTGGTAGTACTTGAGGTTATTTTCAGTTGCGGTGGATACTTGAGGACTAGCGCTTCACAATTTTGAAACATACATGATGGTAAATGTAAAATTGTTTGCATACTAGCAAAGATTTGGTGGGAGGCCCTAGATATTCCCTGTTGAATAAATATAAGTCACCGTTCCATGAATTATGTGATTTTGGGACGCCCGTTGACAGAACACCGTTTCCTCCTATATAAAAGTTAAGTTCTGCAAAAGACTAATATCATACGGATGAATGAGGGGGCATTGTCCACTTATTATCTTGCGACAGAAGAAAGGTAGAGGAGAAAAACGATCAAAGAGGGGTACTCATCATTGGGGTAAATAATTAATCATTTCTCCGGTTTAAAAAAAAACTAAACGTCGGGTCAGCATTTCATCACACATTAACAAGCAGAATGCAGTCTTCCTCGCTTGTCTCAAATATAAGCTATAAACAGAAGATAAGTTCAAATATTTAAGTGCATAGCACTGAGTTTAATACCATGTTTTGGATATGAAAACCCACAACACCAAGAAAAACAACAAGGAATCTGAGATGTTCATCCAGGTGGCACCAAATTTTTCCAATGCAATAGAAGTATACAGAGGACAAGTGATATATGCATACGAAAACAAAGACAAACCAGATCAACTCCGAGCATGTGGTTTTTCACAGCAGTACAGCGGGCAAATGTGCTAATTCAAAGATCAAGCCAACTGATGGCACGAACCAGGCAGGAGAGCAAACCGGTCAATTATTACAACACACTATCCAGCACAGGTCAAAACAGCCCTCCTCCATATCTCCCACCACGCAATTCAAAACCCAAAACACAGACAGGCAAACAGATTGCCACGCTCGAGGGTTTCCGACACCATTGCTTCTCCCAGGCAATCCACTGTTTCCGAATTGGCAAAACTAGGGTTCACGACTACGGGTCACGACCACGCAGGGAGGAATACAAGACCAAAACCAGACCGGAGCGGCGAGGAGCACGCGTGTCCTCACCCGCCCCACGCCCCGCGCGAACCGCCGCGAAGACACGGGCCAGGGACCCACCTAGGGTTTGCGAGGCCGCACGGAATCACCCCGCGCCACGCTGCGCGCGGGACCGCCCCGCACCGTCGAGGCGCACCGCGCCGAGCGAACGCGGACCCAGGAGAAGCGCGAATTGGGGTAAGCGTACCTCACGCGCGACGGCGGAGGCGGGCGTCGAGGCACCGAGCGTTCCTCCAAGCGGGGGGTGGGGGCGGGGGACAGCGGAGCGGCAGTGCCCGCACCGGCAAGCACCGCGGGCGGGCGGAGGAGGAGCGGGGTTGATTGGGGAGGAGGGGTTTTGGGGGGAGGGATCTGCAGGTTAGGGTTTGGGAGCTGCCATGCGAGGAGGGCCCGAAACCGGTTCGAATCGAGTCGAGGGGAAGGGGGAAGTTGAGTCGCGGCCGAGGTGGGCACGCTCGGAGTTTAATATGAGCCCGGTGCACCACGTGCGCCCGTGCGCGCGCCCAATGGACGCCTACCACGTGGGGCGCGCTCGCGGAGCCGTCGCGGCTTGCCGCTGCTGACTGAGCGAGCAGTTTGCTCGTTCGTTCTACTGTCGCCCGCTCCGGTCCGCGTAATACCGGTTAAAAAGCGGAAAACGACTTCCGTGTCCCTTTTACTCTTTCTTTTATTTGAGAAAGAAAGATGTTATAAGTACGAGTTTCTATTATATACAAAATAAAATGTTTTCACCGTTTTGAAAAATTAAAATATTGTATTACGTTAATTCAAAAATTAACCTCATATATTTTAATAAAATATTTCCATAACATTATGAAAATATATCCACAAACATCTGATCCAATGTCAGGATTGGACAAATCCAGTCCCTAGCCTTCCCCTTTGAGAAAATAGGGGTTTATTCCCTGATTAACCAATAATACGAGTTGAAAAAATTATATTAGAACTTCCTATACTATCATGACTTTCTCGCTTGGCTCACTTAATTGGTTTACCCGTAGCCATGGTTCTTAAATTATCACGAATTTCCCACCATACCTCATCTGTCGTTTTCAAACAAAATACGGTGGCGTGGATGTTGAAGTGACATTTTTCTTTGGCGTATGTTGAGATGGACGTTAGTGTCGTGAAGAAAATGATGTAGGTTCACATGTCAAATACTAATAATCTAAGGCATATCATTTTTAACATATAATATTATTTTATATAATGTAGATGCATAATATATGTATTGTACTACTATGGGGCGACGTGATAGGTTAGTTTGTGATTAATCTACCACTAGCGTGTGATTAATCTGAAATTTTATGATTACTTTGACATTTTGGTGATAACTAGCATTCTAAATTTAGCTTAATTCATCCTAAATTTGTCTTTGTAATGCTAATTTATCTAAGATCTATAATTTTGATATATTAATTAGACATGTGACCCATAGCTGATTAGAAATATCAACTTAAGTTATTCTCACTAGCATATAGGCCACCTTAACATCCATCTCAGCGTTCGCCTCTCCTTCTCCTTATTTTTCTCCACATCGGTGTCTACCTCATCTATTATGTTAAAGAACATTAAATGGGGGTAGAATAAGAAAACATAATAGTTGAAGGACTATGGTCGCAAAGAAACAAGTTGAAGGAGCCAAGTGAGAAAGTCGTAATAGTTTAGAAAGTACCAATGTAATTTTTCTAAAGTTGTTTCAGAGTCAAAAAAAGTTGCTGGGATGATTATTGTGCTTCGCACCATGTTTTTTTTCTTGGAACCCTCGTCTGGGTTTAAACATGTGATTTTCATTACATACCATGCTTTCGACTACTTCAACAATGTCTAATTATAGGGCATCTCGAATGTAAGAGATGCTTAGACAAATGATGAAAGAGATACTAATGTTGTCACATCACAAAGCAGAGGTGTGAGATGACGCACACTACTAGAGAAACGAGATTTAACGACCGGATATGTGGTAGGTAATTGTCCTAATGTGGCTGTTAAGAGTTATTATCGACTACAAAATTGTGGTTGTTAGTTGTTGTTATAGGCTCCGTCATTAATAGTATTAACAACCACATACTATTTCTGGTCGTCATTTTTTAACGGCGGGATAATACAAAAATAACAACAGGATAATATGTGGTTGTTAACTGAAAAACATAAATTTTGTATTAAGGACTGTAACGTCCCCGTTCTTGAGTCGCTAATGGTGTGCATTATTGCATGGCATGCATTTGCACCGGAACCTAAAATCGAGTAGGATTTTGAATTTTTAGGAGAAGCTTTAAACAAATCCTAACTCGAGAACATGGATAACACCTCGAAACCTAATTGATCTTGAGAAGCTTCGAAATAATAAGTTCCAAGGAACCTCTCATCAAATCTGCTTCTTGACCGAGCTCTAAAACCTTAGGTTTGAAATAATAATAAAAAAAGTCGGAAAGGTTAAGTTGAGAAGAAAATTAACCGTTAAGTTAAAACCTTTAACTCGGAGCTCTAATTAGAAGTAGAGCTCGAGGATTTAAGAGAGGATGTGGAGTGGATTCTGAAAACTTAGTTGAATCAGAACAAAACATTGTAATAATGCTTTGAGATTTAATTATAAATCTGAGAGACCTTTGAAATGGTTCTAACGGTTTTAAAATTAGAATTCAAATTCATTCCTAGGTTTAACCAAACATTCAATCTAGGTCATCAGATCAACTAAGAGGGAAGATCCTAATTCTTTCTTTTAAACTTAAATTACAGTACAGGGATTCAAAAATTGGTTTAAATTACAAACCTAACATTTCAAAATCTACAATAGAAAAGAAAAAAAAGCAAACAAAACCCTATTTCTTCCTTAGCCGGATGGGCTTTCCCCTTGGGCCCCTCTTCTCTACCTGCACAGCCCATGTGGTCTGCCTCCTTCTCTTCCTTATCCGGCCACCTCCCCTATTCTCCTTCCTCCAGGCGCCGCCACCTCCTGCTGACTGCAGTGCTTCCGTGGCAAGCTTCTGATGCCGCCCATGGCCACCTCCTGCTTAGGGAGTCTCCCCACCGCCACCTCCCCTATCTCCTCTTTCACCCGGCTGCCCCCATTCTTATCCATCCCGCCGCCCTCTGGTTCTTCCTCTGGAAGCCACCGCGCCGCCGCTTGCTTCCTTCCCCCACCTCCCATCGCATCGCCGCCCGTCCCCATCATCTCCCTCGCGCCGCTCGGTCCCGCCTGCCACCCCGAGCCGCCGCTCGCCATCCCCCACCGCGCGCCTCCACCACCGGAACTCCCAAGCCGGGCCGCTTCCCACCTCGCCGCGCCTTCCCTTCCGCCGGCCAACCGCCCTTGCATCCAAGCCGCTCCGCCGCCTATCCCCTCCCCGAGCCCGCTGCTTGGCTCCCCCCGCGCCATCCGGTGCCTTGCTCCCCGAGCTTCCCCCGCACCGCTCGGTTCTTCCCCGCCCGCTCCTAATCCGAGCCGCCGCCGGCCTCTTGCCTCGCCGGAGCTCACCTCCCCACCAAACCGCCGCCCCGTAGCGCCTCCACCCCCACTCGGCTTCGCCGCCCCGCCTCGGTCCTCCGTTGCCCCGTCGCCGTCCCGAGCAGCCCCGCCATCCGAGCCCGACGCCCGAAGCCGCCCCCGACTCCGCCTTGCAGCGCCGCCTCGCCCGTGCCCTTGCCGTTGGCTTTGCTCCCCGTCGCCAGCCGGTAAGGCTGCCGCGCCGCCGCTGGACCCTTCTTCCTCCCGCCGCCGGCCACGCTCGTGGCTGAACCGAACCAACGGCCGTTCCGACCGGCCGGTTAGAGCCGTTGAGACAACGGTTAGAGCTAATGCTCTTTAACCCGGTCATTAAGACTAAATAAACACACGGTTAAAGATAATGATTGGTAATTAATGTTTAAACTATGATTAATGCCGAGATTAATAACCCCCAGTGCAATTAATAAGTTTATTTAGATGTTCTATCTATGACATCTAAGGCCCACCTGTAAGATTTTCAAGAAAAAGAAAATAGAAAAGAAAAAGAGTCTATGACAGCTGGGTCCCACCTAGAAAAGAGTTAAAATAAGGATCTAAAAGAAAATGATATCTACATGACATGTGGGACCCCATGTCAGAATTGAATTAAAAGAATAAAGAAAAAAGAATAACTCTATGACAGTGGGGCCCCACTGTCATTGACCTAAGTCAAAAGTTTGACTAGAGTTGACCAATGGGCCCACATGTCAGCCTCTGATAATTTTGAATTTCTTTGAATATTATTTTCTGAGAAAAATGCAACAAAGGGTGAGAAATGGTTTAAATCGTGTAAAATCATAGAAAAATTCATCTTAAATCAGAAAAATGCAAATAATATATCAAAATGTTCAGAAAAAGAAGATCTATTCAAAAACATCATTTTCATCCATGTTTGCATGCTAGGAATAATACAATGTGCTAAAAACTCAAATTAGGGTTTCCGATTAACCGGAGGATTTTCGGATCGCGACATTTTATGCGTCCGAACTCGATTAAAATGATTCCACTTACATTAGTCTTTATTTTGCACCCTCTACATCATGGCATGCATTGCATCTCATGCTGATGTTGTGCATTTTGATATTTACGATTATGCCCTTGTTTCCGCTGTTTCCCTTTTTCCTCGATAGAGCCGGAAGATCCGCAGAGCGATAGTCTCGATCAAGAGCAGGGTTCCGTTGCAGAGCAACCAGGCAAGCAGCCCCTTTGGTCACGTTGCAAATCTCCTACTATTTGCAAAGTATTAGTTGTTTTCAAATTCATTATTACATGCGTTCAACTGCTATTTTTCCGCTAAGGAAAGCCCTAGTCCGATGAATAAGACTCACCTTGTCGCTTAAACCGCTCCACCACTAACCTAACCTATCTAGCGTAGTCTAGTATCCACTGTTCGAATGCTATTATGCTATTTATGCTTAGACATGCTTAGACTTGTAGAAGTCGTAATTCCTGGGATAGCAGATGAATCAACACTGGGAATGGGTTACGTGGTAGGTGGGTGTTCACCGGGAATGTTTAATGAACTTGGCTAATAATCTCATCTGGGCTAGACGAGAGGCCATGGCTGGGAGCATGGTGGGTTGTCTCGTTTTCCCGCAAGGACCGGTTACCGGTGTCCCTTCGAACCAAGCTTCGCGTACTTCTACACGAGTGGATTATGGGGCCACCCACGACTGAATAATTTGCCTAGACTTAGACTATGAGCCGCATAGTTTGCCGTTTTCGTGTATTGGGTGCGTGGAAAAAGGAATGTGGTGTGGTGCTTCAATATAGGTGTAAGGGTTACACACGGTTCGAGTCCGGGGATGTATCACCTGCTACAACGTATGGGACCGTGTCGTAGTTACGGCCGGACTGATGTATATGGACTAGCCCGTACGGGTGGCTCATACCTAGGTCGAAAGCATTGTAAAGGTCGTGTTCGATCACCCTCTGCTAGCACACCTCGTGAAGTGTGTACTTGGTAGCATTAAGAGACGATCGATGCGTGTAGGTAAAGATGTACACCCCTGCAGAGTTAGAACTATTTGAACAGCCGTGTCCGCGGTTATGGACAACTTGGTAAGATTTTGCATCGAATTAGATAACTACAACAAATCCTAAAACTTGCCAACTCTAAGGACGTGGTTAGTGACAGCTTCCTCCCAGGGTGGTTGAGGATGGGTCGAGAGTTTTACAGGTGTGGTGATCTGCAGTAAGGAATATTCGCGAAGTGTCGACTCGTCCCCTTTGAAAAGGTATTCTAGTAGTCGCATTTCAATCTACTGATGGTTATTGAAAAGGTAAACTTGGCTTTCCGCAAATTAGTCCACAATTACCCTTTTGTTGATACCTGGCACAATCACTACTATTTCCGCACTGTAAGTCTTGCGGAGTACAATTTTATACTCACCCTGCTATTGTTGTTGTTTTGTTGCAGAGGAACCCACCCCTTCCGAGGGTGGTTTCTATTTAGAGCTCGACACCGACGACGCCTAGACGCTGGGAATCCCAGGCAGTGATCCTGCCCTGGGTTGGTATTTTGGTTTGTTTCCGTTGCCACTTTTGGCCCTACTGTTTGGCTTCGTAGCCTTATAAACCCTTCCGCTGTGTGTATATATGTTGTTAAGTTTCAAGCTTATAATATTGCAGTTTCTGTCGTAGAGTCACTGCTATGAGATCTGGTTGTTTTCGCCCACTCATGTGCCATGCGTGTATGTGATGAAGCGCATGTTGTGGGTAGGACTTTAGGGTTTATATCATAGAGTCATTAAGTTTAATCACCCCTGTGAAGCGACTCTACTACTGAGAGATTGGGAACTATATCACCCTACTCCAGCCGTGCATTAATTTGCCGGGACGAGTTCGGGGTTGATGTTCCGGCTCGGTAGGACAAGAGTGAGGAGACCATATCACCCTACTACTCTGTGCGCTTGCCAGAGTAAGCTTTGGGGTTGACGTCTCGGGCTATTCGGAGCCATATCACTCCACTCCTCTTGGAATTGACACCCAGGAGTGAGGTCGGGGTTGACGTTTCGACTTAGCGGGTGGTTTCTCTTAAGCCTCTCTGTTATGAATTCTGGGGTTCGACAAGGACCACTTTTATCATCGTTAAAAATATTACCATAGCCACAATACAATCAGTAACATCCGTTTTATAGTATTAACGAACGTTATTTGATTAGTTTTATGGCCTTTAATAACAACATTTTGTCTTCTTGCAACCACATCGTTAACTATCACTTTATATTATGCGCAACTTCTGCAGATAATCGACATGTCAATTGAAAAACAACATAAAAATACAAATAAGCAAAGGCTCATAGCCACTTTTTATTAACAGAAACCAAATAAACATATCTCGATCTTTGCATGTAAAATGTTTACAGGGAGACACAGTTCTTCACTGCTACTCACAGCATGTTTGGTAACAACTGGAGAAGGGGAATGAGAGTTCATATAAGGAGTTCATCATGGGCTGAGGCATGGGAATTTGATTTTTAGTCTAAGTCCCTTGTTTGGTAAAAGAGACGGGAATTCATGGGTAACTAATGAGTCATCTTAAGTCATGATGAAGTGCTTAGATTTTATGATTATCTTAACTTCAGTCATGATAAAGGGCTCAGATTTTATGAGATCAATTCCCTCTCAATTACCCAACCCACTCTGGGTTTTAAATTGTGGGAGTTGAAGCCTTAAATTCTCAATCCTCATCCCACCTAAATTCCCAAATCCACCAACCAAACAAGTGATTTACCAATCATTACCTCCTAAACTCCTATTCCCTTCCTTTAATTCCCTCCAACCAAACAAGCTGTCAAGGTAGGTAGATTACACGGGCCAATGTCAGTTATTGTTGCCCTCTCACAGATCAGTTCTCTTCAGGAATAGTAAAGCCAGCCTCGTAAATATCTAGCAATTTAATCAATTGGTCGCTCAGACAACATTACTTCTTAAGAAGTCTCTGACATTCTTCAATAAACTGATGGACCAATTCAAGAGAACCTAACGTGAAATTTATTCAAAGAAAATGTGCCTTCATGTCCCAAGTTGTTCATTCAAAGTTCAAAACTAAGAAAAGGTGATAACAATGACAAATAACTACAGTTAGATGCCCAGCGAAAACATCAAATTGTTGCATCTCCACAGACAGTAGATACCCTAAACTCTACACTAGAAGCCAGAGGATAGCTCTGTAAAGTAGTGAACAGTAAATTGATTACTTAGCTAAATGTATTGCATCCTCATATGTCAAAATTTAAGTTAAAAAGAATATAAATTCGTAAACCTATTTTGATCAGATCGACTGATAGTCACATAAGCAGACTTTACGTAAAAATTCAGTAGTACCTTCTCAAGTATTGCATAATTCAGTGTGTTTCCAACTGTCAAAAGAATACGAGGAAGAATCTCATCTGGTAATAATAAACGATCTAATCTCTATGTAAAAGGTAGCAAAACGACCTGAATAAAAATAGAACGGAAAAATCACGTAGGTTAGTGTTTGAAAAATATACTTGCAGTGTTTATCCTAATTTAGAATAACTAAATCTTTACTACATGGTGCTGAGATATACTGATGAAGCAAAACAGTAAAGGTAAAATTGCGCAAACCTGATTCTGAAAGATGAAGGTGGAGCTAGCCGCTGCAGTATTTATAGATGATAATTTACGGAAAGATGACCCTCAGATTAGTCTCGAATTTACTCCACCATAAACGAGAATTCTGTCGTCTGAAGTCAGGCACATGAACTATTCATTTTAGGCGTAGGAGAAATAATGTAAATTATAAAATTCTATCAAGAAAAAAAACACAGTAACTAGATAAAATGCTTTCCGTGGGGGAAATACTGTAAATTGCAAATTAGAGGCAGCAACATCTGTACCTGGAAAAATAATTCCCCACATAGCAGAGGAACAGAAATGGAACAAGAACATTTTCTAGCTAACAAGCATCCCAAGATTATAAATGTTCTAATAGCTGAAGGAGAGAGATGGAGTGTCACGAACCTAGCGAGATCTAGAGGAGAAGGGGGATTGGAGAGGGAATTTGAGGTTGGAGGAAGGACAGACAGCACAAGGGATTCAGGATATTCAGAGAAAGAAGGAAGGATTCAGATGTTTCATATCCTCGATGATCCTCATCACAGTACAGGGGTGCCATATATAGGACTTAGCCATCGTGATCAGGCCAACCGCAGTTGTCCCTGTGTGAGTACACAAGACCAAAAGGCCCAGCTTCCGGGACACAGCCCAGCCTTGCCTAGTCCAGTACCCCGTCAGTCGTGACAATCCCCTCTCCTTCAGGCGAGGCCGGGGACGCAGGGAAGCGGTGGCAGAGATCGTCTTCATCCCCCCAGGTGGAAAGAGGAGGGAGTCCTGTCCATTGTACCCGACTGTGCGCCACGGTGGCAGAACCATGGCAGACACGTGTGCACGCTAGTACGACTGCTAGGGAAGGAGGAAGTGGCTCGGTTAGTCACAGGACGGCGACGTCTCTGACCTGATCGGTTGCTGGCGCATGGTGCTTGAGTTGGGAGATGTGGACGATGGGATAAATCTGACTTGAATCAGGAAGCTTGAGGCGACATGCCGCATTCCCAAGGCATTCCAGCACTTCATACGGCCAGAAGCACGTGAAAGCTAGCTTCTAATTGCCGCGCGTCGCAACAGGCGTCTGGATATATGGCTGGAGCTTGAGATAGACCATTTCGCCGACGGCGAACGTCCGTTCAGAGCGATGTTTATCAGCTTGCACCTTCATCCGTTGTTGAGCATGTAGGAGTTGATGTCGAAGTAAATCCACCATGGATGCGCGCTCCTTGAGCCAAGTTTCCAAATCAGGGGAGGTGCAAGCACTCGCATCGGAGATGCCCAAGCGGCAAGGAGGATGGCCATAGAGACTCAAGAGGCGTGCAACCAGAGCAGAGTGGAAGGATGTATTATTCCAAAACTCAGCGAGAGGAGGCCACTCGAACCATTTTTGGGCAGGAATGAACAGCGCACCTGAGGTAAGCTTCCACGCACTGATTCAAGCAGCCTGTTTAGTCTGCAGATGGTACAAAGAACTCATGTGTAGAGCAGTGTCCGAAAGGCGAAACAATTCGCGCCACAAGGTACTGGTGAAGATGCGATCGAGGTCGGACACAATCACTTGCGGCATCCCACGGAGACAATACACCTGATTCAGGTAGACTTGCGCGACTTGAAAGGCAGCGAAACGGTGAGCTACGGGCAGATAATGACCGTATTTGGAGAAGCGGTCGATGACCACCAGAATCACATCATAGTGATAAGACTAATCACTGTCCATGTTTGACTCGGCACTGGCAAGGGTTGGAGCCGTCCGGGCAATTTGACATGTTCTGGCTTTGCTTGTTGGCAAATAGAGCAACCAGAGAAAGCGCTGCACCGATTGCTTGAGTTTGGGCAAAGCAAAAGGCTGCTTAATGCGATGGTAAGTAGCATGAATCCCTGAGCGGCCACCAACACCACTGCTATGCAAGGCCAGAAGGATGTGAGCTTGTGCCAAACAGTTGTTGTCCAGCTAGATGCGACCCTTGTAGTGAAATAAGCCATCTGAAAGGTTCAAGACTATCGACTAGAGGGAAGTGAACAGGCGATTATAAAAAACTATAACAAAATCAAATCTTGTATATACTAGTAACCAAGATGTGCAAGAACAAACAAGTACGTAGAAAAGGAAAGCAACACAAATACAAGGAGACAAATGATTTGTTATCGAAGTTTAAGTCTTTGACGAGACTCTCTCTCTGTTGAGGAAGCTTGATCCAACGATCGAAGCCGCCACCAAAACGTGCTCTTCTCTCAAGAGGCTTGCCGATGCAAAACATTCCTTCTTTTGTGGCAGTTCTTCACCTTGTGTTAGGTGAGTTCCAAACCCTTATAAACTTAATGTGGGCTCTTTACACTTTTTCTTGAAGGTTCCCAAACAACCTTTAGCTATCTAGGAGATGCCAAATCTCTAAGAGTAATGAACTTTGATCAAGATGGCTGGAGATGAACTTTTGCTTGAAGCTCAATCTAGGACTCAATCTCTTTCTCTCAAAGAATTCCTCACAAAGATTATATTTATGGCTTGAGAAATTAGGGCTTGAGGCTTAGGAGAGCAAGAGATGAAGGATTTAGAGAGATCTCACTACAAATCTAAGTGGTTCCGACATTTTGCAATCAACGGCTATTTTGTTATCCAGGAACAGATCTCCGAACATCCAGAAGATCGTGGAGGTTCCGACTTTTAGCGCACAGCAGGCAGAGGCATATGTCGGAAGTTTCGTTCTTGAACTCGGACCATCTGGGAAATAAGATTGCCTTAACAAGAAAACTCCAAAGCCGACTTCCGGAGGCTTTGACATGTACTCGGATCTTCTGAGATTTTAAAAGACTTGGAGAGATTTTACATAACAGAAACTCGAAAGTTTCAGAAATAAACTCGGACATTCTGATATTTCAAAAAGAAGCCCATCACAAACACTCAGAGCATTTGGGAAACTTTTGAAGGCTCCGACTTTGAACACAAGGGACTTAAACAGTTACAGAACCAAAACTCGGAGGCTCCAAAAACAATCTCGGATGTTCTAGGATTTTAAAGGAGAGTCCAGAGCAAGATTTGGAGTATCCAAAAAATTTCTGGCTACCCTGACTTTGGAGCATACTGGACTTGAATACATTAGAACCTGATCTCAAAGGTTCCAGGAAATTCTCGAAACTTTGACTTTTAGAAATCCGGGTAGACAGAACAACTCAAAGGTTCCGAGTCTCTAGTTCTACACACATAACTGGATCTTAGAAGCTTCGTAACATTTGTGAGAGAAGGTGATGTGGATGAACTAAGGAGATATGGATGAACCACCACTACCAACTACAATATCTATAGTGGTAAAGAAAATCTTATGCTTCGGTCTCCATTTTCTTTTGCACGAAATCTCCGATATCTGTAGATGTTTCTGTTGGTTTTTCTACATATTGTCTACTCTTACCCAGAGCTTCTCGAGATAATGAGAGTGAAAGCTGTTCACCTAGCATGTTTTGCTATCTAACGATGAATTGTAGAGGTGTTCACCTACGGGGTTATCGTGTTTTGCTGTCTAAGGATAAGTTATCTCAGTCACATATAAATTGCAATACATATTTGTTTACAAGACAAAAGTACGTGAAACTAAACAGCGCAGTTGATCCATCTTCGCAACCTTTAGTTGCAGGTTCAACATTTTCGTTGTGACATATTAAATGTATATATAATTTAATTTATACTTCTTGACACGTGTATTATACGTACGTACCTAATTGCTAATGTAAAAATGTTCTCCATTTGCAAAATGTTTATAATATATCTGCTTTTCAAAAGTTGATATGGAGATAATGCCATGGAGTTTTTGGTTTCTCTCCAATGATATTTCCTTTTATTTTACTAAGCTAGGAGTTAAAAAAAAGATTGCAAGCTTATTCTCTTTACTCTTCCGACTGTAATGGATTGTTACATTGTTGATTATAGCAGAATTTTGTTACGTTCACGCATGGTTGACTTTAGTTTTGGCATTGCTTCCTGACAAATTACAAAATCAAACAATTAGGAATTCGACTTAAAGTGAAATAGATGAAGATAAATCTTCGAATTCAAAAACGATTACTGATTACTCGATTAGGATTTTTTATTTTTAAAATTTCGCATTGCCTTCGGTACATCTTCATTTCTATGAAAGATTGACTAATTTTCTATTCAACTGAAGCTTACGTATCGGAAAAAATTACTCATGGTCTTATTAACCATATTACCATCATTTGCTAAAACAGCAACAACTAATATTTGATTAATTAGTTATGTAGCCTAACCACATAATTCTATAGCTAATCATAGAACGCACTGTCGCAATTATGCCGTTATGTCATTGTCCATCTATCGCATGGCTGGATGATACTGGGAGGTACTACACCTGCACCTGGTTTCTTTTTCCACCTTGCTTCGTGCTGCAACTTTATATTGGAGACTGACGATAGCAACACCGTGAGCATCTTTAGCTGCATGGTGGGAAGAGGGATTGATGATGACATGGCACCCAGGTATCATCAACGAGGATGAATCCAGCCCTTTGGTTATAGGGTTGGCCGGACCGACTACTTGGAGTCCGACTTCTACACGGGACGCCTCATCAACTTGGAATACAAGACAGAGATAAGCATAAGTCCGGCAATCCCTGATTCTGTTGTAACTAATTAGGTAACCAATCTGTTAGCGATCCGGATTCTTGTAACCTTGCCCTGGTCGCCTAAATAAGGCCTGCCAGGGATCCTCCGATGGATATGTTTTTTAGTACCTTCTCATACACCTAGCCCTAGCAACCTAGAGATCTCTTTTTGAGGGCTTGCGGCACTCGGGATTCAAGCAATACCAGCCACCAAACACAGGACGTAGGGTATTACCTTTCCGCGAGGGCCTGAACCTGTCTAAATCTTGTCTCCCGTGTGCACCCATCTGGATTTACTGTGCTCACGCCGTCCCATATTCAGTATTGCCGGAATAATACTCCGACAGTTGGCGCGCCAGGTAGGGGCTGTGTGCATAGATCCATCTGCACGAATCTAGATGGGTTCCGTCAACAACAACGGCGCTTTCGTCCCAGGAAGCGTCATGAGATTCGCCTCCCTGGACGTGGTTCCGGATCTTGGACAGTTGTTCCAATTCGGAAAACTGGATTTCATCGCCGACAAGATCGGCAAGCTTCACCTCTGCTACTCGGCAACCCGTCGATCAGCGGAGGCTTCATCAGCTTCTTTGCTCGGGCTCACCCCTGAGTCCGCGCCTTCGGCTCCTCTCCCCAGGGACGGGGCAGCGCCGAAATCGGATTTGTTATTCGTGCACGGGTTTTCACCCGTCGAACATAGGTCCCGACTGGTTGGTGCTATTGATTCCCTCGAGTACGACTTGGACGATTACGAGAGCTCAGGCAGTCACCATCCATCCCGGGAGGTCTTCATGGCCAACCCCGACTCACTGGACAACGGAGACGACCGATCAGTCCCCATCGTGGAGCAAACGCCTACTGAGCTTGAAGCCACTCGGCTCCGCCTCCTCGCCAAGGAGGAGGAGCTAATCGAGCAGCAGACCAGGCTTGATCGTCAACGCGAGGAGCAACTGCGCAACGACGACATGAGGGCTTGAGGACGCCAAGTCCATAACGAATTCCACATGTGTGAAAAGGACGGGGTTCCAATATTCCCGCTTCCTAGTTACAACATCGTCGCTGCCACGATGGCGGCACACGCCATTAATGTCCCTGAAGGCACCCCGGGACATGACGAACTCCGGCGACTCCGCATCCTGCTAGAAGAAACAGCTCTTCAGCAGGCCGAAGCCTCTGGGGACCGCGCGGGCTCTTCAGCAAGTGCTAGGAGTTGGCGCTCTTCACCCCCCAGAAGCCCACCAGCCGCGGAAGGCTGCCATGCAAACCCCAACCGTCATCAGCCGGCCGGAGCGGTTCACAAACGACTTGGGCCCAATCGTGATGCACGGGGCACCATAGCCGCACAGAGCCGCGCTCGTCAGGACGCGGACAAAAACGCTCGCCGAGCCGGGTCGGTCCATAGCCGACTTGGATCGGACCGTGATGCGCGGAACTCTACTGACGCCGGACGGAATACTCATCGAGGTCCTGAGAGGGATGACCGCAACGATCGCCGCGACGACAGCGGAGCCACCAGCCGCGGCCGCTCTCCGACCTCCTCTGGCATGGGGTATGCAGGCCCAAAGGCGTTTGGCGCCCGTGTCTGCAGCGTCATCTCCCCGTTGCGATTCCGGGTCACCGGCATCGGCAAATACACGGGCGAGACTCGGCCAGACATCTGACTGGCCGACTATCACACGGCGTGCAGAACCAATGGTGGCAACGACTACGTCGCGATCCATTATCTGCCGCTGTTTCTAGCCGACTCAGCACGTGCTTAGCTCACCAGCTTACTTCCGGGTTGCATCCAGTCATGGGGTGACCTCAAGACCCTCTTCGTGAACAACTTTCAGGGCACTTATAACAGGACCGGGAATGCGTGGGATCTCCACAGTTGTACTCAAGAGGCAGACGAAACTCTCCGGGAGTATATTCAGCGCTTCTCCAAGAAGAAGAACTCTTTACCAGAGGTTCGAGAGGGTGACGTCATCACCGCCTTCTCCAAAGGTGTTCGGATCACTGACCTCATCCACAAGATAGCGCGCAAGAACCCACAGACTACGCGTGAACTTTTCGACATCGCCAATAACTTCGCAACCGGTGAAGAGGCCGTCTGCAGTGCTACCAAAGATGCCAAAGGAAGGAATAAGGGCAAGGCGTCCGAGTCCCCCAGTCGGGATGCTCACCCCGAGTCGTCCAGAAAGAAGCATCGAAAGTGCAAGGGCGGAGAAGATCTCGTTGCTGCGGCTGAGCGCGCCCCGCCGCACCGTTCTCAGCGCACCAACGCGACTTTTGAGGAGATGATGAGTCAGCCGTGTCACTTCCACGGACCCAAGTCCAATCACGTGACACGCGACTGCAACCTCTTGAAGAATTTGAACAAACCTTACGTCCCCAATCGGAACAAAAAAGAGCCCCCTCAGCACGAAGGTGACGAATTCCCAAAAGAGACCGCTTGTCTGATGATTTTTGGCGGACCTAACGGCTACGAGTCCAAGCGTCGCCAGAAGATCACAGGTCAGGAGGTCAATGCAGCGGAACCGGCTGTGCCACAGTACCTGCGATGGTCCGAGTCCGTAATCTCCTTCGGCCGCTCGGATCACCCTGACTACATATCTCACCCGGGAAGGTTTCCCTTGGTGGTGGACCCAATCGTTTGTGGCATCCGCCTCACCAAGGTCCTCATGGATGGAGGGAGTGGTCTGAACATCCTCTACATCAAGACTCTTGACGACATGAAAATCTCCCGCTCGGAGATCAAACCCACTGGCGCTCCCTTTCACGGGGTCGTGCCGGGGAAGATGGCGAGTCCACTCGGGCAGGTCAGCCTACCCGTTACTTTTGGTACTCCTGACAACTTCCGGACGGAGACCCTCACCTTTGAGGTCGTCGACTTCCCAGGATCGTATCACGCCATCTTGGGGCGTCCCTGCTACGCTAAATTCATGGCTGTCCCCAGCTATGTCTACCTAAAGCTCAAGATGCCGGGCCCCCACGGGGTAATAACGGTACGAAGCAGTTTTCAGCACGCTTACACGTGCGATCTGGAGAACTGCAACCTCACCGCAGCCCAAATCGCTGCAGCCGAGCTTGACAATCTCAAGTTGGCCGTGGTTGAGAAAGCACCCCCCCAAGAAAACCTCAGCATCGACATCCTTCCAGTCGGCACGGGACACCAAATCGATCCAACTCGACCTGAAAGACTCCTCCAAGACGACGCAGATCAGGACTACACTTAGCGACAAATAGGAAAGCGTGCTCGCCGGCTTCCTGCGCAACAACCGGGACATCTTCGCATGGACATTCTCCGACATGCCCGGGGTTCCGAGGGAGACTGCCGAGCACTCTCTGAACGTTCGGCCATACGCTAAGCCGGTCAAACAGCGCTTACGCTGTTTCGCTAAGGATAGACGTCAAGCAATAGGAGAAGAGTTAGCCAAGCTTTTAGCAGCTGGCTTTATTAAAGAAGTGTATCATCCCGACTGGCTTGCGAACCCAGTTCTTGTTCACAAAAAGAATGGAAAGTGGAGGATGTGCATTGATTACACTAGCCTTAACAAGGCATGCCCCAAAGATCCTTTCACTCTTCCTCGCATTGACCAAGTGATTGATTCCACGGTCGGTTACAAAATTTTGTGCTTTCTCGACGCTTACTCGGGCTATCATCAGATCAAGATGAAGGAGGATGACGAGATTAAGACATCTTTCATCACTCCCTTCGGGGCTTTCTGCTACGTATCCATGCCTTTTGGCTTGAAAAATGCCGGCGCCACGTACCAACGGTGCATGCAGCGCTGCCTTCAGTCGCAAATTGGCAGAAACGTGCAAGCCTACGTCCATGATGTGGTGATCAAGTCCGAGAAAAAAGAAGACCTCCTAAATGACCTGGAGGAAACTTTCTCCAACCTTAGGAGATTCAGCATGAAGCTCAACCCCGAAAAATGTGTATTTGGGGTCCCTTCGGGCAAGCTACTCAGTTTCATCGTTTTCGAACGGGGAATCGAAGTAAACACGGAGAAGATCGATGCCATCATCAAGATGAGACCTCCAAGGGGTCTCAAGGAGGTTCAACGACTAACAGGGTGCATGGCGGCCCTCAGCCGTTTCATCTCCCGACTCGGCGAGAAGGCCCTGCCCCTCTACAAGCTCCCGAAGAAGTCGGACAATTTCACGTTGACATCCGAGGCCCAGGATGCCCTGCACAGTTTGAAGAGGCTACTGACCACGTCGCCAATACTGGCTGCCCCGATGCCCAACAAGCCGCTGCTCCTATACATCGCGGCGACCACCCAGGTGGTCAGCACAGTTTTGGTCGTCGAATGCCCAGAGCCCGGCCACATCCAGAAGGTTCAGCGCCCGGTCTACTTTATCAGTGAAGTGTTGTTCGAGTCCAAGACGCGATACCCACAGATATAGAAGATCATCTACGCGGTGTTCATCACATCTTGGAAGTTAGTCCACTACTTCCAAGGGCACCCGATCATGGTGGTCAGTTCCTTCCCGATTTCCGACGTCATCAACAATCGCGACTCCACGGGGAGGATCGCTAAATGGGCAATGGAACTCATGGCATTCGGCATAGTTTACGCCCCCCACACGGCCATCAAGTCCCAGGCTCTCGCTGACTTTGCGGCCGAGTGGACAGAAATCCAGTCTCCACCCTCTATCATCGACCTCGAACACTGGACACTCTACTTCGATGGCTCGCTGATGCTCCAGGGCGCGGGGACTGGCATCGTACTTATCTCTTCGAAAGGAGAACGCTTCAAATATGTGTTGTAGATCCACTTCCCAGCATCTAACAATGTCATCGAATACGAGGCTTTACTTCACGGACTTCGCATTGCCGCTTCACTCAGGATTCGCCGTCTCCTGGCCCGTGGAGACTCCGAACTGGTGGTCCGACAAGTCATGAAGGACTGGTCATGCAGAGACCCCTCCATGGAAGCCTACTGCCACGAGGTGCGCAAGCTCGAAGCCAAGTTCGACGGCCTCGAGATTACGCATGCCCTACGCCGAGACAACGAGGCCGCGGATGCACTTGCCAAGCTGGGGTCCAGTCGGGATGTCGTCCCGACTGGAGTATTCCTCCAGGAGCTGCATACCCCCTCCATCAAGGCGGAGACAACATCCGAGACCGAAGAACCACAAGTCCAGGAATCCGACGCCACTCAGCAGTCCTCACCAGAGGTCCTAGTCGTCGCTCCCGACTGGACTACGCCTTTTCTCGACTACCTGCTACGAGAGACTCTCCCATCGGATCCGACAGAAGCGCGGCGCCTCACCCGCTGTGCCAAAGCTTACGCCGTGATTGAAGGCAAGCTCTACAAGAAAAGCACCTCTGGAATCCTCCAGCGATGCATTCCCCAAGACCAAGGACAACAACTACTACGGGATATTCACTCGGGATTCTGCGGACACCATGCGGCGCCCAAGTCGCTCGACGGTAAAGCCTTCAGACAAGGTTTCTACTGGCCGACTGCTGTTTCGGACGCCGTCCACATCGTCCGCACTTGCGAAGGATGCCAGTACTTCGCCCGGCAGACACACTTGCCGGCCCAGGCACTCCAACCTATTCCGATCACTTGGCCTTTCGCCATCTGGGGCCTGGACATGGTGGACCCTCTCAAGAAGGCTCCCGGGGACTATACACACCTTTTCGTCGCAGTCGACAAGTTCACCAAGTGGATTGAAGCCAAGCCGGTTGCCACGATAACTGCAGAAAAGGCCGTCGAATTCTTTCGGGACATCATTTTCCGTTTCGGCATCCCCAACTGCATTATCACGGACAACGGCACTCAGTTCACTAGTCGAGCCTTCCTCCGATTCTGTGAAGACTACAACATTGGCCTTAACTTCACCGCCGTGGCTCACCCACGTACTAACGGGCAGGTTGAGCGGTCCAATGGCCTGATCATGTAAGGCATCAAACCTCAGATCTTCCAGCGCCTGAAGAAGTTCGTGGGCAAATGGGCGGCCGAGTTGTCCTCGGTACTCTGGAGCCTGCGAACTACGCCAAACCGGTCCACCGGTTACACACCTTTCTTCATGGTATACGGTGCCGAGGCTGTCCTCCCGACTGACTTGGAATACGGATCCCCGCGCATCCACGCCTACAACGAGGCCGAGTTAGAAGAAGCAAGACAAGACGCCCTCGATCAGCTTGAAGAAGCACGCGAAGTCACATTCCTTCGATCGGCAAAGTACCAGCAGGGCTTACGGCACTACCACAGTAGATTCAACGTTGGTGACTTGGTCCTGCGCCGAGTTCAGTCCAACGTTGACAAGCACAAACTCTCTTCGCCATGGGAGGGCCCGTACGTGATGCCGAAGTACTGCGCCTGGAGGCTTACCGACTGAAGGATCAAGACGGCAACATCTTCACCAACGCATGGAACATTGAACAGCTATGTCGCTTCTATGCTTGAACTTTTATTCCGACAGCTCGGATATATGAATAAACTTTTCTCTTTCACTCCGCATGAAACAAGTCTTGCAGTCCCCGAGCGACCTACTATGCACGCCAATGGCTAACGCATAGTGCGCACTCGGCTCATATACCCTCCGGGTGCGTTCAGACGTACTCGGACACTCGCTCCCGAACAAACACATTTTAAGTACTGTGAATACAATCCGGCGTTACACTCTGTACCGTCGATCGCCGGTTTACACCATAACCCTATGCTACACGGGACACAGCCCACGGCTAACCCCCATGCAAGGGAGGCTACGACGGGTCGGCCAGAGCACACACAAGGGATTAACATTCACACGGACAAAACATGTCGCGAAAGAGTGAAAACGGCAAAAACTTAACATTAGGATTAACCACAAAGTGTTTACAATTGAAACCCACTCGGGCAAATGACCTACTTACGACTACTATCTGTCTACAGGCTGGTCCGTTTGATAAGGGCATCCACCGTGCCCTCAACCGACTTCACTAGCTCCGGGATGTCTTCGTCCGGGACGTCAGCAGCGTACCCCTCCCCAATTGCCTCCATGTCAAGCAATGGGTAGTGGGACTTGGCGACCGCAATTGATAGTTCAGCCCCGATACGCGCGGAGTCCGACCGCACCCACTTCACCTTCTCTGGCACCCACCGAAGACGTTCTGAGACCACCTCTATCTGGTCCGGGGTGGGCTCATCCTCCCACAAGGCATCACAGGCCACCCGACCCACCGCCTTCAGGAACTTGGCCTTCTCGCGGATCCTCTTGAGATGATCCTCGCAAGCTACACAAGCAGGACGAAGATATAAATAAGACAAGTCTGCGGGTCCCGACCGACCAGACACCCGAAGTCAGAAGACTTACCGGCCTCAGCATCTGCTGCCCTTTTGTCAGCAGCCGCCAAGGAGTCGGCAGCCCGCCTCTTCGCCTCTTCAGCAGCTTCCAGCGCCCGCCTCAGACTGCCGTCCGCTACAGCCGCTTCGTTCTCCAGGCGCTCCACACGGGCCCTCTCCACCGTGAGCATTTCCTGAAGTCTGGAGGCCCTGTCCTCAGCGGAGTCAAGCTCCCGGACACGAGCCTTCATCCCCTCCAGTTCTGCTCTAAGCTTTGCGGCTTCGCTCTCAGCGGCTGCATGGAAACAAGTCAGCACGAAGAAACCTTGGAGACTACCCCTACGAAGGGTTTAGACTGCCGTACCTTGGGCCCGAACAGCTTCTTGCCTGAGTCCCGCGTTCAGAGCAGTGACCTCAGCGCCACGCTGCCGGGCTACGTTCTCCGCCGCCTGGACGCGCGCCGTCAAGTCGTCCCACTCGGCCTTTCGACGGCAGAGGTTGTCAAAGTGCTCCAGTTGCTCTTGCAGGAACGCCGTCTTCGTCTGAGACCGCCGAGTCAAATTCTGCACAAAAGCAAGGAAAATCAGCCTCCTAGGGAAAAACCGTCGAAGACCCTCCGCTAGGTCCCTTGGACCCAACAGAGGCTCGGGGGCTACACCCTCCGGGTGCACTGATCGTGCACCTGGAGTCTCAAAAAAAAAGAAAAAAATGAAGCACACCCCCTGGACGACTATCCTAGTCGGGCAGGGGCTCGGGGGCTACACCCTCTAGGTGCACTGTTCGTGCACCCAACGTAAAGGCCTCCGACACAAAAGAGCCCTCCACCCGACTGTTCCAGTCGGCCAGAGGCTCGGGGGCTAGTCCCCCGACGGGTACACCATCGGCGCACCCACAAATAGAAAAGCAAAAATGCAAAGCAAGAGGACCTAACCTACACCAGCGGGCGGAGTCTGCCATTCAGCAGGTTGGCGCTCTACTTTGCCGTCTTCATCAAGGCCGGCAGCATCTCCCCGAGCTGGTCGGCGACACCCACGATGTCCTCCCACTCCTTCACCTCCTACACATCGTCGATCTCGTGGACGCAGATGGACAGCCGGCGGGGGTCCACCTGACGGACCCGGAGTGGCTGGATCGCCAACTCGGTGCCCGAGAGAGGAGGCGGGACGCGCCTGATCTCCTCCGTCGTCGACGGTAGCTTGGGGTTGCCCTTGCGATCTGGCGCGGTGGTCTCCTCCGAGCTGGGGCCCGCTCCTCCAGGCGCTCCTGAGCTCGATTACGCGCCTGCGGGTACGGTCGGCTCAGCAGGGGGGGACCTCGGTGGAGGGACAAGAGAAGAGGTCGCGCCACCCAGCTCGGGAGAAGGCCGGGCGGGTGAAGCCGCGGCCGCCCTCGGTAGAGGCGAGGTCGCGGCCGTGCCATCCTGTCCGGAAGAGGGCTCGGAGGCCAGGGCCGCAACCGCCCTCGAAGGAGACAAGGGTCGGGCCTCCACCTCCGATTCGCCTCCACTCGGGCGGGGCTCCGGAGCACTCGGCGGTGCTTTCGGAAAGACCCCCCGTCCTCCGCGTCCTGAGAAAAGCGCATACACGTCAAGTCGAGGAAAATTAAGGGACGAATAAAACTACCCTTACCAGAATGACTTACTTGGTAGATTGGGGAACGGGCATTCGTTTCCTGGGCCCGGAGCCGACGGCTTCCGAGCGCCTGCTGCTGGGGCCGCCGACGCCGCGGGGCTTTGCCACCCAAAGGCTGCGTCGGCCGTCCGTTTCTCCCCTTGGCAGGAGGGAACCTCGCCTCCGGCTGCACAAGGAGCCCCGTCGGGGAAGCAGTCGGCGCCGCCAGGTCCGGGTGGGCGGCGGAGTCACCACGTCCTCCCGGGGCCGTACCGGAGGCCTCCGTACCCTGCGGAAGCGAAGGGGAATGTTTTCGTCATCATCGTCCTCCTCTTCCGCAGTGGGTTCGCTCGGAGGAGGACACGCCGAGCGACCCCGCGGCGGCGGCCCGCCGCTCGAAACGTGGGCATACCGCGGCTGGTTCCGTATCTCGTCTTCTGGGAGAGGAGCTTTGGAACAAAAGCCGAACAGAACCTGCAAAGACAAAAAGACAAACCCGAGTGAGACTCGGCAAAGAACCAAATAAGAAAGGTCGAGGCATCGACTACCTACTTGACTCGGGGGGTTCACTCGGCTGAAGGGCGGCGGCCACCCGGAGAAGTCCAGACTCGTCCCCTGAGCCAGGAGCTTCTCGAGTCGGCCCTGGACTTCCCCCTCCATGAGCCCTTCGGTGGACTCCCGAGTCGCGTCGTCCTCGCCGGCGTACTTGAACATCGGGTGCGCCTGCAGCTTCGCAGGCTGCACCCGCCACCGGACGAAGGTCGTCACGACGACTGCTCCGGTGACTCCGGACTAGATCGCCTCGGCAAGCTACACCATCAGCACCGCAATGCTGTCCTGCTCTGTGGCGTACCAGGTTTTAGGGCCGGATACACCTCCCGTGATTACTGTACTGGTCCCTGGATCAGTGGCCAGTACACACAAGAGCTTGATAACGTTCACATACAATACCGAGTATTTTACACAAATAGGCCCTTATGGTCATTATTCAACATCATAGCCGATTGGCTGAATAAAAGTAGCAGCGGAATAACAACAAAGCGTGAATAATAACCCATCAATATGCCTACCCAACAGGCAATTGACTGGGGAGAATGTCCTAGCCCTCGTGGTCGCTGACATCGTACTCAGAGCACCACTCTTCTTCTTCGTCTGGCCAAATCAACAAGCCAGGTGAGTACGTTGAATGTACTCGCAAGCTATTCCCACAGGAGAATTATACAACAATATTTCATGCAAGGTGCAATTCAAGGAATAGCTCTATACTAAGTTGCTTGTTGTGTGAAAATGTAAGTTTTCAATTTAAATATAAGAATAGTAGATTCTAAAGCAGTTTTGTAAATCAGAGCAATTCAAAACAATAAAACTCGGGTCTACCTCCTTTTTATTACTTGTGAGGACTCAGTCCATACTACCCCGGGCAGTATGACTAGCCCCCTCATTTCATTGCTCAGCTCGTACTATCCCGGATAGTACAGCTGGCCTCCTCAACGCAGAGTTCAGTCCGTGCTATCCCGGATAGCTCGGCTAGCCTCCGCTTAACTCAATGCTTAGCCCGTACTATCCCGGATAGTACGGCTAGCACCCTCCTCCTGTAATTCCTTGCTACCAGCCGTGTAGCGTAAATTGCACCCTGTGGACACATCATGCCCACGTCCTTAATCCCTTTCCCAAGCTTGCGCAAACAAATCTTAGGGCCTGTTTGTTTGGCAGGCTTTTGGCTTTTTGGACTTTGGCTTCGAAGCCAGAAAAGCACCTATTTACCTGCTTTTGGCTTTTGGCTTCGAAAAGCCTGAAAGTTAAGCAGGTAAATAGGTACTTTTCTGGCTTCGAAGCCAAAGTCCAGAAGCCAAAAAAGCCTAAACAAACAGGGCTTTAGACTAACCAGTGTGTGGCCTTGCCAGTTCATGTCCATAACCGAGGACGCAGCTATTCAAATAGTTTTTAACACTCTACAGAGATTGTACGACTTTACCCACAAGATGTAAGTCACCCTTGTTGCCATGACCAAATGAGCACTCTTCACAAGGAGTGCCGGCAGGGTTATTACAACGAGACCTTCGCCCGTGTTTACGCCAGAGATGAACCCACTAGATGGGTAATCCAACTTTTGCATCCCGGATGACAAAAATGGGACTCTCCACCTCTGTGTCAAACCATAATTCCACGTACTGCGTGAAACTCACTGAGAGCTTTACCTCCACGCAGTACTGTGAAGATCCTCTAGGGATCCCAAATCCACCCTAGCACATCACCCTAACTTTCCACGGTTCCGAGCTTATCATTAGACGGGGGTATCGAGTCAAGTCCTTCCCATAAAGGACATGTGGACGTACGGTGTGGAACTGATTTAGCGGCACTTTGGTTCGGTCTTTAATCAATTCAAGCAAGACTCCAGTTTCAATCCTTCACCTCAGGTAGCTACCGGCTACCCTACCATTTCATGCTCATCACCTCAAGTAGCAACCAACTACTCTACCATCCTCCAACACCCCTTAATGTTCTTGCCCGAATCAAAATTCTTCCATCATTTCATTTGGAGTTTTTGGCAAACATTGATTTCAAAAGGTCTCCTCGGTGTGCATTTGCAAACCGAGGGTTTGTATTTCCATGTAACCGTTTAAAACTTGGTTTTCAACTATAGCAGGGCTAAACACGGCTAATGCCTATATTCTTACTATTCAGTTGGTCGTATATCTACCAACTAGATATATGTAGGGGTACGAGAGTCGGATTTCCAGACCTACCTCAGGTGCATCTACTGGGTATAACTACTCTAGCATAAAATAACATTTATATTCACTTAGCATGTAAGGTTCGCAAACAACATAATTAAATTTCAAACATATGGGATTCAACATGATCAAAGTGGGAATGCTTGCCTGGCAGTTCCGGTTCTTGTTCCTGTTTTTGGCATGGGGGTGTTCCCGGGTCTTCCTGGCGCACGTACGTCACTCCGTTGACTACACGTCGGAAAAATCGGTGAATAAGAAGGAGCAAACAATACGACTTCAACAATAACAGCCAACATGCATGTATGCCACACAAAATGACGATGCCTTTGATTAGGGGGAAGAAAAACCATGTTATTAGGGTTATGTGCTCAAGACCTCTATTCTTATTGCCTTGGCTGAAGCTATAATATTTTATATATGTTGGGAGGTATAGAACTTTATCTTGAACAGCTCTAAAAGTTGCATATATATAGTGTATGTGTGAATTAAAGAAAAGAGAGAGGATGCCCTAATTATGTTTTTTTATTGCTAATGTTCTCAATATGTTTCAAAATTCAAAACTTTGTATAGATAAAAGTTGGGATTATCTCCAGAGATTTTAAAACTGGAAACAAAACTTCAAAAACCAGTCTAGAGATGCCTAAACCGGTTGAACCGGTGGTACTCGGTTCTGAATTAAAAGGGGAATAGGAAAAACCAGCCAAAGTGCGCTTTCCGACCGCTTAACTGCGCTTTTATTGCACTGGAGGCGGAAACTCGGGTGTAGACCAAGTAAAGACGCTTTTTAAATGCGGTAGGCGGCAACTTGGCCGGGCGCTGGCGACTCACCTGTTCGTGGGCCCCTCCTGACGCGTTGGCCCATGTGTCTGTGACTCGGTGGCTCACCCGTTCGGTAGCTGGCCTCCGCTCAACCCGTTGGTTGTTCCGACAGCCAGACCCGAATTGATTCCGGCGGCGGGAGTTGAGGCGGTCGGCGACGGAGCAGTCCAGCAGCTCTCGGTCCTCGGCGGGGCTTAGCTCGAATGTGCGGCTGCTACTCCAATGGAGCCTAAGGGAGTACAGGAGGCGGCTACTGGTTCTAAGAGTTTGAGGCGGCCGTGCTTGAGATGGTCAGTGACCGGACTTGGAGAGGAGTAGGGAGCTCGAGGGGGGGGGGATTCGGAGAGGACGCTAGAGGAGGTTGGGTGAGTGTCTGGTTGCAGACGGGATGCTCGGGGCGGCCTTTATATAGGCGGGCGACGAAGGGTGCCAGTGTCTGCCGCTACTATTGGCCACTACTCCGGCGACACGACGGCTCAAGGAGATTAATGGCGAGGCCGCTTTTGGAGAGAATCCAGGGGCACTGTGGTGCATCGGTTTTTCCCCCGACGACGAGCGGTGCGGCGAGCGGCTCGGGTATGGATTATTGGAGCTTGTGGCGGCAAGACTTGGCTCGTTGGGTGTAGCTGCGGGCGGCGCGGCTTTGGCCAGAGCTCGTGGTGGTTGCTCCCGAGGTACGGCGAGGGGTGATGAGCTGGACAAAGATGATGTGAAGGGTCATGGCGCGAGGTGGCGCGGTGGCCGGGGATTTAGGCGACGGGTGGCGCGGGATGGCTCCGGAGGTGCACATGGCGGCATGCCCATGCCAGCCCAGAGCGCGCCCAGAGCGGCATGATGCCGACTCGGGGTGTCCCGCTGTGATTCGCCATGCACCACCTTGTCTCAGAGGCTCGTGGGGACGTGTTCGGGAGCACTGTGGAACTTGGCACTGATTTGTTGGAATCAAGAGGGGATCCCGACGAATGCCAAGGTCTGACTTGTCATGTCAATAGCTAGGGCCAAGGAGTAGAGGACAAAGGGAAATTGCTGTGGACTTGAGCATGCTGGGAACACCTAGAAAAGAGGCTCTGCAGCTTGACTTGACGTTTCCTCTACTGACTTTGCTTGCCGTTTCATGCGAAGGGTTAATTGGTTCAAGGTGTTCGATGTTGTTCATTCCAGATTTTTGTGCATGGCCTACTTATGTTTTTGCATATTTGTGGTCCTGAAGCTGAAAGGATCATCGTGTAATTTTATCAGAATTTTCTGAAACATATTTATAGGAGTTGTAGGGCAACGTGCATTTTTGTCCTAGGGTTTATTATTTCCATTTATTAATATTTTTGAACTGGACATAACTATTTTATTTCACATTTGAGTTGTGTATATTATTAGGTTGCTCCATGAATTTATTTGTAATTTTTAGGGAGGTCGAGGAGCGATTGGTTTCGCGGTTAGTGTTTTTAGTTTAAATCGGGGTTAATAAGGAGGAAGGGGTCGGGACAGGGGACTAGGGTTTTCCGGGTGTGGCAAGGTGGAGGGGGTCATGAGAACTCTCGTGGACTCTCCCACCTACGCTTAGGTACACTCGGTGGTGAGGTGCCGTAAACCTAGCGGCGTTTTAGGGTGCGTGTGTTAAGTCAGGGTGTACTCTTGCGTTAGGGTTTAGTCCGGAGGGGTGCGTGTGTTGCGGGGTTGTGTACATTGGACATATGCAAGGTTTAAAATGTGTCTAACACATCTGTGGTTATGATGGCATGCGGGTTTACGAAAAGGGGGTGTGACATGCTCCCTGTCCAGCGGCGGCTCGGACCAGCTCGGCTTGACCTCCGGAGGGTGGCCCACGAATGCCGGGAGCGACGGCTCAGGATTGGCGCAGTAGAACCAGTTGGCATGCCAACCCTTGTTCAAGGACTGCATCGGCGGGGCCAGGTAGCTCTTCGACGCCCCGGACCTTAGCTGGAACCCGGTGCCCCCACCACGGCCGGGTTGTCTCTGCTCGGCTGCGGCTTCACCACGAACAGGTGCTTCCACAGGGCGAAGTGCGGCGGGATATCGAGGTAGCACTCGCACAGCGTGATGAAGCACGAGACGTGGAGCATGCTGTTGGGGTTGAGGTTGTGGAGCTCCAGCCTGTAGAAGTAGAGCAGCCCCCGCAGAAAGGGGTGAACCGGCAACGAGAACCCCCACTCGAAGAAGGAGCTGTGGATGACCAACTCGCCGGTGTTCAGAGTGGGAATGGTTTTCCCCCGCGGCGGCGTGCCACTCGACCAACTCCCTCGGTGGCAGCACACCTAGCCGCACAAGAGTTTCCAGCCGCGCTTCCGTCGCTGTCGACTTCATCCACGGGGCCATCTTCTTCACTCAATAGTTTCCACACCAAAGCGTCTTCCTCGGCTTCGGTCGGATCGGCTTCCCAATGCGGGGCTTGCATCTGAAGCAGTCGGAGTGAGGGTTAGGGTTTTGGGTGGAGCGGCGTGCACAAATTGATTTGGGCGAAAGGGAGACGAAGGGTTCGGCCGCAAAGGAAGTGAGATCGCTTTGGAAGGCGTGGACCGATCCCGTGACTTCTTCGGAGTATAAAGGGAACGGATTGAGCGGTTCGGCTTCTCCACTTCCGCACGCGCGCGAACTTTTCACACCTGTGATGCACCCCTTCGGATTCCATTGCACGTTATGGGCAGGCCACGTCGTGACTCTTCCGCGCCCACGACTTAACGGCGTCGCGATTCGTGCCGTTTAATTGAAAGGGGATCCGACGCTTAGCCTTCCGGGGTTAATAGCCGTTCGGAATATACCCCCGCAAATAGCAACTGCAACGTGTTTCCCGCAAACCACTAGCCGGCTACCGACAGATTCGGGACCGGGCGTTACAGTTTTGAAGGGTTTCAATGATTGGCCTCAAGTAGGAACGCAATCACTTGAATACACCCGAGTGAAGGGCAGTAATGGTGTGCTTTCTGCAGGCCACAAGTCGGATGCCGAGCAACTCGGAGCTACTGGATTCTCCACCTGGACCTTCCGAGAACGCCGTTCTGAAGGCTTCAGGATCCGGAATTTCCGGATTCAGTGGAATGACCCGGTGTAAGGCTTCGTCACTCGGGAACCTATGCGCCATGGCTTGTTTCTCTGGTTCTGACGCAGATTTCGGAGGCATTCCTCCAGGGGACACTAGCTGGTCTCGAGCCACTCGAGGAACCATGTGCTACTCGGAAATTTAGTCGGGATTCATGGTATGTCCCCCGCTGGGCTATCAGCTGGTCTCTGTCCATCAGGATGGACTAGATACCATTAGAATTTACCCGCTACTCACTCACCCGCCATAATATTCCTGCCTTATAGGTGAATATTACTTAGCTTTTTATTGTCTTTTTCACAGGAGTTCAGTCAGTCCTTCACAATCTCCCTGCAAGCAATCAAAGGGCATGCCCAAACGGAGGCCACTCGGGAAGTTTGTCTAGAAGAGGAGGCCGACGGCAGTTAGATCGTGAAGGACTCGAGGGCTACTGATGATGATATGGCACCTGGGTATCATCAAGGAGGACGAATATAGCCCTCTAGCCATAGGGTTGGTCGGGCCGACTACTTGGAGTCCGACTTCTACACGGGGACGCCTCATCAACTTGGAGTATAAGACAGAGATAAGCATAAGTCCGGCAATCCCGGATTCTGTTGTAACTAATTAGGTAACCAATCTGTTAGCCGATCAGGACTCTTGTAACCTTGCCCTGGTCGCCTATATAAGGCCTGGCAGGGATCCTCCGATGGATATGTTTTTTAGTACCTTCTCATACACCTAGCCCTAGCAACCTCGAGATCTCTTCTTGAGGGCTTGCAACACTTGGGATTTAAGCAATACCAGCCACTAAACACAGGACGTAGGGTATTACCTCTCCGCGAGGGCCTGAACCTATCTAAATCTTGTCTCCCGTGTGCACCCATCTGGATTTGCTGTGCTCACGCCGCCCCATATTCAGTATTGCCGGAATAATACTCCGACAGGGATGTAGTGACATTACACGTGTATGCATATCATCTGCGGTTCCGCGTGGACATTTTAGTTTTTGTGAATCTTTCTGATGTGCCTATGAGAATGCTTGTGAGTCCTCTGTTAACTATTAGACCTCACTATGTATTATCATCAGTTCAGAATCAAGTTGATAAACACAATCGAAATGATAACATTAAATGTAGTTCAATAAAACAATTTGAAAGACGGCTTTGAATGAAAACATATTTTTATCTCAGGGGTATTTTTCATAAATGTGAGAGTCCATGACCAACGCATACGAGTAAGGTATCCGGCCTAAACTCATCCATAGGATCAAACCACCTATTCACTTTCCAGGAACAGGATAGAAAGAATTAGTTTTATCAGAAATAATAATATTCTACTAAGGGTATCAGGTAAAAGGGCGAAAAGCGGATAAAGTACAAGTGTGTCATTGACATGTTAGCTGCGAGAATAAAACAACATGCATGTTTATAAACAAAAAAGTAATTATGACTTTAAAACTATGGGATCGACATGATTAAGGAAGAGGGGGCATGCCTCCGTTGTCGTGCTTCTACTCTTTGAAGGCTAGTCCTAGTTCAGCTTTGTCACTGCCTACTCATCATAAAAGAAATACTACAAGCAAATAAATACTAACCCACATAATAAGTTCTAGCATGAAATAAGAGAGATGGCAATCGACGATAGAATAGTTCAGATGAAACAGAACGATGGCACAAAAGTATCATCGTGTCAAAGATCAAAATATGGTTTAACCCTAGAGTATCCTTAATATTGGTGTTCTAAAGATGGACCATATCCATATATAATTTATGTATTATATAGCACACAAGATTAGGTATTTACTTAATATGAGCTAACATGTTATAGTGAACAATTAATACTATTCTTAATATTTTCTAAGTTGATAGAATAATTTCGTGCAATTTATTTTATGAAAACATTTTCAAAGAGACTAACTATTAGTAGGGTTTAATCCTAACATGGTAGATTTTACACCATTGTAAAATTGAAAGTAGCGAACCTAGGCACGATACTAAAGAAGGAAACATTCTAAAATATTTTAAACAATCAAGGATAATATTAAAATATTAATTCTTGAATTTATAAGCTAATTATAATTATTTGTATCCAAGGCATACATGCATCATATACGGGCTTTACAGTTGTATTAATAAAGTAAATCCTAGGTATGACACCAAATAGTGCAGTATGTCAAAATCATATTGAACAATTAAGATTAGTAGCATTTATATAATTCTAAAATTATGGACAATAATTCTATCTAGTATAAACATGATACCATGTTGTGATTCTTTAACAAGCCCTGAGAACTAATTAAACTATATTAACATAAATGGTTGCTGACCATTATAAACATAAATATAGAAACAATATAAGTTTAGACTAGTTTTGCATTAATTTTAGTCAAATTGTATAAGTTTGAGCTAATGTACAATCTAGCTAAATATTTTGAGTTATTGTCCTATATGTTGACTATTTGGCATTCTAGGGCTTAAAAAAAATTTATAACATCATCTAATTTGCATCTTAAGAGCTATCAACTAATTAAAGCAAACATTAATTAAACAGTAAATGATAACTATATGAACTATATATATATAAACTATATGAAACTATAGCGTAAAATGATATACTATTTATTAATATGTTCAAACAGTGATGAAGTATTACCAAAATTTACCAGTGTGCTCTAAATATTGTAGTTATCATCATAAAAAATTAAAAGTAAAAAAATATTTAAATTCTATATTTTAAACTCAATGACAATACTTAATTTAATTATAATTAAATCTACAAATTTTCTAAAATAATGAAATAATTCAGACAAACTCCCACACATGCTTGTAACATATAAAAATAAAATATTTTGAAATTTATCATATAATACGAAGTTAGATGAAATTTGAAAAAAAAAGTCCAAATTTGAGTAAATTTATAATAATTTAAAAACTGACACACATATTTGAAATTCGATCGCACCATTAGATTCATTGGGCCATAAAGGATCCATTTTTCTACTGATATTGAGGACACTGTGGTGAGAATGGAGGTGAAGGAGTTGGAGTGCTAGAGCTATGTCTAAGTACTAAACATACGGAGGAGTGGATGGATTGGCCACTTTACATAGGAAGAAGAAGTGTAGTGCACAGAGAGAAGAGGAAGAAGAGAAAGGTTGTGCTCACGGTGGGGATTTCTCCAAATTGAACAAGGGGAAAGGTAGGAGAGGTGTAGGGGATGGCTCACCCGTAAGGAATTGGAGCGGAGTTTGCTGGAGACTGAGATCGGAGCGACAGAAGACGATGGCCGAACTTGCAGAAGAAGACTGCAATTCTAGTGAAGTAGGCGATGGAGCTCAAAATTGCTTGAGGGGAAACCTTCATGGCGTCATGATAGAGCTTTGGCGTGAAGGAGGTGTCCGAGCGCGGCTCTGGCTAGCCAGAAGCGGTGACGACGGCGGTGGTTTGAGGTGGTGGTGGTGTGTGCCGGTGGTTGCTGCAGCACGCGCAGCCATGACGGGCGCTAGCGCGTGTTGGCTGCCGTTGGTAGGCCTGCACATACCACATAGGAGCTGGGCCAGGCGGTGGGAGGTAGGCTAACTTGCTCAGCCCAGGCGGGGAGAGCTGGACTGCCTCGATGGGCTGCAGCGTGGGGCCGCCCAGAAGAGGAGGTGGGGCAGGCCGGCGCGGGAGGGCTGGGTCGGCTAGGTTGGCCTGAGAGGAAAGGGATGGGCCAGTTGGGGTATTTCATCCCAAAGGCCTAAGGGGGGAATAAAAAAGGAATTTTCGAATTAAAATAAAGCAAGATTTGAATTGAGTTAAGGAAAAATACTAAAAGGGTTTATAAAAATTTACGAAAAGTCTCATAATTCAAATAGCATGTGTAGAATTCAAATAACCTGGGAATAAATTATAGATAATTAAATATCTCTCTCTCTTTATAATATCTGAACTAATTCAACCTAATTGAACTAATCCAATAAAAATACATTAAGATTGTTTTATATTAAGTAACATTCTAGCAAAAGAAAAAGTTTTAAAAAGCTCTGAAAATCAGGATGTTATAATGTTGTACATTCATATGTAGTCAAGTCTGAATCAATTATGATTATGTGGCAAATTCTAATTCTTTTGCTATATATAAGGCGCCTTGTTCCTTTCTTCTCTCAAAAAAAAGATTCCTAGTTCCTTTTCCACTGAGCATTTTTGGTTTCCAATAGAGCGCTTGGGTTTCTATAAAATTTAAATAGTTTATTTAGCCTCTAGATTTGCTAGAGATGTGTATGTGTTAAACAAAAGAAAAATGGAATATGACCCTCGTGTAGGTGGGCACCACTTTTTTTTGACGAAATGCATCAGAGTTGCTTTCAATATATTAAGAGGAGTAGTTCTGTACATACAATGTAACTTTGTAAAAGAAAGAAAAATAATCACAACGAATAGGAAAAGAATTGTTCAAGTAGAAATCCGAAGTCCTGCGTTAATCCAAGAGTTCATTTCCTTTTGGATTTTGTGCGCAACTGTTTGCTCATCTGAGGGTAATTTGTTGAAAATTCTAGTGTTTCTTTCCTTCCATATGATCCACCAGACCGTGATTGTGAGGCTTTTCCACTTCTTCTTGTTGGTTACCTGGAATATTTTAGAGTTCCACCATGTCGCAAGGTCTTGGGTGTTGTTGTCTGGCGCCAGATTCAGAGGTAGGTGTTGTGATGCTAGGATAGCTTTTTAGACAGATGAGGTAAGGATGCACTTGGCAGAGAGGTAAGTAGCATCTGCTGGGTGAATTCAGCATAGACTACAGATTGGATTATGAGGGCAGTGTCGGATGGCAATGTTATTAGTGGTTAGACATCTACCTTTTATTGTCAGCCAGGCATGGATTTTGCATTTTAAGGGCACCTTGGTTTTCCATATAATTCATGGTAGTTAGTCCTGATTTTCCCTTAAAGTTGGGCCTTGTAAGCAGTGCTAGTAGAATATTGTTGGTTAGGCGACTTCCAAATCACTAAATCTCTCATCTGTGGTTTAGTTGGATGTGATGTATAATGTTCCACATTTAAAGGAATTCGGACAAGACCTGAATTTTGGTCTTTAGAGCTGTCTTTAGAGCTGTGACGTGCTTTCAAGTATTTATGACACCCAATTCCCCAAACTCAGTAGGTTTGTACACGGTGGACCATTTGACTAGACACTGGACACCATTTGCTTTATCTGATGTAGACCAAAGAAGACACGGCGGTAGCTGTCAAGTTGCTTATTTAGCCATGGTGGGTGATATAATGTAAGGAGTTGGTATGTGGGCATTGCTGAGAGGATGGTCTTAACCAGCATGAGTCATCCAGTCCTAGAGAGAAGCAAACCTTTTCAGCCTACGAATCTTCTGGCTACCTCGTCGATCAGAGGTTAAAAATCATTCTTCTCAACTCGTTTGTTTGACGGAGGCACCAAAATGGCCATCCCTACATATCCCCTGATTTGTTCGTCCCACGGAGGACGAATTGCGTAAGTACGTGTCTGAGTCCTCATGACAAGAAAATAATTCGAAGATAGTTTCTCAACATATGTCGACAGGTATCGGCTAACAATTGGCATAACTAAGTCCCTGCCAAGGAAGAATGGAGCTCCTACATAGGATCAATGTTTCAAAGGTCAATACTGCGGACCAGAAGAGCAGAACAACGGAACCTCAGTGGTCCAGTCAGATGTGTGGAGCTCCTAGTGTGGTTATCCAAGTCAAAGGAAAACACAAACTGGATGATGTGTAATGAAATGGCATCACATTGTCACTGTCGTTGGAGTGAAACCTGTCGCCAAATCTGAGTGCTCCAAACCAACAATTTCGAAAGGGACTCTCCACAATGGTTGCTCCTATACCGAGATGTCAATTTTCACTCGTGGATTTGGATACTCAACACGATTAGATACAGTATGTATGGAACTTGAGACTCATAGGTTTTTACGGGGTGAGTATCTGATAAGATACGGATAAGATATATGTACTAATCTGTATCCATGGTATTCAATAGGTACCTAAAAACTAAAACATATAGTAAATATATTATGACATGTGTGTTTTAAGTGATACAATAAGTAGGAGTAACTACTTGTGTGATTGGTTATGTGTCTTTGTGATTGTGCCTTGTGAAAAGATTTTAAATCTAGGACTAAATACTATAAGTTATACTGTCACTTATATTGTCATTGCATACTTAATTATGTATTGATACATTGCACCCAATGTGTATACATTGGACACTGGGTACCTATTGGATTTGGACATGTTAAGTGTCCATGGGTACTTTTATGGGTGGGTATAGGATAGGATTGGGTAATGGGTCTAAAAGAATCCTACCCACTCATTGCCGTTCTTACTCCTACTAGCCAAATACCTGTGCGTAGCTACAGATAATCATATTAGATTACTAAACATGTCGAATTATTGTTGTCGCGCTCCATGCCACTTTCTCGGTTTCGTCTCAACTCTAGTTGAATTTCGGCTCAAGTAGAATTGGGAGTTGTTTGTGGGGAGTAGCACCTATCTTTACTAGTTGAATTTGGACTCGGTGGATGAGGAGGACATCTATATAGGTTTCGACATGAGATATAGATTTTGCCAAAATTTTAAGATGGTTCTACAATAAGGAGAAAGAGAAAAAAGTGTATGAACCGCCGTCACTGATTGACACTTTTATAGAGTAAAGATAGGGGTTTAGGGCCAATTAGAGCCTCGACAGAACTGATATGTGATCCGGACCGTTAGATCATTAGATGTAGATCCAGTCGTAAAATTTGACATTTGACATTCTAGCCTGGAAATTATTATTTGGCGTACACACATATATTACTAGCGGTTCTGTGTGTATTGATGCTCCTTGATCTGAGAAAAGACCTGGAACTGGTACGATGGCGTTAACCAAATCCACCACACTTTTCCACGTGCTTAGAGCAGAGAGCTGACCAGCCTGCACACATCTCATCCAAAGCTTGCACAGTTCTGGTTAGCAGCACTACGTACCAATTCTAAAAAAAATTCAGATCATGGGGTAATTCGAGACCCTAGCTCTGGACCTGGATTGGGATGGCTCCAAGCCTCCAAAAAGGGACGTGGATTTTGGAATGCCGCTGTGACATTGATGAGCCAACGTACTCCAACTTTGACCTCCAACCGGACAGCTTGTCCTTTGTTGATAATGTCTGGCCGCGAGAAGAATAATGTGTGTATGTTACAAATTCTCTATTGGAACAAATTTGAGACGTCTCTTGGGACGATTTTTTGAGTTTTCTTGGTCTATTAGCCGATAAACTTTAGAGAAAAGTCCAATTTTATCTCTCAACTATTTGCCATATTTAATTTTGGTTTCTAAACATTAATAGCAGACAAAGTTAACCTTTAACTTTTAAAATTGGATAGATTTGGTCTCTCACCTAACTCAAAACTGTTGGTTTGACTAATAACATGTCAATGATTTTACACACAAGTCAGCTTAAAATATCTATAAAAAATCAGAAAATTCAACAAAAAATCAGGGAAAATGAAATTTTTTAGATTTTTAAAATTATCTAAACATTTCTATATAATCATTTTAATTTAAGAAATCAAATAATGAATAGAGAAATTAGAAAAATAAATACTCTAGAAATTTTACTAGAAAGATGAGAACTAAAAATGGAAAATTTTCTAGAAATTTCAGAAATATTATGGAAAACTAGGGAATTCAAGAAAACATGGAAAAAAGAAAATTCATGCAAAATTACCATATTTTTTTTATGAACTATTTTTTCTCGACTTTTTTTTTACAATATATTTGATTTTGTTCATTTTTCTAACTTTTTAATTTTTTAAATTTTAGGACTTTTGAATAATCTTTCTACAATTTCTTATCTTTTCGAAAAATCCTAATTTTATGTAAGTAAATTTTCATACCTTTTATCTATTTTTTAACTATTTTTTGTGCCGACTAGACTGCCACATGTGCAAAATCGTCGCCACGTCATTGGCCAAGCCATTTTGACTAAGATGAGGGACCAAATATGTCCAATCTTAAAAGTTGAGGATTAAGTTTATTTGACTTTAGACTTTAGGGACCAAAACTAGATCCTATTAATTGTTAAGGAAGTCCTAAACTTTAACTACTGTTCAATGCACTAGTCACCAGTGTTGGGAATATATGGTAGCAAAACTACATGAACACTTGTTGATCGGGATGGTAAGGGCCCGACGTGCTCAACAGCACATCCTGACCTCAATCCCTAGAAGTGGCACAGATGCACCTTTGCAGCACCCTATCAAAGGAAAATTGATAGCGAAACTGAAGTTTTGCAACTTTAAAAAAAAGTTGGCTCTAAATAAGGTGGAGTCTTGAAGCCAGCCTTAAGAGACGAACTATTATAGATGTGTAGACGCATTAGACCCTCGGGAGCCCAAAACAACCATAATTTCAAGATCCTTAATGTCGATAACTTGCTATTAAAAAAAAAGTTGGCTCTAAATAAGGTGGAGTCTTGAAGCCAGCCTTACGAGACGAACTATTATAAATGTGTAGACGCATCAGACCCTCGAGAGCCCAAAACAACCATAATTTCAAGATCCTTAATGTCGATAACTTGCTATTCGGGGTTGGCAGCACCGGACGATGCTTGGGCTCTACATCTGCGTCTACGCTGCACCTTCACTTGGGATGTTTGGACCAATGTCCTTACCTAATACGGCTACTAAATCCTTCAATGCGTGAAGCCTATAGACTTTGGTCGTATCATCAACTAGTAGCCTCTAAGGAAACTCTAGAAAATCTATGTTATGTGGAACATTAAGAGAGAGAGAGAGAGAGAGAGAGAGAGAGAGAGAGAGAGAAACCGTCAGATTTTACCAGGGGTGGCGGCTTCGGTTCATGACATAGCTACTTTGACTAAGGCCTCTTTGGTTCAAAGGATTTTAGAAACATAGGAATAGGAAAAATAGAGGATTGGAGTGCCACATTCCCTTGAATCCTGATTTGCAAAACACAGGAAACTGATACAAAAGTTTGTTAGGTTACCCATAGGAAAGACACAGGAAATCATGGTCATAAAATATTATTTCTTTTCAAGTTTGAACTTTGCAACTAGCCGTTACTCAACCTGAGCACATAGCCATTGGGCTGCTGTTGAGCAAGCTCCATCCATATATATGCATACTCATCAGCTTGTTTTTTTTTCACACCACATTGCCACACCCCTATCTCAACTAGGTAACCACTAAGTGCTCCTATGAAAAAGAGAGGGGAGGGGAAGAGAAAAATAGAGGGCATGGTAGGGGAGCCTCGTACTTTGCTGCTGGGCGGCGTTGGAGCAGGGCGCTGGAGCAGAGAAGAGCAATAAGAGTGTATGGGGCAGACCACCACTGGCGTTGGAGCCATCCCTCAAGGACCCTAGTCGTTTTTCCTAGTGCTGCCTGTAACAATCTCCAAACCTGTGTGCTCTTGTGCTTTACACAAAGGTTAGCCTCTCACCAACATAACTTGTGTGCTCTTGTGCTTTACAAAAAGGTTAGCATCTCACCAACATAGCCCCTGAGAATATATTTCTTGCACTGTACATTCATGTCTCATTGGGTTTATCCAATTAATTTTCAGCATCATTTTTTGCTTACCATGTCAACCTACCGTCGTAGATCAGAAAGCGAAGATGAGTTCATTCTTTTTGTTCTTCCTACTATAGAAGGTGGAAATTCATCAAGTAGGAGACATATGCACACTTCAAAACTTTCAGGAGCATGTCGCGTAAATGAAATCTTAACAGGGCATGAGAAACTATGCAAAAAGAACTTTCGAATGGAGGTTGAAGTTTTTCATGCTTTGGTTGACAAGTTGCGTGAGAAACAACTCCTCACTGATGCAAGAGACGTCTCGGTAGAAGAGCAAGTCGCTATGCTGTTGTATGCATTAGCAAAGAATGCAACTAATGAGACATTGCAAGATTGGTTTCAGCATAGTGGATATACAATAAGTGTACATTTCAGTGCAGTGCTTGATGCCATTACACAACTCACTTGTGTCTACATACGTCCACCTTCTCTACACCCGCATCCAATCTTGAGCAAACCCAAATTTTATCCCTTTTTTATGGTATGAGTACTATGCTATACTATTTTAATTTCAGCAAGTTCATTCAATATAGTATGATCAACTTAATTGAAAAAAGTTATATCTTACACATATATCTTTTATCTATGTAGGATTGCATTGGTGCTGTAGATGGAACACACATTCCATTGAAACTACCAGTAGATCAGCAAGAACCATATAGGAACAGAAAGCAAACACTCTCACAAAATGTTATGGTTGCTTGCCACTTTGATTTGAAGTTTGTACATGTACATGCTGGCTGGGAGGGGTTAGCTTCAGATGCAAGGGTTCTACAAGATGCACTAAACCATGGTTTTCAAGTACCTCCTGGTAAATATTATCTTGTAGATGCCGGCTATGCAAATACACCATAATTTCTTGCTCCATATCGTGGTACTAGATATCATTTACAAGAACAAGGAAGAGCTCGTCAGAGGCCCAGAGATTACAAGGAATTATTCAACCTTCGTCATGCACAACTTCGAAATCATATTGAGAGGACTACTGGTATACTGAAAAATAGATTTTCTATACTAAGAGTTGCTTCACATTATCCAGTTCACAAACAGATTGACATATCTGTTGCTGCTTGTGTGATTCATAATTTTATACGGCTGCACAATGGAGATATGACCTGGCCTAATATTGCTCCTTTGGACATTGATCCAGAAAGGATTGTTGTTGTACTAGATGAAGACCACAACTATCATGAAGATATACACGCATTTAATTACCCTAGAGAAGCCAGAAATCAAAAGAGAGATGCTATAGCACATCAGATGTGGGCTCAATACATATCACATAGAGCTCAGCAAATGTAATATGAGATGCAAGTTCCATTACCATTCTTGTACTCGAAACATTATATATTGATGCAAATTATGTTCCCTTCCTTGACATGATAGGTCTTAGATATGAAGCTACCAAAATAAAAGAGTTGCCATCTAGATACTATCAAAATAGATATTTCCCACCTACTAAATAACCAAAAGTATTGCTACGTACTGAATAAAAGCTTCACTAGCATGACCACAATTCTAAGTACATAACAATAAACCATACCTAATCTTGATGGTATGGTTGGCTGCGCGCAATCTCCCTTCTAAACCAAGCCAACCGAAGATCATCTGTAGAGAAGGACAGGAAAAGTTCCATGTTCTCCTTACTTCTGAAGATATCTGATGCCATGAAAATATCACCTACTTGCAGGCCTTGTAACTTTTCAATTGTTGTGATACACTTGGTAATGTTGCATGGATCATCAAGCTTCTTCTCCTCAATTGCAGCAAACCAATCAATTTCTTCCTGCTTCAGTTTTAGGTATCGCTCATGGAACCCATCGTCACGGTCACGTTTCTTCGTTTTTCCATGCTTTGCTCCATGTTTCTCTGAAGATATCTGTGTGGCTCTTGATGGGGCCTGTGTATGTTGCATAGGAGTAGATGAATGTGGAAAAGAATCGAAATTGGCTTCCTCTGTTGGAAATATGCCCTAGAGACAATAATAAATTGTTATTATCATATTTCTTGTTCATGATAAATGTTTATACTCCATGCTATAATTGTATTAACCAGAAACATAATACATGTGTGGTTTTATAAACAACACCGTGTCCCTAGCAATGCCTCTATCTGGCTAGCTCGTTGATTAAATGATGGTTAAGGTTTCCTAATCATGGACATGTGATGTCGGTTAATAACGGGGTCATGTCATTAGGAGAATGACATGATGGACAGACCCAAATTAAGTTAGGCAATTCGATCACGTCACAAAGTTCATATTGCATAGCTTTCCATTGTTAAATGTTCCGATCCTTAGACCATGAGATAATGCCGCTCCCTGGTGCCGGAAGAATGCTTTGGGGGCATCAACCGTCACGCCGTAACAGGGTGATCATAAAGGTGTCTTTCAGGTATTTCGGAAAGTACTTGTTGGGTTGCATGTATCGAGAGTGGGATTTGTCCATCCATGTGACAGAGAGATATACTCTGGGCCTACTCGGTAAAGCACATTCTGTATCGCTTGCAAGCACGTGACTAAAGAGTTGGTCACAGAGGATGTGGCATTACGGAACGAGTAAAGAGTACTTGCCGATAACGAGATTGAACTAGGTATGGTGATACCGACGATCGAATCTCGGGCAAGTAAAATATCGCGAGACAAAGGGAATGGAATATTCGACATCGTGGTTCAAACCGATAAAGATCTTCATTGAATACGTGGGAGTCATTATGGACATCCAGGTCCCGCTATTGATTATTGATCGGAGAGGTGTCTCGATCATGTCCACATATTCCCGAACCCGTAGGGTCACACACTTAAGGTTCGTTGACGCTAGGGTATAAAATGAGATATTAATATGGTGAGACCGAAATTTTGTTCGGAGTCTCGGATGGGATCCAGGACGTCACGAGGAGCTCCGGAATGGTCCGGAGATAAAGATTCATATATGGGAAAGTATTTTTAGGGTTCCGGAAAAGTTCGGGATTTTTCCAGTATCGTACCGGGAAGGTTTTAGAAGGTTCCGGGGGTCCCCGGGTGGGGCCCACTTATCCCGGAGGGGTCCACATGGACCAAGGGTACTGCATGAACAGTACACACATGAATAGTGTCACGTGAACAGTAACCCCCCAAGGGATAAGATCAAATCCCATAAAAATAGGAGATAAGATCGAAAGGGGAGGCTTTACTTGGGGGAGGGTACTGTTCACGCGCGTACTGTTCACGTGTGTACTGTTCACGGGTACTATTCCTCCTCCTCCAAGTTTCCTCCTCTATATAAAGGAGGGGAGGGGCAGCCCTCCGGAGAGATCTATCCCAGCCGCCGCCTCCCTCTCTCCCATCTCCTCTCTCTCGTGCGCAGCGCTTGGCGAAGCCCTGTCCGCGGAGAAACCCCACCACCTCCACCACCATGCCGTCGTGCTACCGGAGTTGATCTCATCTACCTCATCTCCCGCCTTGCTGGATTAAGAAGGAGGTGACGTCTTCGAGCCGTACGTGTGCACATCTCGGAGGTGCCGCTCGTTGCGGTGCTTGATCGGATTGGAACAGGAGAAGATCCCTCTCGCGGCTGGGAGGTATAACCTAGCTGCGGGAGGCTGCGGGCTTCATCGACAACGGTCAAATTCTCCGCTGCGTTGACGTGTTCGTCGAGGGTATGTAGATATGATCTGTCTCTCATTGCAAGCTTCTTCTAGATTGGATCTTGGTTTTCTAGATTGGATCTAGGTTTTCGTTTGCATCTCGTAGGAAAATTTTTGTTTTCTATGCTACGAATCCCATCAGTGGTATCAGAGCTAGATCTATGCGTAGATGCTTTGTATGAGTAGAACACAATTGGATTGTGGGCGTTGATTCTCTTGTTGCTACCTCTTTTCGTGCACTTTGGATCTTGCGGGATAGTAAGATGAAGCGGCCCGGACCAACTTTACATGTCCTCGCACATGAGACCGGTTCTGCGATCAACATGCAACTTGTATTGCATAAGCAGCTAGCGGGTGTCTGTCTCTCTTGCTATAGTGAGATCTAAATTGCAACGGGAGGCTTGAAGAAGTTAATAGCAATACTTGAATCCACGTTGTGGCTTTGCGTAGGTAAAGAACGGTTCTTGTATGCAGCCCCTAGAAGCCACGTAAAACTTGCAAACAATAAGTAGAGGCGTCTAACTTGTTTTTGCAGGGGCATGTGATGTGGTATAGCCAAAGATGTGATGTGATATATGTGATGTATGAGATGATCATGTTTTGTAATATTTCACGACTTGCATGTCGATGAGTACGGCAACTGGCAGGAGCCATATGGTTGTCTTTAATATTTTTGTATGACCTGCGTGTCAACTCCAAACGCCATGTAATTGCATTACTTTATCGCTATGGTTAGCAATAGTTGTAGTTGCAACGCGTGGTGGTGACAATCATGTGCGGCGCCCAAGGACCTAGGCGCCATGCTGGTGGTGATGGAGATCATGCCGGTGCTTTAGAGATGGAGATCAAAGGCACAAGAAGAAAAAGGCTATACCATGTCACATTATCTATGCATGTGATGTTTATCCTTTTTATGCTTCTTATTTTGCTTGTATGACGACGGTAGCATTATAAGATGATCCCTCACAAAGTAATATCATGTTCGTGTTCTCCCTTAGTATGCACCGTCGTGAAAGTTCGCCGTTTCGAAGCACCACGTGATGATCGGGTGTGATAGACTCTACGTTCACATACGACGGGTGTCTCGACGAGCTTAGCATGTACAGACATGACCTCGGAGCACATGCAGAATACTGGGGTTGTCTTGACGAGCCTAGCATGTACAGACATGGCCTCGGAACACAGCGAACCGAAAGGTTAAACATGAGTCATATGGACGATATGATCAACATGTTGATGTTCACCATTGAAACTACAGCATCTCACGTGATGATCGGACTTGGTGTAGTGGATTTGGATCATGTACCACTAAAACAACTATGAGGGATGTTGAATTTAGTGGGAGTTTATTATCATGAACAACTAATCAAAGTGAATTTGCATAGTTCGTAGTAGTCATTGGCATCCGTTATCTACCTTACACTTAGCTTGTTAATTGAGATAGAAAAACTGAATTGATCTGGTAGTAATGATACGGAATGGTACCATATTAGTGCCAAGTTAAGATAAAGTCCTATTGCAAACTTTCGGTAACCTGACCTAGCTCCATGTGATTTAATAAGTTGTATTAATCCAAGAGCAATGATTCCAATTTAGTGTCTAAAGTCATGTTTGTCTCCGTGAAACTTGATCTACAAAATTGTTTTGAGAATTGAGGAGATTATGAGATAATCTAGGAGCTGAAAGAATTGTTTCAGAAGTGAGCAATGAGTAACAGATATGTGATATCTAAAACCTTGTTTTGCTGCAAGATGACTGAGTATAATCTAGTGAGAAAGCGTGTGCTCATATTGTATGAGTATATGCAAAGATTGAAGACGCTAGGCGTCTTGATTTCTAAATAGTTTGGCACTGAAATTATTCTCGCATACTTCCCTACGAGCTATAGTAGCTTCATCATAAAATGTTATGATGGGATGGATAAAGTGTATGGGTAATTTATTTACCATACTTAAAGATAGCTAAAAGTGGAATCCGAAAGAACGCCAATCATGTGATGATGGTGATCAATTTCAAAGTGCAAGTCTAAGGGTGCTAGTACTTGACTAAAATCCTAAGACTATGTGCCAATGTGACTGGTGCCATTGTTGATGTTGATAGATTCTTCTAAAAGGAGAGGGGACGCTGAAAGAGGAACTGAAAAATATTTGGCAGGAAAAGAAAAGACTGGAAAAGTCCAGCTCAGGTATATAGATGATATACATGTTGTAGATGTATTCTTTGCTAGTAAACAATGTAATTCTTGGGTATGTGATACTAGATCGGTTGGTATGAGTGCCATACAATGCAACACGATACAAGAACTACAATGGCCTAAAAGACTAGCAAAAGATGTGGTAGTGATGCACATTGGGAACTAAATAAAAGGGTTTATTATGTTCACCGTCTGCATCCTTTCGAGCCTTTGAGATTGATTATAAGTGCTTAGTAATTGTTATTTTATTTCGGCTTTATGAGAACAATGGTTGTTCAAATTATGGCCATGCTCCATAATGGATGGATCATTTAAATCTTGATGGTAATAGCAACATCCATAACACTGACGCTAAAACGCCGCGAGGCTAATGATTTGAATTTCACTTATTTGTGACACCTGTGTTTAAGTCATATTGGAAAGAGATGCATGAAGAAACTCCATGTTGATGGATTTTTGGAGTCATGTGATTTTAAATCATTTGACACTTGCAAATCTTGTCTGAAAGGAAGATGACTAAAAATCCGTTTATAGGCCAAAGTTGAACGGACGACTAACTTTTTGGAAATTATACATAATGATGTATGAAGTACGATATGTGTAGCCGTGTATGGTGGATTCCTCTACTTCATAAACTTTCACCGATGATTTGAGTGGATATATATGGATATATCTATTTGATGAGAAAGAAGTATGAAATATTTGAAAAGGTTCAAAATTCAGCGTGAAGTAGAAAATCATCGTAACGAGAAAATCAAATGTCTATGATTGGATTGTAGAGGAGAATATTTGAGTTACAAGTTTAGCGAACATCTGAAGAGTTATGGAATTGTTCCACAACTTGCGCATCCCGGAACGCTATAGAGTGATGGAGTGTCCGAGAGATGTAATCAAACCTTGTTAGACATGGTTAGATCGATGATGTAATTAAATAAAACTACCGTTATATTTTTGTGGATTATGCTTTAAGAGACTACCGCTTTTACACTGAATAGAGTGCTATCATAATCCGTTGAAATGACACCATATGAGTTATGGCATGGGTAGGAACCCAAATTGTCTTTTCTTAAATTTTGGTATGCATAGCATATGTAAAGTGTTTACAACCAAAATCGGATTAAAGATTCTTCAAAGGTTATCCCAAAGAAACTTTTGGGTATTTCTCCTATCACCGAACTGAAGACAAAAGTGTTTGTCACAAAAGGTGGATTTCACGAGAAAGTGTTTCTTGCGAAAAGGTGAGTGGGAGGACAGTGCAGCTCGGCAAGATTGGAGAATCTTTGTCATTAGGTCAGAGTAGCGCAACACCGGAAGTTGTTCTGGAGTTTCCTATTATGACTGAAATGGAAGCCACTACATGTGTTGTAGAGACTTCGGTCGAGATTGCAGCTGAACCGCGTAGGTTAAGCAGACTTTGTACTAAACCAGCGTGTGGTTTGAGGATGAGGTATTGTTGTTGTGACAACGATGGATCTGCAACTTACAAGGAAGCAAATGATGGACCCTGACTCCGCTGAATGGCTGGACGCCATAAATTCCGTGATAGAGTCCATGTGCGAAAATCAAGTTTGGAACTTGGTAGACTCTCCGGAAGGCATGAAGCCTATCGGACGTAAATGAATCTATAAAATAGACAGACGTGGATGTGTCCATCCATTAAAAGGCTCGACTTATCGCAAAGTATTTTCGACTAAGTTCAAATAGTTGACTACGATGAGATTGGATCTCCCGTAGCGATACTTAAGTCTGTAAGGATTATTCTAGCAATCACTGCATATTTCAATTAAGAGATATGGCAGCTGGATGCCAAAACTAAGTTCCTTAACAGGAAGCTAACCGAGGATGTATGTGAGATACAACCAAGGGTTTTGTCGATCCTGAGAATGCTAAAAAGGGTATGCAAACTTCAGCGTTCTATTTGAGGACTGAAGCAAGCATCACGGAGTTGGAATTTTCACTTGATGAAATTGTCAAAAGAGTTTGATTTCATCAGGGACGGTGAAGATGCTTGTATATTTACAAGAAAGTAAGTGGGAGCGCTAAGACGTATTTCTAATACTTTATGTAGACGACATATAGTTGATTGGAAATTATGTGTCTTTTCTTGATACGGTTGAGATTTCATTAAAATTAGATTTTGATGAAAGACTTAGGCTAAACAGCATATTGGGCATCAAAATCTATGGAGATAGATTGAGGCACCGAATATGGTTAAGCCAAAGTGCATAGATGAGATATTGAGTTGGTTCAGTATGGAAACACCAAGAAAGGGTTCTTGTCGCATAGAAGAGGTTGATGCAAGACTCAGTGTTTTACAAACACTTGATGAGCTAAACGCATGAGCATTTTTTTGTAATCATGTACGCCATGCTATGCACACAAACCAGATATGTCGTATGCTCTGAGTGTTACGGGCATATACCAGAATGATCACATGTTGATCTTTGAACAATACTATGAATATCCTTAAGTACTTTGGAAGAACTAAGGATATGTTTTGTATGCAGAGGTGACAAACGGTCCATTGTAAGGTGTTACATCGGTGCTAGTTTTGTTACAGATACAAACAATTTATCTCAATTAGGCTATGTGTTTAATAAAAGGTGGCACAATGGGCTGGAAGGAGGTTCCATGCTGGATTTGGATGAATTCCAAAGTTAAACATTTTGATGGATTCCACAAACGAAGGCTAAATATATCGTTGTTTTAACAACGACAAAGGAGGATGTTTGAGTCAACAAGTTCGTTATCGAACTTGGTGTAGTTTCAAGTGAGCCAGTACTATGAAGCTCTATTGTGCGACAATGGTGGCAACATAATTCAGGACGAGGAATTAAGGTCCCACCAAGTGACCAAACATATACAATGCCAACTCATTCGAGAATGAGTGATGCGTGGAGACGCAAAAGATTTGCAAATACATGGACCTGAACATGTCAGATCCATTGATAAAGTTTACCACATGCAAAGCATATGAATAACACCGGAATGCCATAGGTGTTAAGTGCTTACTTATTGACTAGATTATTGACTCTAGTGCAAGTGGGAGACTGTTGGAAATATGCACTAGAGACAATAATAAATTGTTATTATCATATTTCTTGTTCATGATAAATGTTTATACTCCATGCTATAATTGTATTAACCGGAAACATAATACATGTGTGGTTTTATAAACAACACCGTGTCCCTAGAATGCCTCTATCTGGCTAGCTCGTTGATTAAATGATGGTTAAGGTTTCCTAATCATGGACATGTGATGTCGGTTAATAACGGGGTCATGTCATTAGGAGAATGACATGATGGACAGACCCAAATTAAGTTAGGCAATTCGATCACGTCACAAAGTTCATATTGCATAGCTTTCCATTGTTAATGTTCCGATCCTTAGACCATGAGATAATGCCGCTCCCTGGTGCCGGAAGAATGCTTTGGGGGCATCAACCGTCACGCCGTAACAGGGTGATCATAAAGGTGTCTTTCAGGTATTTCGGAAAGTACTTGTTGGGTTGCATGTATCGAGAGTGGGATTTGTCCATCCATGTGACAGAGAGATATACTCTGGGCCTACTCGGTAAAGCACATTCTGTATCGCTTGCAAGCACGTGACTAAAGAGTTGGTCACAGAGGATGTGGCATTACGGAACGAGTAAAGAGTACTTGCCGGTAACGAGATTGAACTAGGTATGGTGATACCGACGATCGAATCTCGGGCAAGTAAAATATCGCGAGACAAAGGGAATGGAATATTCGACATCGTGGTTCAAACCGATAAAGATCTTCATTGAATACGTGGGAGTCATTATGGACATCCAGGTCCCGCTATTGATTATTGATCGGAGAGGTGTCTCGATCATGTCCACATATTCCTGAACCCGTAGGGTCACACACTTAAGGTTCGTTGACGCTAGGGTATAAAATGAGATATTAATATGGTGAGACCGAAATTTTGTTCGGAGTCTCGGATGGGATCCAGGACGTCACGAGGAGCTCCGGAATGGTCCGGAGATAAAGATTCATATATGGGAAAGTATTTTTAGGGTTCCAGAAAAGTTCGGGATTTTTCCGGTATCGTACCGGGAAGGTTTTAGAAGGTTCCGGGGGTCCCCGGGTGGGGCCCACTTATCCCGGAGGGGTCCACATGGACCAAGGGTACTGCATAAACAGTACACACATGAATAGTGTCACGTGAACAGTAACCCCCCAAGGGATAAGATCAAATCCCTTAAAAATAGGAGATAAGATCGAAAGGGGAGGCTTTACTTGGGGGAGGGTACTGTTCACGCGCGTACTGTTCACGCGTGTACTGTTCACGGGTACTATTCCTCCTCCTCCAAGTTTCCTCCTCTATATAAAGGAGGGGAGGGGCAGCCCTCCGGAGAGATCTATCCCAGCCGCCGTCTCCTCTCTCTCCCATCTCCTCTCTCTCGTGCGCAGCGCTTGGCGAAGCCCTGTCCGCGGAGAAACCCCACCACCTCCACCACCATGCCGTCGTGCTACCGGAGTTGATCTCATCTACCTCATCTCCCGCCTTGCTGGATCAAGAAGGAGGTGACGTCTTCGAGCCGTACGTGTGCACATCTCGGAGGTGCCGCTCGTTGCGGTGCTTGATCAGATTGGAACAGGAGAAGATCCCTCTCGCGGTTGGGAGGTATAACCTAGCTGCGGGAGGCTGCTGGCTTCATCGACAACGGTCAAATTCTCCGCTGCGTTGACGTGTTTGTCGAGGGTATGTAGATATGATCTGTCTCTCGTTGCAAGCTTCTTCTAGATTGGATCTTGGTTTTCTAGATTGGATCTAGGTTTTCGTTTGCATCTCGTAGGAAAATTTTTGTTTTCTATGCTACGAATCCCATCATCCTCAACTTCATCATCCAAAGTAAAGTGGAGATCTGACTCATTATGGGTTGGCATAGTAGGTGATGATGAATGATACATGTTTGTCATTTGTGTTGGATGTGATGAGAGAATTGATGCATGCTTTGACTTGTCAGCATAATGGTCCATACCATGACGAGTTCTCCCTTCAGCATAACGACCTGTCGAATAATGTCTTTCTTTAAAGAAAATTTATCACAAGAATCCAGACTATAATTCCATGTTGTACATCCATATAGTATGTTACGAAAGAAGAGTTAAGCACTAACGAAAGAAGAGTTAATAACTCAAAAAATAGTAAGTGATGCTCACCTTCGTAAAGAGGGATCAGTTCTTCATAATATGGGAATGTCTTGTCTCGCCATTGGAGGGCGTCCTTGCTGTTTCTACGAGCGGCAAAACTATCCCAAACATTATCCGGTGCGTCTACCATATGTCTCTCTCTATCCCATCCAAACCCACTTTCATCCAACAAGTCTTTCACACTTCGATTTTCTTTTTTCAGATCTTGCTCTTTCTGTTTGACTTGGGAAACAGTAGTGATACATTGAACTTTTGGTTTATTCGACAAACAATATTTGTCCAAGCTTCCTTGCTCCAGCATTTTGTGTCCGCAAACCTGGCACATCATGATCTTTGAGGAGCCGAATTAGGAACATCTTCATGTTGTGATTCCATTTAGCTCTAGAATTACTCTTTGAGATCCCTAAAATTGAAACATAAATGTTCATATGATGTATCTAATAGCATATAAGACATAATTAGTTTCATGTGATATATTAGCTGCATCACATCACACCAATACCTATTTCTTGATGAGACCCTTCTGTCACACCATCAGCTTCGGTATCAACATGCCCCTTTGAAAGGACCGAGATGCCGACTAGAGGGGGGGTGAATAGTTG
>JAGXJF010003381.1:0-373644 GCA_019208055.1 Stipa capillata
AAACGAGTGCAACACAGCCCCGCCCAAACGCGTCACACTACCGCCCCGCGCCGAGCGATCGCGGCCGCCCGTCCCCGAACGGACGTAATCCCGCACGAGTGGCCCTCAGAACGCGCCGAGGCCGCCCGGCTTTAATATAACAAATTGGGAGTACCCTTACATTTGTTTGTGATTAGGCAACTAATGATGATACCGAGATATGTGTTAGTATCGTTGTATGCATGGACCAAGTTAAATAATAAAGTCTTGTGTAGATTTTTATACCATACTAGCATGGGCTGCTATGCTTTGCTTTGAGTGCATCATGAGGCGAGTAATTATAAATGTCTCTAATTTGAGAGGCCTTACCCGTCCTACTTCACTGGATGAATGCAGCCATTCTTTTCCATCACAGATTACACATCGATCTTTTTTGAGCAAATGGCATGCCAAGAAGATGAAGGAACTCGCTCGAGAAAAAAAGAAGATGAAGGAACTGAGGATGAAAGAAACACTGGGACCCAGATTACTCAAGTAGGAAAAAACTAGCCAAAACACAAACTTCGTCCTCCTCAATCTGGATTTATCAAGACAACACTGATTAATACTCTTTACTTTATTATTAGTTTCGAACATTGACGTGGTCTCTAAAGTTACGCTTAATACCATTTATTCCTATAAAATATATATTTTAAATAAAAATGGGGGAAAATTCATCTTGTCTCTCTCGATGTTCCTTATTATTTCTTCTACAAAATTAATTTTACAGTACCATTTCGATAACATGTGTATGCTCTTCATAATAGAGCCATCTCTTTTTTCCTAAATGGAAATTCTTGTCACTTCGTCTCAATTCTTAAACAAGAAACAAATCACAGCTAATTAATCATGACAGCGAAAAAAGAGAGGGGAAAACAAAAGGAGCACATGACAGCGAGGCTAGAGATTGCTTTAGAAATAACAATAGATGAAGTGAGCTATGCAGGAAAGAGGAGCATGTCTACTCCTGTAGTTCCTGTCATCTACTATAATATAGTTGTGTAAATGCCTATGGAGAACTGGAGGTGGAAAATCTACAAAGTTTCCTCAAGAGGGCAAAAGTTACAAGAAGCTAACATTTGGTAGAGGTATCAAGAATGCAGTGTGGAAAATCTGTCCTGCTTCTTTGCAACGAGGGCAAAAAAGGACTACTGTTGCATTGGCTTCAGTTTTCTGTGTACACCATAGAGGTAACCAACCAAACCAGGTGAATGGATCTGTCATCCTCTGGAACCCACCATGGTTTTCTTCTCATGTATAGAGTCTGTGGACTCACTCTCAGCTTCAATCATCGCCTTCTTGGCGAGCTCATAGCCTGCAAAGTTCATTGCTCCGAGAGGAGCAATCCAGAAGAAGCGGGGGATCGCGCCCTTGAAGAGCCCGAGAGGGCCCTCGTTTCGTAGGATGGAAAAGACTATCAACTGAATGGAGACTGGCGTGCCTGGAGGGGCAGTCATCATCCGGGTCTTCATCACGTCGAAGGGAGTGGTGACAACTGCTGCAAGCCCTCCAGACAATGCTCCAACTGCTATAGTTTCCCATGGTTCCAAGTCTCTGCTCAAAACATGCTGCGCCACCTACAGAAACAAGGGTATGAACATGATCATCAGATGCATTTAACTTTGGAAAACTAATAAGAGATTGAAACCAGATGTCTAAATTTCAGACCATGAAGAGCAAAAGGTCCAGAACTGATGTAAATAACATTTAACTTTGGACAACTAAGGTAATAAGAGTGAACTGACTAAAAGCATTACTAGTTCTACCCTTAAACCATGGCCTAGTTGGTATCAACCTTACCGTGGGTATCTCTGAGAAAACAAAGCACACAGAATAGTTCAGGTCAGTCAACTTATCGATAGATGCATGGAACAGAATTCCATCGGGTTGCCATTTTGGAGCTATTTTCAGATGCATTAACATTTTCGAGCCTACAAAGCTGATAATAAGCTTAATATCTACTGAAGGCAGCTCAAGGTAGGCAGGTAGGCCTTTAAGTTAGCAAAATAAGGATTGTAGAATGCCAATTTGAAGGTATGGTGAAAGAAATATAGAATTAGTAAGAATATGGAATACCTTTTTAGCTTCGGCATAAAGGCACATTCCAGCAACATAGAAAGGAACCTCACGACAAAGAGTGGCTCCAGTGCCACGGAAGAAGCCCTTTAGGCCATCTTTTTGCATAGTACCAACAATGGCCTCCCCCACATTGTTGAAGATTCCAGCCTGCAAACGTTGCTTAAGAACCTCACAAGGAATGCGGACTGCTGTTCCCAAGATTGTGCTGCAGAAGGAGGCCAACGATTGCACCTGTGAAGGGAGCAGCATGCAATCAAGCAATTTCATACAGAACACCAATTGTTCAAGAAACTTATTTTTTCAGATGTCATTAAGCAGGTCTGTGCAGGCAGGCCAACTTCCTCTTTACCAGAGCTGTGCTGCCTTCTCACCCCAACTATTTTGCAAGAATAGGTAGGAATCCTACTGAATGAGCTTAGGTTGGTCCATAAACATATCAGAACACTAACAAGGTGTGAATGTGGTTCTGTAAATGAGGCAGGTCATGTTTCTAATTAGTGTGAGAGGTAACGGACAAGCCAGAGAGTTCATGCTATCGCTACAAAGTTTTAGAAGTTTCTATTGTGAAGCTGACAAGGCTGGTCCAGGCCCAATGCAAATGAGACACAGAGTGGAATAGACATAATTTCAACATTTTATACATTAGAGAATAGAGAGCATAAATTTGCACGATGAACAGTAACAGGTACCTGAATCTCCGGAAGTGTTGGAGCTACTCTTACTAATACAAGCTTAGTTGCTTCAAATATTCCTGTTCTCAAACCATGGCTGCAAATGACAGGATGTCAATATGCGGCCTACAGAACAATGCATGTAAAACTTTGAAAAATAACGGACCTTGAAAACTGGCCAAGAATTGCAGGGATAGAACCTCGATAAAGTCCTTGAAGCCCAATTTGCGGAAGCTTTGAAATGAGCTCTGGAAATGAGAGTGTAGATGCTTGGACACGTGTCTGATAAAAAACATGAAGAACTTGAATGAGAAATCTGCATGGAACTGCAAAATCTCCCAATGAGATAAATAAACTTCAGTCCCAATGAGATAAATAAACTTCAGTCGGCCTAAGCCAAAACATGGGATTTGGTAAGTAAGCTCATAGCAGGTAATGCGTTGTCAGACAAACTGACTCGTGATGGGCAATCCTTGTCAATTAGTCACAGAGGAAAAACTCAGAATGATAGACTATACAGTGAAAGCTCTCGAGAGACCTATCCTCTGTATCACCTTTTATTTATTTGCATATGGTCAAGATTCCTATAATTTAAGGCTGTATGGTTAATTCTCTGACATGGAGCCTGCAAGAAGCAGATGGTGTTTCACATTATCTGTAATGAAGTGGAAGCTAATGTTTATATATTTGGCTTTAGTCACTTTCTTCATTAAGACATCCTGTTTAGTGAATACCAAGTGAAGACATTGCTGAATCAATGCTTTGGAGAAGCACTTGTTTGAACTAAAACATAAAAGGAAGCATGCTTGTGTACCTTCATTGTATCAATAGGATGCAACATAGAGGTTGAAAGCGCGCTAGCAAGACCTCCAGCTAAAGCTGACTTCAAAACATTTCCAGTGGATATTTCTACAGGTGGGGGAACAGCAACCAAAGTAGCAGCTTCAAACCAAATGTTCCTGAATGCATTTGTATGTTTAGAAACAAGTCAAACGGCAAGCTGAGTACCAAATACTGAGCCAAGAAATGGTGATTATTGCCATAGTTGGGTGTTCAGTCAAGTCAACTAAGATGTAATATTTAATAGCTCAAGATGAAACGTTAAACATACCGAGGATCATCTTCAAGGCGCTCTGAAGGAAGTAGAAGCATGAAACTGCGAAAATGGCTGTACGAGATCGATCCTTCAGAATCTGCATTTAAATAGCGCAGCATGGCAGCAGCATTATCTTCATTGGCCGGAAGGCCAGCACCTTTTAAGGATTCCAGGATTTGATTCTTGTGAAGTGTCCCGGACTTGCTCAAACACAATGTGGTGTATGCCCGGAGTATTGTTGCCTCCTTCTGCTCCATCAAGGATAGAAATTGTTTCCACCCAATCGATTTTGAAAATAAGTTACTTCTGGTGCGCCGTAATAAATCCCGAGCATACCTCCTCGGCAATCGCCTCTTTCTCATTGCAACTTCAAGATCTTCCAGGGTGACTTGACCATCACCATCTCTGTCCAACTCCTCAAAGAATCGCTTTCCTGCAGCAACACAAGTACACGATAAGCTTAGGTGTAACATGAAAAGAGCTAACTCTATTCATTTCGAATAGATCAATAAAGCAACCTTTTCACAAGTAAGATTTCAGCAACATTATTTTTCAAAAAAGATTTCAGATAACAGCATCAGGCCAATCTCTGGAGCTCTAGAGTTATTAACTGTAGATGATACAGTACCCTCGCAACCATTAGATTACTGTTGTAGACGTGTCTGATGGATTATAGTGCATAGTCTGAGTACCGTTTATTAAAATTGAAAAACAATATGATGGTACTACATGTTCTCCAGTGGTTAATGAGGCTAAGTGCTAATGTGTAAGTAACAGCTCACAGGCCTAACATGCATTTTCTAGGTAAGCAGAATAGAAGAATATCACATCAGATGATCAGAATTACACAGTTAGCACAGATCCTAAGGGCATGTACAATGGAAGGTGCTTATATAGGAGTGCTTAAAGAGAGATAACATAGCCACATCATTAAGCATCATGTAGATTTTACCTACTCCAATGCAAGCTTCTCTTTAAGGGTGCTTAGATTATCTACTATATATATATATATATATATATATATATATATATATATATATATATATATATATATATAGTACTAATTAAATACAGAAGCACCTCTTAAGCATGGGTGCCTAATTAAGCATTCATGCTATAAAATAAGCATTAATGCTAGCCTATGTGGCAAGAAAAAACTGGTTTATTTTGCTAAGCACCTCCCCAAGCACTTGCATTGTACATGCTCTAAATCTGCATATTTGAAGGTCATTTATGTGAATAAGAAAACAAAGAAATTAAGACTGATATACATCATTAGAAATCAACATACTTTGTACATTTCAACATTTATCGTACAGTTGCTCCATTTGGTGATTGTCTATTTGGCATCATAATAGATAATACCATTTCTTTATTTGACAAGGCATAAGATAAATTTCTTTCAATTGCAAATCATCAGCCTATATACCAAAGTAAAGTTTCATGTGAGGAACACCTCCCATTGAGAAATGGTGCTACTATACCTTCGAATTCTGCATACCGGAAGAAGTCCTGCACAGAGAAAAGCTTCTTCTTGTCTGGATGGCTATCCACTGAAGTCGACAATCTGCCAACCAGCTGTGGAACTAACTCAATCAGCTCCGTTAATGAGACTGTGGACAGTGTTGACCGCAGCCGCTCCACGTTCGACAACGGGATGTTGAGCAACTGACCAGCAAACTTCTGCGGTGGCTGTGGCGCACTATCACCACCACTGTCAACTACCTCCCTGTCCCCAACTACACTTACATCACCCTCCTGGCCAACAGCAGGTGGTACTGAGGCCGGCGAGTCATCCACAATGGTCGCCAGTGGCGCCCCCACCCTGGCAAACGCCAGGTTGGAAAGGAACCCGTCGAAATCCGCCTTCTTACCAATGATTACTTTCTTGACAACCTCAAATTGATCGATTTGCAGGGCGGCGCTACCAAATTTCTTGCCTTTTTGCTTGCAGGCGCCCTCGAGCATCTGCAGGTTGTGCGCCAAGGCGTCGAACGCAATGCAGAGCAGAAGCTCTAGTGCTGCTGCTGCTGGTTTTTTCGGGTGTCCCGGAACGGCGGCGGCGGCAACTGTTTGCTCCGACCTCGCTTGGGCTTGTCGTCGTTGCCGAAGCATCTTGAGAATGACCTGAGGGGCTTGTGGAGGAAGTTGGTGAGGGCGACGTGGAGGTGGAGGAGACAGTCAGGCTGGCGCTGCTGCTGCTGCTGCTTGGTGGGATTGGATCCGGGGAAGTGGATGGGGAGGTGGAGGTGCGCGAGGGCGCCGCGGGCGGCGGCGAGGAGGGCCTCGAGGGGGTGGTCGGACGCCATCGCGACGAGGCAGGCGGCGACAGTGGCACTAGGTGGTGCGGTGGCGGTGGTGGTGGATCCCGGCGAGCGGCGGGAAAGGCCGCATATTGGTTAACCAGAGGGTGGCCTCACCTGAGGTAGCGAAAGAATGGAGCTCCGGCGAGCGGCGACGGAGAAGAAGAACCTGAGCTGGTCTGGTTTCTTCCGATGAGGAGAGGAGAGGAGGAGGAGGAGACGGGAGGTGGAGAAGCGGCGAGCCGCGAGCAAGAACCCAAAACGACAGGGAAAAAAGAACCTTTTTTAGGGAAAAAGTCCAATTTTTCTGGGAGATGAAATGTGAGGGCCTTTATTTTTTGTCCTGCTTTACTCGTTTGCTACTGGAATACCGATCGTGTGGTCACTCTGGTTTGTGATACAACAGCTGCTAAACATTCGCATCTACCAGACTACCACTACTTTTTTTTCACTAGTTACTGCACATCACTGCATATCTGCTGTTTTTGACTTGGTACGTTACTTACAGCACATTACTGTTTGTATACAGAAGTATTGCTCTGTGTTTAACTGCATGAATTTGAGGGGAACAAATGCACAGAAAAAGAATGGAAAGGAAGATCAATCCAACTGCTCCTTCTGGGCCCGTGGATCAACAAAATGGATAAGACTGCTGAAAGAATAACGACCCCCCCCCCAACCTACAGAAGAAAAGGAAAACAACAAAAGCATCACGTGTCCACCGTAACCCTACATCTGAGATCTGCAAACCCAAAGGTCCCAAACCATCCTTGAAACTCTCAACTCAACTTAATTTAGTTCCAAAAAGAAAACCTTTATTCATGACGAATAAACCAAAGCCAAGTTCTAGCACAAAATCTCACTACTCGAGTATATATTGCACTTTCACTTATATCGCAGCAAATACAGTTTACCACAACTCCCTGACTACACAACAAGAAAGGAAACAAAAACCAAGCACTACGCTGCTTCCATTGCTAGTATCATTATTATTCCGACAAGATGGCTACTCCTACATACACCAGACTGAAGCACAACCCACATGACATGATGCAATCCTCCTCAGGATCGATCTCGTTCTCATAGATCCAAGTTCAACAACAATTTGTGTGTTCCTGACTTCCTGCCACAAGTACAAAGGGTGCAGAGCCTACACGAAATCGAAGCGCATGAGAAGCCTGACGGACTTGTACCTGTTCCCCTTGCGGTCATGGAGGGGGACGGCACGGATCCCTTGCTTCAGCTCCCACACCGGCAGGCACGTCTGCCCGCCAAAGTCGTGTTTTCTCCGACATGTCGTACTCCTGGACCTCCACCCTCAGAAGAGCCAGCTCCGGCACCGTCAGCGGGAACGTGAACTCCTCGTCCCACATCGGCACCCACTGGTCCTCGATCGTTCTTGTCTTCTTCATCACACAGTCTGCTCGCACTCCGGCTATCCCTACCTGTTTAATTACCAGGCGCATTCAACATTAGAGTTATATTTTACTGTTAACCAAATGACACTTTTGTTTCAAACGACCACCGGTCCAGTTTGATAGGATGAAAGACATGGATGATGATGGATCAGCGTTTCACTACGGAAAATACGTACCCTGGCATAAAAATCGGGCGGAGAAAAGGCGTCAAAATGAGTTTTACTGAAGTCCATGCGCCACCCATCTCCCATATATACTTTGACCTGCTTAAGCATTAGATCATGTGTTAATTAGGCTGCCACGTCAGGCTGATTCTCAGTTTCAGAAATATATGGACCTTCAGAGTTTTCTGCACTGGCCGATTTGCTTTAGGATCAAATACTTCGCCATTTTGACCTGTCTTGAGCAAGAAGTCAGGCTTTTTAACATATCCGCAGCCCCCATTGGCTCTAAAAAATCCTTGCATTAACCTTAATGATTTGTCATGCCCCTGAAAAATGAAAGGCCAATCAAAACAAGGAAAGTGTGATAATGGCAAAGTGTTGCCAACTATTATAAGTTCAGAACAAATACAGGATAGGATGCAAATTAGATTCAGGGCCTGTCAGAAGAGTTTGACTTCGCCTAGAACACTAGATTGAGCTGTATAATACTTTGAGAGTGCTAGAGACCACTTTGGGGATAGATCTTGGTGGTAGTGTATGTCAATTGTTAAGACAACATCGATTTCCATCTAGTAAAGTCGTTCGACTGGCTAACTAGGTGAACAAAATGGAAAACTTGTTTCTAGTAGGTGACGTTTGGCAGAGTAGTAGTATTAGGACAGGTGGTCCGCACTCCATATAAATTCTCAAGTCATTGTCAGTCCTGAACTTTTAACTGTATATCAAATGCTATCTCCAAGAGATTCAGTAAGTTCAATGTACGAGACGCTCAAACAACTTAAATTATGTGAGGATAAAAGCAGGCAAAAATTGGAAAACAATCATTCATTAGTCATGACAGTTAAGAATTGTAATCCAACCTGCATGTTGAATGCAACCATCTGAGCACCATGAGTCCAGGCATTTATTGGATCATAGTTAGAAGAATTAATCCTTGTACCCTTCGGATAAACCCTCAGTATGTTCTTCTGAGTGAACCTGAATCACATTTAAGTGCGTTAAACGAACATTCACCAGAAGTTCAAGGAATTATATAAACTTTTTCCTAAGATGAAAGCTAAATTAGATCATCTAACTGTTCAAGCTCCAGCAGTGTATCAGCCCCTTGGGAAGAATATCAAGTAACGGAGAGTAAACAACTAAATAGATACAGTAATGTTTGCACACAGGAACATTGATTTGGAATGCCACAAATAGGAAGGTCATTTCCAAATATTCAACGAGGGTCTTTTCACACCAAATTCCCTTGAGATTTATGCGCCCTCTACTCTCTAAGAATTAGTATGGTCTGACCCATTGAAACTGCAAGAATGTAACATTTGTTGTTTTGCATAAGTATCCCCAGAATTTTAGACATATCCAATTCATAACATCGTGTAAGAGTAACAGCATGACCGTAGATGTAATATCTCATCTATATTATAACTTTGTTGTTATCAACAAGTTTTTGCCACATTAAAAACTAAAAACTACAACGATAATAAAATAATTGATCGTGGCTGGGTGGTTCATAAACCCCACTGCACCTATCGTATCTCAATTATTTGACCCTAAAACTTCTAACCTTCTTGTGAACTGAGCTTCAAAATATAATAAACTATTGGTATATTCCAACTACCTTATGATATCAGCACCATGAGAAGCTGTCGCTTTAGTCAATTGAGTCTCACTCAAAGAAAGACGCCTGACTTTGTCGGGATCTACCTTAAGTGCATCCCTCAAATGGCCTTTTGGTTTGCCAGCATGGATGGTTATCAGTTTCCTATACTCACAGGCAGTGTCCTGCTGAAATTTGGGATCCTCCTCCTCAGAATCTTCTTCATCTTCCTCATCCAGTTCATCCTGTTCATGACAATAAGAAATTATGAATTTGTTGTTTAATGAGTTTTTACTTTTGTTAATGGGTGCATGCCTTCAAAAGGCAGAGATATTGCAGACCTTTCCATCAGATTCGTCAGCATTTGAATCTATTTTTCTCAAGCTTTCTTCCTCTGTCAAATTACCTGTGTTGCCATTGATGTTCTGATTATCCTGAGCTTTAAGAAATTCCTTGTACTCTTGTGGTGGTTTAGTTGAGATGATTATTCTTTTCATTAGAGCTTCTGGAGAAGGAAACTCATTTAGTGTGTCTGAACTAGGGACGTAAAGGAGGTCTCCAAATGTTCCGGTGATCATCTAAAATAATTTGTAGTCAGAATTGAGTATTTAAACAAAACACGTGTAGGGTAAGAATATGAAGGGTAAACTTTACCTCAGCTACTTGGGCTTGGAGATCTGGTGTGAGGTGATCCTCTAGAGTAATGACAAGAGGATATGTAGAAGTACAGAAGGCATATTCTTTAATGGACTTTAAACATCTCATGATTTCTACAGATGCAGTCAATGTCCTTTCAAATTACACAAAAGGAAGACTTAGAAAACATATTGAAAAAAAGACGGTCACAAATTCAAGAAACAGGTTATGACTTGACAAACTTAAAAAGAAAGATAGAATTGAGATGTTAATAAAACAAAAGCTAAGGTCAAGTGAAATTCTGATTTGAGAAATGTTGCTATAGTGGCATGTGTAGGTAGAAAGTTTCTTCTACTTCCTTCCTTTCATGGGTATACATTTCTACATTAAGGTACACAGCGTTATATAGTATGTCATGCAATAAGTCTACCAGTTCCAAATATTCCTGAAATATACACAATGTTCAGTACAAAGCACAACCTGATCTTTTTCTGTGACAAAAGAAAACATGTAGCCTGTCAAATTCTACATTATACATGCAACACTGAATCTTATCACACAACAATTCTATTGGTTCTAATACCCTGAAAATGTACAATGTTCAATACTAACCACAATTATTACTATTTCTGGTTAATGTCACAATGTACCATATGTGTACAATACTGAATTTCGGTGTGCCTTATCTTTGAAATATAAAGAGGCTTTCACATTGCTTCTTTGAGAAGAATGGTTAACTTGACCTCTCTCTAGTGGAGCTTAAATCGAAGAAGCTTTGTCCCAATGAATACACTCACAGGCTCATAGGTGAATATGCATCAATATTGTGCGCTACAGCAGAACCATCTAGTAGTTGGCCTTTCTTGGTAGAGTAGTCACTAGTGTCAACAAATCCACTCCAGAAACAGAGCTAAGCGCAGGAGGAAATTTATTAAAGGGATATCATGATATAAGATATGCCGGAACCATCCCGAGTGCTCTGCTGTAATGTAAATAGAGAAAGTATTCATAAAGTTAAATGTTTGAGGAAGCAGAATTCCTACCCTCCATGGAGAATCTCAACACAGTTCTTTGCGGAATTTGGCCACATATCAAGTTCAATCACTCTTACGCCTCTCTGCAATGCTCTTATAATTGGAATGTCACTGGAGTCACTATTGAGCTGGTTCCCAGTTAAGTAAGAATTATGACCGGTGAATACATAATAATGAGAAATCGGGGCTGACATGTCCTGGTGAACCTGAACAGAGAATTCATATAAGAACGAGACATGGTGTAAGGTAAAGCAACAGAAAAATAACAGCCGGTGGGAATGAGTAATGAGCATTGAGCAACACCAATCGCATATTTTGTACAACAGCCCAAATCATTATAAGTGTAATAAGGAACTAAAGCTGTGAGCTTTCAAGTCTAACTGGTGCATAAGGATCACTAAAATCACAACGATCATCTGAAATGCCGGGAAATTCAGAACATTGCAGAGTCACAGAGTAATGGAATGGAAAAAAAAACTTAATTGATGCTGAATTTCGTTTCAGGGTGCAAACGTGCGCATCACACATGGTGACATTTTTCGCATACAAGTAAGAGACGAGGATAATCATCCTGAAATAGTAGAGCAAAAACTGTTGGCGTGTGGGGGATGAAATCAAGCTTGTCTTTTGACAAGGGGTAGTTTTCATTCTACTCCTTAAAGATCGTCCCGTTTTTGGTTTTTAGTCTCGTGCACTATGAAAGTGAAGGTGACCCCACTGCCACTGCGGATGTGAAGTCCACATCGGCCATTCACCTTCCATCCCATCCAAAGGAGGTCGTTGACCCAAGCAAGTATAAGCACTCCAAGCATTGCATAACAAGATAGAGCAGGCAGATGATTCCCTCAATAACAACAACAACAAAAAGATGGAGCAGATGAAACGAAGTCAACCAAGATCAATCTAACTACTAGATCAGGGCTGCAGCAATCAATCTAATTTTCTGTAGTAACAATCATGAAAGCTTTAAGTAACTAACCAACTAACCTCGTTGGTAATGGGTGGGTTGAGGTCGGGGGAGAAGAGGAAGCCGAAGAAGTCGTCGAGCGTGGGCAGCGCGGCGTGGGCGGGGGACCTGCCGACGAGGCGCGCGATCCCACCGGCGGCGCCGCCGGAGAGCGCGGCGAGGATGCGGTCGGCCTCGGCGGGGGGCTCGCCCTGGACGTCGGCGAGGAAGCGGCGGAGGCCGTCGCCGTCGCCGGCGGAGGCGTGGGCGGCGCGGACGTCGGGGGGTGGGTGCGCGTCAGGGGATCGGAACTTGCGTGTGAAGCACATGCAGTACCTGTACGCGTAGCTGCCCATTGTTGGATGTTGGAGCTCGAATCTCTCGCTCTTTCCCCCTTCCTCCTAGCACTTGGACTTGGACTAGGAGTCAGAATCTCTTGTCTCTAATGGCGCGTGGTGGGAGTTGCCGCCATTCCTATGGTCTTCGCTAATGGCGCGTGAGCGTGCGCGTGGGAGAGAAGACGAAAGGAGGAGAGCAGTAGAAAATGGAAGCGAAGAAGGAGGAGGAAGTCGAAGGCGACGGCCGACGGGACGGAGAAACCACCGTTTGAAAAAGCTCAAGTCTTTTTGTTTTTGCTTTTACCACCATCAGATTTTCATTTCATTTTTTCCATTGTGTCTCCTTAGGCCCACAATTAGTGACAAAAAAGTAATACAACTGTCCAATATTTTGCCTTTTGCTAAGTACTTTACGTACTTCTCGTTTTCGCTTTACTGTTATCTAACTCAGAGAATAGCTAACCTCTTAGATCGAAAGCGTACACGCAAGCTTTTTTAGTTTTGATAAAATAAAAATAAGAATAGAAAGAATTTTGAAGGTAATTATTATTGATAAATCTAATAGCACGCATTATTTTTATCTGATATGAATTATTGGTCAAAGTACAAAAGCCTGCTGTATATTTCGAATAGAGGTAGTAGTAAATACTAGTAATCCTTGCAGGTTTTCCCCCGAACAGACGATTCCCTTAGAAAAACAGGCAAGATTCTACTTCCAAGCTAAGTACTCCTCCACCAATTGAAGCATCTATTCAGTCGGTACTCACGCCACTTTGCTTAGCTAGCTACTCTCAAGGCATCTTCATGCACCAATCAACATTGTAGGTATTTTGTCACTAAGATATGCCACATCCCAAATGCCTTGCAGTTGTATCTCTTGGCACTTTAATCTTTTCACATTTCCTTCAAAAAATAATAACTTTTCGCATTAGGCAGCACAAGTCGCTTTGCCCTTTATGACACATCGATCCAATACATACATTAAGGGGAATTAAACGTGTTGTCATGAGGCTCCCTTGAGGACACATCCTATGCAACTTCCGGCCGGATACCGATCACAAGATTAACAACAGTTATTTATTTTATCCTCTCTCTTTTTTAGGGGAAAGATGAAAAAAAGAGATAGGGGCATCTGAACAACAAAGTTGCAGCACTAGAGTAGAGAGGAGGTAATAATTGGGAAAGCTAATGGGTGATTTGCAAAACATGCATGCAGAAAGAACGAGAATCATTTTTTACGGTCAACCGTTGCCACGGTCGATTTTGACAGCTGAGTTAATGTGATTATTTTATGGTTGAAAGCTGGTTTTTCATAAGTTGAAAGTTGATTATGTTATAGTTGAAACCTATAGTTGAAACCTGACTGTATTGTAGTTGAAAACCTGACCGTGTTGTAGTTTGAAACCTGACTGTTCCAATAATTTTACTGTAGCTGTTAGAATTTGACCGTGGCAACGGTTAACCGTAAATTACAGGAGCCCCAGAAAGAAATGACCGATCGAGACTATGAAGCGAGGCTAACGTGGCCCCCAACAAGCAAAGACTTTGCGTTATTTTATTCTTCCCTGGAGACGACTCGATCGAGCATTGACTTTATATGTAATGTAAATGCGTCTCTGTCACAACCAAGGGCAAGGGAAGATTTATTTAACACGATAATAATTCATTCTTTTATTTAACCAATCAATCGGATCGGATCGGATACACCAACCCAACCATTAATTTTTTGTTCTTTTGTTTTTGTTTGGGTACCATAATGTGAACGACCTTGACCTGGGACTGCATGAAACTGAACAAGTCACATGCCATTTCTTTGTTTACAGCTTGAATGACCCAAACAAAATGAAGAACAAACCTACCCTACAGCCATCTGTCTTTGCCGACATATGGACCTTCATTTACAGCACCCGGCTTGTGGTTTGGTGGATACATCATCTGCTAGTAGCTCACAGCCATGAATGAATGCATTGCTTCTGGAAACAGTCCAGAATCTATTATTATCTAAAAAATGAAACAGTTCAGAATCTGAAAAATTAGCACCAGTCACTCAGTCAGTCTAGGCTGGCATTGCAAGAGAAGCTTATGATTTCTTTCATGGTGATTTGTTACATACAGATATCTAAAAGTGTTATACTATTACCATTTGCTTATAGTGGACTGATCCAGGAAATGAAACCATCTGAAAATGCTGGTACCTCGTTGAGTTCTCCGCAAAGTTCAGTAAGGTCAATCAACTACGTACAGTAGAATTGGTCTCTTCTTTAATCTTGCAAAAGGAATACAAGTACTACCAGGAACACCAACGTGCCTTCCAACAACAAAATCCAAAGTTCCAAACCACATACTGTATTTTGCACCACAAAGCAAGAAACGACTCGATCGAGCTATGTAAAAAATTATTATTATTATGCAGGTACATAGTATAATGTCCATGTGAACAAACCATGACTTGAGATTATAGCATGCAGTTGATGGCCACCAACTAATAATGGGATCAGTCAGCTGTACCCCAAATTGAATAATAATGCATGCACGCGGTTGAAAAACAAGAAGAAAATCCTACTGCCATATCTCTTTGCCAAAGCATATATTGTTTGGCATGCATGTGGAGGATATATGTATGTATAAAAAACTAATTCAACTACTCAATACATGGAACATTAATAAACATACAGCTAATTCAACTTCTCACTTTCTCAGTTCTTGTACCCTGCAAAAATTAGCACCAGTGAGTCAGGAAACCAGAACCTGTTAATTAGGTTGCCTACAAGACAAGCTTATGATTTCTCTGATGATTGGTTAAATACAGCTAAAAGTGTTGCTAATATTTGTTTATAGAGTATTGATCCATTCCAGGAACCATCGATCTCAACAGGCTGGCAGATTAATTACAACAGTCACTGTATTGTACCTTCCTGGTTGCTGCTCCACAAAGTTGCAGCCTGCCTGGCAGGCAATTCAAAGGCGACTCGTCCATCGTTGGGCTCTGCATGTCTGTCTCCAACAAACAAGCAGCTCATGTTCAGATTCTCCTTGAGTGAGCTGAGCTCCATGAGGCGTTCAAGTTCAACGCATCCAGAAATATATATGCACCTCCTAACTAGCTAGCTCCAGACGGAAAGCAAGACTGCCCTCATGTCATATGCTGAAGCTCTAAAGGTTTCAACGCGCAGAACCAATTAAGTTTGAGTTACATCCTTTAGATGAAGGAAGCAGTGCATCCGGCCCCGGCGTCGGTTGATGCAGCAGCCGTGTAATAAAAATACGAGTTATTACGAAACGGTTCCTCACTCCAAAACGGAGCAAGGCGAGTTTTAGTTTTGAAAGTATCTGGGGTATTGGATAGAGGGGGTTGAATAGGAAATTAATAAAATTATGACCCAAAATTACTTCCTACATAAGTATCGCTAAACAACCATATGCAAACATAGTATACTAGCTATTAAAACAAGTAAGAGCAAAACTAGTACACAAGTATATGAGTTAGAATGCAAAGCCTATCAAGCTAGTAGTAGATATAGAAGCAAAACAAGTATGAGAATAAGTATGAAAGAGTGTAAAGAGACAACCAAGAGAGACACTAGGATTTGTTATCGAAGCTTGAGCCTTTGGCGGGATTCTATGTTTCCATTGAGAAAACTTGATCCAATAATCGAAACTGGCATCGAGACGTGCTCTTTCCTCAAGAACTTGCCAATGCGAAGTTTCTCTTCTCATGTGACAGTTCTTCGCCTTGTAGAGGATGGGCTCCAAACCCTTATAGACGTCTCGGAGCATTTCACAATCTGCGTGAAGGCTTCCAAGACACTCCTAGCCATTTAGGAAACACCAATCTCCAAGAGTAATAGGCTTCAATTAATTCGGCTTAGAGATGAACTCTTACTTAATGCTCAACTATGACTCAACCACTCTCTCTCAAATATTTTCCTCACAAGGTTAGAAGCTTGGACTTGAGGAACTGTGGCAAAGCACTCAAGAGAGTAGATGAATGGAACAGTAAAGAGTTGGACGTGTAAAAATGTTTCAAGGTATATATAGCCAACCCCGTTAGGCAAAAGTGAAGAACTTGGAACTTCTGAGATGAAATTCGGAGGTTCCGACATTTGAAAGCAGTTGCTATTTTACATGTACAGAAATGGATCTAGGAACTTTTGTCAAGAACTCGGAGGTTTCGACTTTCAGAGCACCGTGGACAAAAGCACAAGTCAGATGTTCCAATATGGAACCAAGACCCTCCGAGAATTTGAAGAACCTTAGAGAGGCAATAACAGAATCAATTCCCAAAGGTTCTAACTTTTGCACTTGGTGCTTTCGAGATTTTAAAGGACCTCAACTAAGATCGATAATATACAAACTGTGAAGTTTCGATATACTAACACGGATATTCCGAATTTCAAAGGTAAGTCCAGAGTCTGATATTGAAGACTCTGGGGAATCCAATAGCTCCGACTTTCAAAATATAAGGATTTAGGCATGTACAGGACTGGAACTCAGATGTTCCAAAAAATTTCGGATGTTTTGGTATTTAGAAAATTAGACAGGAAGAGCTTCAAGTTTGCTTACTCTTCACATAGAAGTAAAATTCAGATGTTCTAATATTTAAAAAAGATATGTATAAATATATTTTATGAACTTAAAAATTGATTTGTAGCTCGAAGCCTCTTTAGAATTGAGGGGCGGCAGCGTGCGCAGGCGTACAGACCCTTGGCCGGCGACCGGTAGGAGCGCGACGTGTGTATAGGCGATGAGGCACATAAGCGGCGTGTCCCGGTGTCACGTGCGTGCGGCTGCTTGGCTACGGCGGTGTGGCCGATGCCGATGTGGGGCGTTGTTCGCCGTGCGGGTTTGCACAGCCGGATGTACCGGCGAGGTGCAGCGGTGAGCACAGCCATGCTGGGCAGGCGCGATGCTGAGGCCAACGTACGTGGCGGTGGAGGCGGAGCGACGTGCGGGCGTGACAGCAAGGGTGCGTTGAGGCACGGCGGCGCGGACGTCCATGCGTGGTCGCTGTGTTTGCTGCCCAGCCTTCGAGTGATGGAGACGGCGCGAGTGTCGGACGTGTGTGGGACGGAGCAACTCTTGGAGCGTGTGCTTCGGTGAGTCGAGGCCATCGAGTTGTTGATGCCGCGTGGTCCGGTCATGCATACACGGTTGATTGGATGGAAATAAACTATCTACCGAAAGAATTCTTGGCATGCATGGGCGTGATGCCTCATCGATTCATGTATATAGCACTTGTGCTTGATCGATCAATCAACTTGTACTTCTGTAACATGCACAACACATGCGATTGATCGATCGAATCGAACCTTCTCGGACACGCGCGATGGCCGGTTGTGGACGCCGTTACCGTGGCCGTGGCGGCAGGGTGCGCTGCCGCGGACGGCGCGTGCTAGCGCCATCATCAATTTCGTAACGCGATCTATAATCCTCATTACAATTAGATCAAGTCATCCACGTTCGTCGATCGGCGATTACTAATCGGTACGGTGAGTTAAGAGAAATTTCGTTTCGCAAGATTTTTCATCCAACTTATAATTCTTATACGTTAAACTCATTGTGTTCATGTAGGAATTCGTTCTAAGTTGGCTCTATATTTTTCTCTCATTTTGGAAGTGTCTCTATCACAAGAGTTTATATACATCGTCATGATGTGCGTATTGGTGTCTGGAATAGACCTCCCAAACCCTCCACTGGAGCTCTCTTGTTGTGTAGTTTGGTTAATCACACCATCTATTTCTATAGTACCACCTTTGAGCTTCACCTGCTCGCTGATACTGTAGTTGGTCCCGCCATGACTTCCTTCTTCCAACAGTTCGTACTTTCACCTATATGTCTGTTTAAGTTTGCAACCCTATTTGCAGTTTCGCACACAATTGTGGTTAAGATCTGAATACCTATCGTTAACAACACGGTCTCCTTCTCTTGGCCAGGATTTGTATCAGACCTCCCAATTGGTTGCGTCATCTTTAAGATTTCTCAGCAATCTGTATCCACCTTTGTCCCAGATACCTTTCATGATTACTTGTCATTTGCGAGTAACTCGCTTAACTCCACCTCAAAGTGATACTTTATAACCATGGAGTTCAAACGACCTCAGAGATATTAGATTCTTCTTCAAGCCTAGAACATACCGAATTCCCGCTAGTGTGCGACATACTCCATTATACATCTCCAATGTAACCGTTCTTACCTTAGTGATTGCATACCCCTTGCAATCCGCTAATTGAACAGTTCCATGCGCCGGGCATAGAGATCATTTGTCAAACATCTATCTTACCAAACATATATGGAAACAACTGCTTGAATCCAATATCCATCCATGATTAGTACCTCGTTGACTAACGACAAGTATGTTTGAATCATCTACTGCCACGGAGCATGCACTCCTCGTTTGCTTCAAACTTGGATAGTCCTTTGTCATATGACCTTCCTCGTCACATAGACATCATGTATGTTTGCTCTTGTTCTTGCCCTTCTTCTTCCCATGACTTTTGTTTTTGCCTACAGCATCTACGTTAGCCAATGCTCGATCACCTGAAGATGAAGATTCCGATGACTTTTTCAAGGACTCTGCCTCCAGTAGATATATATATGCAACTACCTCATTGAAGTTGAGAGTGTTTTTCCCGACAAGAATATTCATCATCAATTTCTTTCATGATGTTGATAGAGATGAAGCCAATAAGATGACTTTGTCATTTTTTTTGATTTTCTCATCCACACTAGTCAGTTGTGTGACAAGCTTGTTGAAGACGTTGAGATGGTCGACGAATTGTGTGTCTTCCTCCACATGCGACTTGAACAGCTACCACTTGAGCACTGACTGGTTTGTCAATAACTTTTCCATGTACAATTATTCTAGGTCACTCCATAATTTCTTCGACGAATTCTCCTTGATCACCGAGTACTTTACCTCGTCTACGAGACATAAGGATTATGCTGATAGCATTCCGCTCCATTATCATCCATTCTTCATCAGATGTCTTAACCGGTTTTTCCCTTTAAGACATCGATTTGTCTTTGTTGGACAAGAACATCCTTCACCACACATTGCCACACGCTGAAATTTGCATCGCTATCAAATTTCTCTACTTGGCTCCACATCATCGACATCGCTCCTGATTATGTGCTACCTGATGCCTTGCCACCTTTTCACCAATCTGATTAATCCAACCTTGGTTCTGATAATACTTGTTATGCTCTGACACCCCTTGTTATGCGCAGCAGCCCTGGATCCGATTAGAGTTTGTGAGATATGACATAAGCGTGCACAGTATCAAGACGAAATAGATGAACCCCGTAAAGAGTACCAATATGACTAATAATCACAACAAAAGAGAAAATATTTGGCAAAGCCAACTGTAGATTCTTTAAGCATGATCTCAACAGAGTAGAAGATATTGTCGCTCTTTTACAACTCTCTCAAACATTTTAGGACTCTCAGATTCTTGCCCTATACAAGAATCTGGCAGTAAAGAAACCTAACCTCCTCTAATACTCTCTTGTTTACATCTTGCTCTTAGACCGCTTGATTGCTTGAGTTGTGTTCATATGGCCACCCCCTCATGGGTTTATACAGATTCTCACATAGCTAGCCTCTTCCAAAGTAAGGAGGACTTTGAATCCTGGTTTCTTTTAATTCTTGTAGCATACCTCTTAAATCCTAATAGGTTTAGGATATGAGTCACTTACTCAACACCACTTTGCTGAACTAATTCCCACCCCATCCTCATAGTACGATTTGTTTACTCGATTGTTGCCACATACGATGATGAACCACCATGGATGCTTGTGGCCATTGCTACCACAAACCATCGCGCTTAGGGCATGTATAATGCAAGGTGTTTATATGTGAGTGCTTAAATAAAGAGAATACAACCACATCATCAAGCACCAATACAAAGTTTATGTAGTCCAATGCAAGCTCCGGTGCTTAGATGACTTTTTATATATTACTAATTACTACTAATTAAAATAATAAACACCTCTTAAGCATTGGTGCCTAATCAAGCACTCATGTTATAAAATAAGTATTAGTGCTATCGTGCAAGGCAAGATGAAATCAATTTATTTTGTTAAACATCTCTCCAAGCACTTGCATTGTATATGCTCTTAGAAGATTGCCCATGGACTCCTCACGATCAAGGAAACTGTTATGACAATCCTTAGAATACAAGGAAAAGATAAATATAGTCCCTAACTGAGTTTGAATGCTAAATCTAGCCTCAAACAGAAAATAGTGGTAACACTATCGCTACGATGCATTGGACATGCGACACGTGGAGGCTTTGGGTCCCGAAGCCGGGACGAAAAAAAAATCACGCCTGCAACCCACGATAGCCAGCGAAGGCTGCAACCGGCAGGCTATGGCGCCCAGGTCTGCGATGCCAGGCCTCCCGCGCACTCACGTAATTGTTGATTAGTGCCTAACTGCTATTTGCCGTCTAGTCTGTGCACCGTAGACTATTTGCGCTTTCCAAAATTCCATCTACACATCAATGCACCGTAGCTCAAAAAGATGGGAAATACAACACTGCTCTCCTGGTAACATTCAGAAAAAAATTCCATCAGGTAAAAAACTAGCTGACATTCGTGGATCTTTTTTTATAAATATTATTTTTAAAATAAAGAATTCAAGATCTATACGTCTGATTTCAGAAATTACAAAAATATCACCCTGTCGTCCGACGGTTGGATGATAGGAGCCTTATCGTTCAACCGTCGGACGACAAGCCCCTGAGCGCACAGAAAAGCGTAACAAGAGGGCTTGTCATCCGACGGTTGAATGATAAGCCCCCTTGTCGGGCTTGTCGTCCGATGGTTGGATGATAAGCCCCCTATCGTCCAACGGTCGGACGACAGGATGATACTTTTGTAATTTTTGAAACCGAACGTATAGATATCGAATTCTTTGTTTTAAAAATAATATTTATAAAAAAAGTTCGAGAAGTGGGCCCTCGTCTCAAAGTTCCTGAATATATATAATTTTATCTGATGCTGGCTTGCCTTACATTATTAGTATCATTTTGCTTAAGATGCCCACCAGATTTCTTGGGACACTCGAATGCTCAGTCTGAGTCAAACAAATCATGCATGTTCATGAATCTTTGGTGGTCTCAAGGAGATCAGGCCAGAAAGACACTTTTAAGGAAAGACATGTCCATGGATCACTGTGAAGTTTGATACTAGCACTATATGAGAGTACAGTACTACCACAAAGCCTTCTTTGCTGCTTCTCTTTTGAGACTTGATTGGCATTGCGTAGCTGCATGGGCACAGGAGAGAGTTTTTTCTTTCTTTTATTTTTTCATTGCAGTAAAAGGTATATGTGGTCACCTGCTACATATGAGTGCCCAAATGCTAGTCAGTAATTAGACGACGGAAAAGTAAACTGTACAGTCCGAGCCACTGGAGGCCCAAGGCATGGCGTCGCACCCCTAGGGCGTGATAGCCTACGGTCGCAGTCCCTCGGCACGACATGTGGCCTATCGCGACTTCCGCCAGTTATCGTGGGCTCTATACACAATTTTTTCTTGTCACAACTTCAGGACATGAGACTTTCAAATGTCGTCTGTCCGACGTATCGTGGCGATTGTTTGTCGTTAATTTTTTCACGAGGCTAGGTTTCACATTCGAACTCGGTTAGGGACTATATTTGCCTTTTTTTCTCTAGAATACACAGATGTGCCATGTGTTTCCCCTTTCGTCTCCCACTAACATGGTGGACCCATGTGTCAGTTTTATTTTGGTAAAACAAAAAGAAATTAAATCACGGGGCAATGACAAGTAGATCCTAGCAGTCAATTTGAACTGTAAATTTACAGAATTGGTTTTTTGTTTCTTAACGAAATCGAGCAGGCCCAGCCTGTTTATGTCGTGAGCAGGCCCAGCCTATTTATGTTGTGAATTATATTTGCGTTGTTGAGAAGCCGAGTTACGTCTGAGTTTGCATGGACGGATCTAGGGTTTGCTTTCCCCTCCCTTTTCCTCTATAAAAGAAAGAATATAGGGTTTCCTTGCCTTTGCAGAGCGGTCGAGGACGATTGAGATGGAGACGGAGGCGGACATGGAGATGGAGATGGAGATGCAGATGGAGATGGAGATGGAGAGGGACGAGGGCGGGAGGAAGAGAGAACGGGGCCAGATGGAGGCGGAGGAGGTGGGGAGGAAGAGAGAGCGCCAGATCAAGACGAGGGGACCAGGGAGGAAGAAAGCGGCGGAGCCTGCACTGGACCCGGAGTCGTTAGGTGTGCTGCGAAGGATGAGGAGTTTGTGCAAGCAGACCGAGGAGTTGTCGCTGAAGCGAGCGGTGGCGAGGCGGAACAAGGAGAACCCCGACGCGGAGCCGATCGTGTTGGAGGAGCTCACGGAGCAGGAGCGGAAGGCGCTGCTGCAGGAAGAGAGGAAGAAGGCGAAAGAGTACTCGAAGCAGCGGTGTGAGGAGATGCTGATTGCGCATGAGGAGAGGCTCCGGGCGCCGCCGCCGCCGCCGCCGCAAGAAGACCAGTCTGAGGGTACTTATCGCCGTTTCCGCCAGCACTGGGAGGGGAAATACGCCCAAGTCTACGGCTCTTTCGAGGCCACTAGTAAGTGCCTAATTGCTTCTCTTTCTCACGTATGTTTAAAAGTTTCACCATTAATTAATCTAGGTGTAGGATTAGAACCTTCTAGACGACATTTGTAGATTTAATTCTGTCGATTCACGCATATTGTATTATAATTACTACAGAGTATTTTAACTGATTCGAAATCTCCTGTACACGCAGCGCCTATCCCCTCCATGTGTTTCACGGACAACCCTGTGCCTTTTCACACCCGGCACGCATATACTCTGCAGATCTTCGCAGTCAAGGTTGCCGGAATAGATGCGGGTTTACAGTGGCCGCTCGATGTGTTTGGTACTATCGCATTCCGCGACGGCCTGGATCACAATCGCAATATTATCTTCAGCCGCGCAAGGGATAATTGCCAAACCCTCATGGAACAGGTTATTTTATTTGTTCCTTGCTGTGCTGTCTAATGCAATCAAAAATCAATGGAGAAATTTGATTTTGAGTATAATCTCAGTACATTTCAGATGTCAACTTAGTGATGGTCATCTCTTTTTGGGGTAGCGTGTCAGCAAAAAGGAGTGATCAACGGTAAGGTAGTGGCTCAAATGCACCAAGCACATAGACTTAGGAGCAGACGTGCGTCGTCAGATTTAGGGGAGCCAATGAGCCGTGTGGAAAAGTGTCTGCACATTTTACTCGACTGTGACTGGCCCCTTAAGAATCCTAGGCCCTTAACATGTGCAGGCACAATGCATGGGCAGACTCTTGAGTCCATTGTGTACCTCAGTTTGTTTGAGGCTAATCTTCTAATTTCTCGTGCTTGATAGTGCCTGGCGTTTTCTTGTTAAATTTGGCTTGACAATATATTAGGAATGTTTGCAAGGCATTGGTAATTCTAAATGTGTCTTGCACTAATGTGTTTTTGAGTACATGCACACCTCAAACACAACAAATATCCTTTTCTTATGTTACTAACGCATTAAGCTAATATTTTCTGCCTCATTTTATGTTTTGCACCTGCATCATTTATGCTATGCACTTTGCATGAAATAAGCTGTTTTGCAATGTTTTGGATTGGTTATGCTGCTCATTTACTTACTATTTATTTAAATTGGCCCCTTCACTCCTTCAGTTTGAAGGGTCCTGAAAGATTTAAGCATGTTTGCTGACCCAACTCAGTTTATTGGCTCATGGCAAATTGTGCTCACTGTAAGTTGTTTTTTCTGCCATCCACCAACCACAGATTTCCAGCCTGAGTCATTATAATTAAGTTCCACTTGATGAAGGGATTAGATGTCCATGGACACACACTCTCCTTTTTATAATCAATATTGGCCATAGGAATGCATGAGACATTATTATTTACTTAATCAATGGTGTTGCATGCAGGATCCATATTTAGTACTGACAGGTCCTACCCGTGCTGTTGTGTATGGGTCTTCTGGGACTGTATACCTTGATGCCGTGCTGAAAGTGAAAGGCGTGACCAAATCCGAGGACAAAGATCTAAGCCTTCTATTCGTGCGCCACATGTGCTGTGAACCGCCCAATTCCTGCGTGAGCAGAAAAGACTACACCAGCAAGCTCAGCACACTGGAGGTGGCGAGCGGCATCGTCATCTCCTCCGTCGAGGCCACGATCACCGTACGGGTCGTCAAGGGGTCATGGCCAGATGGGTTCTGTGGCAAGTTTACTGCCTGTACCGCCAGTGTGGCTCACATGAAAGTCTTGCTACTCAATTCTGGAGATGAGAAGGTGCCTGTCGCTGCCACCGATGGCACGGTTGAGCTCTCACGCTGTGTTGTTTCCGTTGAAAGGTCTGGGGAGCTGATAGTTTCTGCGGTTGTATCCCGAGGCTGTGACCAGGTTGCAGAGGCTGTGGCATCCTTCACACCCTTGGAAGCAGGTCGAAGCCATGATATGCTTGATGTTGGCTTCTGTAAGATGGAAGTCACGGTCGCCTGGTCGCTTTTCTGTATGGCTATCCAGATCCGCTGTTTTCTCCGAGGAAGGGATCCGGCGAGGCTGTTGCTAGCAGTAGCTCATCACGAGTTGTCTGACGCTGCTTTTATGTCACGCACTGCTATGGTAAATACACATATATATGTGTATCTATATATATATATATATATATATGGAACTCAAGGATTGTGGCTAGTGCTTATGAAATGGTGTGTTGGTGAGTCCACTGTTAATTATTTACCCCATTGTCGTGGTAAAATTTGTTCGGAGTGGTGTTTTATGCTAACTAACGATAATATCTAGTATTGTTGTATGCATGGACCAAGTTAGGTTTGCTGTCTTGATAAATGTCTTGTGTTCTGTCGTGGCCTTCTATACCAGAGTCGTATCTGTGTTTTGCTTCGAGGCATGGAGCCTTATTGTGCTCAATTACGTCGAAGGCCTGAATTCCGAGCAGGGCAGGAAGGAGTTACTAGAGGTTGATGGAGGCGGCGGCGAGCAGCTCCTCAGAAAAATCCGTGAGACGGGAGTCTACAGCATCGCCCCGTCGTCCTCCCAGCCGGACACAACCTATAAGGCGCTCCATGCCGAGATGCTATGGTATCTCTGTAAGCTTCCGAAGCAACTGGAATGTCATCAGGCTTGTTCAGGCCCTTATCCACGAGGCTAATATCGGAACCACCAGAAGGAATTTTATGATCCAGGTGGTGCTCCATGTCGTATAATCTATCATTCTGAGTTTTTCCTCTCTGACTAATTGACAAGGATTGCCCATCACGAGTCAGTTTATCTGACAAGGCATCACCTGCAATGAGCTTCCTTATTACCATATCCGTTTTGGCCTAGGCCGACTGAAGTTTAGACAATTCACTCTTATGACCTTAGTTGTCCAAAGTTAAATGTTATTTACATCAGTTCTGGACGTTTTGCTCTTAATGGTCTGAAATTTAGATATCTGCTTTCAAGTGCAATCTCTTATTAGTTTTCCAAAGTCAAATGTATCTGATGATCATATTCATACCGTTGTTTGTGGAGTTTTTTTTATAAATAATATTTTTAAAATCAGAAATTCCAAATCTGGATGTCTGGACTCAAAAATTGCAAAACTATGCGTCTGTCGGCCAACGGTTAGCCGACAACGCGTTTGTCAGCTAACCGCGGACCGAAATGACCGTTGTCGGCCAACCGTAGGCTAACAACGCCGTTGTCGGCCAACCGTCGGCTAACAACGGCGCTGTCGGCCTACGGTTGACCAACTGCGCGCCGAAAGCAGCAGCTGCCCCCCGGGCCCTCTGGCCGACCTCCTGTCAGGGCTTTCAGTCGCATCCAGGCCCCCTCGAGCGCCCCTTTTTTGCCTTTGGCCGCCCATGAACGCGTCCAGCGCAGCCCTCGCGCATCTATTTATTCACTCCTCGCCTGCCTCTGCCTCGCACCGATTCAGCGAGAAATTGAAACAACAATAGAGAGGAGAGGGAGCAGAGTTCCGGAGCAAGAGGGAGAGAAGGGACATTAGAGTTCGGGAGGTCAGACGGAAGAGTGATCTCAACAGCGGAGCGCGTGTGAGGTAAATAGTTGCGTTACATTTTGTTTAGTTTCCTGAGACTTGTAGAGTTTTTTTTTGAAATAATATTTTTTATTCAGAAAATTCAAAAATAATAGCACATCTGAAAATATTGTAAATCTGGCCTCAATCGCCACGACAGGTGGCGATTAGGGAGAAATCGCCACCGTCCATGGCGATTGTGGCTTATCGCCAGCCCAGTTGCCGATTCAAAATTGAATCGGGCCGGCCCATGGCGATTAGACAGAAATCGCCACAGGCCATGGCGATTTCCCCTAATCGCCACGGGTCATGGCGATTTCTGCTCATTTCTCTCAATTTTTGTAGCCTTTTTTATAGACTGATTTCTCCTGATTTCATAGCCCTTTTTTATTCGCGTCCTCCCCCTGGATCTATTCCAGCTGCGTCCACGTCCTCTGCCTCCAGCATATGCCTCTAGCAACTAGAGCTGTATCATCTTGTTCATTATTGAGCATATGCCTCTTATCACACCAGTTCTTTTTGCAGTTGCCCCCTCGTCGGCCGACCAGCCAGGACGATATATTATTGAATCGCCAGATGCCATGGCGATAACTGATTTGTCAGTAATCACCAGACACACGCCATGGCGATTTATCAGTAATCGCCACGACCAGTAGCGATTGGTCATAGTCGCCACGACCAAAGGCACCCCCTTCTACTATTTAACCGGGTGAGCAGACGCTCCCACCCCGAAGCTAATCTTCCCTGGGTTATTCAGAAAAATTGTTGGTATCTCGGAGTAGCTTGTTTAGATTTGAGAGCAGAAGAAGAAGTAGTTCGCGAATGGATAGCGACGATAGAGGTAAGTCTTCCAATATATTTCCTCCTCATATATGTTGAAACATTAGATCTACAATGTCTGTTTTGTGGAATAATAATTTTTTGTGTAAATTACTAGATGCCAATGATGTTGTTTGGAATTCGAGAATGGACTACGAACTTCTTACTGGTGCGGAATTGATGAGGTGGAGGTGTCAAATTATGCGTTCGCAGATCTTTGAGGACGTTTATACGCGTGCTCTTGCAGATGTGTTAGCGAGAAAGGGTTTCCCTGGATTTACGTCCAAGCAGGTGTGCAAGCGGTTGAAAGAGTTCCAGAAGATGTGGGAGAGGGTGGAGGAGCTTAAAAAACTACCTGGGGCGAAGTACACGAAAGGCTTTTTCTACGAAGGAACGATAAGTATCCCGCAGTACAATAAGCACATAAGGGTTAGTACAATTTATTTGTTCTTAGTTGTAACCATTTGATGCACCATTTTTGTTTGATACATCACATTCTCGGTGTGTAGGCACATCCGGAGGATGTAGGGTTGCTGAACTGTGAGATCCCAAATTTCGGCCATGTGGACCGATATTGGAGAGACCCATTTGCTAATAGAAGACACTTAATGAAGACAATATTTGAAGAAGAGGAACGCAAATATGCTGGACTTCCACTTTCGCAAAATGTGGGCGCACATCTACAAAAGATGTTCGATCATCAAAGGATAAAGGCGCATGCAGTTCATCGAAAAAGGGGTTAAACGAGTGCTCGTCGAGTGACGAGGACTTCTCGAAGCTGTTTTGCTTCAAAGCCCCCGCTCAAGGGATAAAGGCGGCAGCAAGCGATAGCGAAGATGATTTCATGTAGTCGTATGAGATGTGGTAGCGAATAATTGCTTGTTGTACCGACGATGCGTGTACGCAACTATTAATGTGGCAGTGTAACATGGCTCTGTAACCTATGCTTATGTTATCGGATTTAGATATTATTTCGTAAGTCTAATATGGTTCATCCATCACGATGTACTAACTCATGCTATTGTCTCAGGAGAAGTGGTGTACAATCATTTTGTCTTCAGATTTAATTTTAAAGATTGGAAGATACCATCTCGATCATTGAATTTCCATTGTAGAATAAGAAACTCTGCTAATGCAATAATGAGAACGAACTAAAGATGCTCCATCGAGAACTAACACACACGTCAAGTGTACTAATTCATAATGCACAACACCTCTTTATTTCCTCTTTTTTTCTTCCCCTCTTCTTCCCCTCTTCTTCCTCTCTTCTTCCCCTCTTCTTCCTCTCTTCTTCCCCTCTTCTTCCCCTCTTCTTCTTCTCTTCTTCCCCTCTTCTTCCCCTCTTTTTTCTCTCTTTTTTCTCTCTTTTCTTCCCCTCTTCTTCCTCTCTTTTCTTCTCCTTTTTTCCTCTCTTTTCTTCCTCTCCCCTCCTCTTCCTCCCCGTAACTCCCGTCCTCTCCTTTGCTCTGTTCGGAGCACCGGTGGCAACCTGCGATCTGCCTCCTGCCCCTTGTCCCTGCCGCACATGTCATCATCCCCGCACCCACACTTGTTTAAACTTAAGTTCGATGAAGTTATAATTTGTAGAATACGTACATATCTCATCCTCGGTGGTAATTTGTAGCAAACACCAATCAACTTATTTGAGAATAGCCGTCACCAACGTCGATAGTAAGAGGTGAAGAGGGTCGAGGATATCTTGGATGTCCCACCCTCACATTTGAACTAAAGCCGCTTTGATTCGCTAGCTTAAACAGTGCATCGAGGGGTAATTCGTCAAAAAAGGCTGAATTGAAAAAGAGAGATAGGACAACATTCCAGGGCTTCAAACACGAATAATGTCATGGGACCCGTACTTCAAACACAATTCAGTACGACTACAGATAGAAATAATGCAAAAGGAACTGCTGCGAACGTACGGCTAAAAAAAACTACTCCTGCTCGTCTCCCTGGTCAGGTCCTCCTGGGCCTCCCTGTGGTGCGGCGGGTGCGGCGGCTCGATGAGTACGACGACGTGGTCTCTTGCGAGGACCTGACAGTGTCAAGGGCTGCGGCAGCTGTGGCTGACGGTGACCCCTGCCGTAAATCGGCTCCTCCTGAGGCGTGCGAGGAGGCGACTGTGTGGCCTGAGTGGGTGGTGGTGGTGGAGTCTGAAACGCCGGGAAGTGAGGAACAATCCCTGAACCATCCGCGCCGTGCCACACGTCGCTGTACTCAGAAGTATCCGACGAACTCGGGAACGCCAAAACAGGAACCGTTTCACCTACAGTTAACAATCATTTTCACTAATATAATCCAGCAACATACTAAGAGCATATTACCAATACGGGTTTACCTGTATTATGGACCATCACAGACTGCGGATTGTACCAGTACGAGCCACCCGCCTGCGTCGGGACTGGCGGTGCCGGCTGCGGTGTCCACTGTGGCTGCTGCAGCCACGACGAGCCATCCGGACGCGCCCGGACAGGCGGTGCTGTCTGCGGTGTCCACTGTGCCTGTTGCTGCCACGACGAGCCACCCGCCTGCGTCGGGACAGGCGGGGCTGTCTGCGGTGTCCACTGTGCCTGCTGCTGCCACGACGAGCCATCCGCCTGCGTCGGGACGGGTGGTGCTGCCTGTGGTGTCGTCTGTGTCTGCTGCAGCCAGGCCGAGCCGCCCGCCTGCGTCAGCAGAGGTGGTGTAGGGGCTGGTGACGACTGTCGCTGCTGATGCCACGAGGAGCCTCCGGCCTGCGTCGGGAGAGGAGGACGAACCTGGACTTGCGGCTGCCACGATATGCAGTGCAGCATTTCTGTACCTCTCTTGAAAGTACCTCACGGTGCCATGCAGCGCACCCTCCACGATAGCAGTTAGAGATAAACCCCGCTGCCCTCTAAGCACGAAGTTGTACACCTCTGCAAGATTGGTCGTCATGATGCCGTACCTAGCGCCATGAGTGTCATGAAGCAAAGACCACTTCTCGGGAGGCTCTTTCTCTATCCACTGAGAGAAACTCTTTATTTGTTTCGCCGTCCTCCTCCTCATACCAGGAGGGTCAATTCCTGGAATCACAGAAAGCTCACGTGGCTCTTCTTCTGGGCTAAGTACCTCACTTTTTTTCTTGCGATCAGAGATCTCGCGTTTAGTGAAGTCATCGAGCTTCTTCCATAAAGTTTTATACTTCTTCTCCTGGTTCTGCTTGCATAGCCTCTTGAACAGATCCATGAGGCGCTTATTCCTGAACTGGCTGAAGAAATTAGCCCCTATATGGCGCATGCACCATCGGCTTTGCAGATCTTCCCAAGGTTGAGGTTCATCCGCCGTTGGTTCCTGAAGTGTCTTCACTGCTTTCAGTATGCCAGGATGCCTATCATGAATAACACATACGTTGTCCTGATTCTTCACTACTCCGTGCTTAAGCTGCCTGAAGAACCATAACCAGCTAGAGAAGTTCTCACCCTCGACGAACGCCATCGCCAATGGCAGGATCTGATTGTTGCCATCCACACCAATAGCCGTGAGGATCTGGCCCTTGTACTTGCCTGTTAGAAATGTCCCATCCACGCACATCACCGGACGACAATGCCTGAAAGCTTCAATACATGCACCGAAGGAGAAGAAAGCTCGGTTAAGCACTTTGTAGCCTGGAAAATACGGGTTCACCGAGTGCTGTATGTCCACATGTGTCCCCGGGTTCCGGAGGAGGAGTGTATAAAGCAGACGGGGCAGATTGTCGTACGAGTCATAGAAAGTGCCGAAGCGCATCTCCATGGCCTTTTGCTTAGCCCTCCAAGCCTGCCCGTACGGGATTTCGTACTTGTACCTGCTCTTTACTGCAAATTGTATGAGCTTTGCTTCCATGTCTTTCTTCTCCACTATCTCGCTGTACATCAGTTCTGCGATGAGAGTGGATGTCAGGTTGGGGTGCCGTGCTAGGACATTGGTTCGGACGCAAGTGTGCGGCACGACGTTGGTCACGACCCAATTCACTTCATACTTCGGCACATGGGCGTGCACCTTGCTTTCACAGCCACTAGCCGCACATGTTAACGTTAGATTATTTGGGGAGGATATGTCGGTCCTGAAAATCCTCTGCGTTGACATGGCCCATTGCGTGACTGCACGCTTCAATTCTTTCTTGGTAGCGTACATCGAACCAATCTGAATCTGGTTCTTGTTATATTCCCAAGCAGAATCATGGCCATCGTTCACAGTCATGGCACCAAGAATTTCCTGATTCCATGCACTCGAAATCGGGGGTGCTTGACTGTTATCTTCGTCATCGCTATCTTCGTCAACATCATCCGCCATTCCATCTTCATCTTCCTGTTCCATTACCTCCTGCATGGACTCGAAATCTTCTGCTTCATCCGCCTGTCCCGTCGGACCTAGTTCTGCCGGTTGACTGCTCTGCCCAGCTTCCCCACCTTGCCAAGCTGGTTGAACTACCTCATCCACCTGCGGTTCTGGATTGGTCTGCTCCGCTTCATGCCCACCACCGCCTTCTGACCTAGCACCCTTCAGGATGGCTTGCACTAGTGCAACCGGACGACTTTGCCTAGCTTTGCAAACCCGCATCCACGATCTCCAGTCTCTAGTACTCTCGATCGGCAATAAGTCACATTTAATATCAGTGCAAGACTTGGTGAAGACTGCCTGAATGGTTACAGCATATAGTGCAAGATCCATCGAGAAGGTACATGTAAGCCAGTGATTGGCTTCCTTAAAGTTCAGCCTCTCCGGATCAGATATAGGCAAATCAACATGGCTGAATTCACTAAGATCAACCTCACTTTGATTTGCTCGGACAACCCCGGCACCGTAGTGCACCGTCATATTTACTACCTCCGACATACCTGTCATAACATAAATTTTTATCTTCGTCACATTCTTAGTGAGACATGCAGTTCTATTTCGTCGCGCGACCGCTAAATTCTTTCGTGCTAAATGTAGGCCGAGTACACGTTCACGGCGTGTACAAGGGTGATCCGGAACACACAAGGGCTATCAACCGACAGATCGGGATAGAACTTTTAGCACGATCGAATTGAACACGTAATAATTAACCAAACTAAACAACAACATTCTACATGTCTCATAATTACTAATTACTTCGACCTTACTTAACAACTTTTTTTCCTGACGTCTACTCAGAAGTACATATTCTATTCCACGGGACGTAATTAAACTATTAATTTAAACTTCTTTAAAACATCCAAAATAAATATGCACGTAATCCTACTAAACTAGTTTAGAGTATCCTAATTAAACTAGTTTAAAGCATCCTAAATTTTTTGTACGTGCATATCCATACTAATCATATTAAACTAGTTTAGAGCATCCTAATTAAACTACGACAAGAAGTACAACTAACTAGTATATATTTACGTACGTAACACATAGTAACCATAATACTCGTGCTAATAAACATACTTAAGTTGAGAAATTTTTTTACCGTCGATGTCAAGTTCTATCCCGCGGGTGAGGTTTTTTCTCTCCTTCCTCCTCTCCTCTCTTCTTCCTCTTCTCCTCTCCTCTTCTCTTTTCTCTCCTTCTCCCTCTCCTTCTTCTTCTTCCTCTCTTCTCTTCTTTCTTCCTCTCCTCTCCTCTCTTCTCTTCTTCTCTCCCTCCTTCTTCCTCTCCTTCTTTCTTCCTTTCTTTCTCTTCTCCTCTTCTCTTTTCTCTCTGGAACACGCGCAGGCGATGGGAAATAGGGGAATAGGGGGCACGGGGCGCTGGAGGCCGAAAAAGCCGTGCATGGGGCGCTGTCGGCCAACGGTTGGCCAACTGAGCCGTTGTCGGCCAACGGTTGGCCAACAGTGGGCTGACTCGACGCACTGAGTGTTGGGGAACGCGCTACGCAAAACAAAATTTTTCCGCGCACGAACCAAACCAAGAAACACTATCGAGGTGTAGATAACGATATCATACCTTCGACGATCACGTCAATGCAGCGGAGAAGTTGACCGATGTCGATGAAGTCCGCAGACTCCCGCAGCTAGGTTATACCTCCCAGCCGCGAGAGCGATCTCCTCGTGAATAGTTCGCCCGATTAAACGCCGAAGTATACGACGTCTCCGAGGTATCCACGCGTACCGGATCAGCGACACCGCGGTAATGTGTGGACCAGCACACAAGAACAGCGGGGATCTACGAGAAGGAGAATCAGCAGCGCGCCGGCAGCTGTACTAGATCCAATCTAGAAGAGAGAGAAAAAGAAGGCTGTGGCCAATCTAGAGATGGCCGGCTTAGGGTTTAGTCCAAGGGACTAGGGCTGCCTCTGGGGCTGCTTGGGATACCCTTTGAGGTGCCCTGCCCCTCTATTTATAGGGGTTGGGGCAGCTCTCCCTAGGCAGGTGGAGTCCTACTTCAGCAGGGACACCCTGTTGGAGTTGGAGTCCAACTCCACTAGAACCTTCTAGAACCTTCTAGAATTTATAGAACCTTCTAGAACCTTCTAGAATTTCTAGAACCTTCCAGAACCTTCTAGAATTTCTAGAACCTTCCAGAACCTTCTAGAACCTTCCAATACTTTCCGGAACACTTCCGGACATCACCGGAACCATCCGGGACCTCCCGGAACACTTTCGAGATCATCCGAAACACTTTCGGAACCCTTCTCTCTCGTTCTCCATAAATCGTAGCATTCCTAAATGTCGCTAAAACGTTAAGCGTGTGACCCTATAGGTTCGAGTATATGTGGACATGTCCGGAATACATTCCGGTCAATAATCGTCAGCGGGATCTGGACACCCATAACGACTCCCACATATCATCGAAGATCTTTATCGAGCAAACCTTGTATTGTCGCATACAATTCCTTTTGCCTCACGATACATTACACAACCCGAGGCGAGACTTTGACGGTATCCCTGTGATCAACTCCTTGATCACCATACCTAGTTATCCTCGTTACCGGTTTGTACTCTTTTCTCGTTTCCGTATTCCGGTATCCCCGTGACTAACCTTTTAGTCACAATACCTGGCCAGGCGATGCTGGACACCGTAATACCGAGTGGGCCCAGAGTGTATCTCTCCATCGCCGGATGGGCAAATCCCAGTCTTGACATATCTAGAACCACTATATACTTTCTGGTGTACCTGGAAGTCACCTTTATAATTACCCAGTTACGGCGTAACGTTTGATGACCCCAAAGCAACCATCCGGTATCCGGGTCTATGGTATTCTCATGGTCTAAGGACGCAAGTAAACGTTAACACATCATGAGAAGATACTGACAACATATTGACGAAGTGATCTCGCAGTATCTCATAAGGGGTCTATCCAACACCATTGTTACCCTAACAATGTGTTCCCATTATTGCCGGCATCCTTGTTACATTAACAATGCCCATGATCAGGAAAACAAGATCATCAACAATACATGAGCTAGTCCAGAGGCCTGACTAGGGATCTGAATGGTGTTTATTATTCCACACATGCAATTAGGTTTTCCTCTGAATCTCATATTCAAGAACCAATGCAATTTTAGCATAGAACATAAACTTAATCATGAACATGAAAATAGAATAATAACAACTTTATTATTGCCTCTAGGGCATATTTCCAACAGTCTCCCACTTGTACTAGAGTCAATAATCTAGCCAATACTTAAGCTCCTAACACCTATGGCATTCCGGTGTTGCTCATGCTTTGCTTGTGGTAGAGGCTTCGTCAGCGGATCTGACACATTCAGATCCGTGTGTATTTTGCATATCTTTACGTCTCCACGCTCCACCAATTCACGAATGATGTGGAATCGGCGTTGTATATGTTTGGACTTCTGGTGGGACCTTGGCTCCTTGGCCTGAGCTATGGCGCCACTATTGTCACAATAGAGCTCCATAGGATCCAGCGCGCTCGGAACCACACCAAGCTCGGTGACGAACTTCTTAATCCAAACGCCCTCCTTTGCCGCTTCTGAAGCGGCGATATACTCAGCCTCCGTTGTAGAATCCGCCACAGTGTCCTGCTTGGAACTCTTCCAGCTCACTGCGCCACCGTTCAGTGTATACACTAAGCCTGATTGAGATCGAAAATCGTCCGGATCTGTGACAAAGCTGGCGTCGGTGTAACCCTTTACAACGAGCTCTTCGTCACCACCGTATACGAGAAACATATCCTTAGTCCTCTTCAGGTACTTTAGGATATTCTTCACTGCTGTCCAATGATCATGACCTGGATCACTCTGGTATCTGCTCGTAACACTTAGAGCATAGGACACATCTGGTCGTGTACATATCATGGCGTACATGATTGACCCAATCGCGGATGCGTATGGAATCTTACTCATGCGTTCTCGCTCATCAGTTGTCGAAGGACACTGATTCTTGCTCAAACTTTTCCCATGCGACATCGGCAAGAACCCCTTCTTGGCGTTTTCCATACTGAACCTCTTCAGTACTTTATCTATATATGTACTCTGGCTTAGCCCTATTAGGCGCTTTGATCTATCTCTATAGATCTTTATACCTAATATGTATGCTGCCTCGCCTAAATCTTTCATTGAAAAACTATTTTTCAACGAAGTCTTAATATTGTCAAGAAAAGATACATCATTCCCAATCAACAATATGTCATCCACATAGAGTATTGGAAATGCTATTGCGCTCCCACTTACTTTCTTGTAAACACAAGCCTCTTCGCAGTTCCTGATGAAGCCAAATCCTTTGACCACTTCATCAAAGCGAAGATTCCAACTCCGTGATGCTTGCTTCAGTCCATAGATGGATCTCTGAAGTTTGCATACCTTTCCAGCATCCTTTGGATTGACAAAACCCTCGGGCTGTATCATATACACGTCCTCGGTTAGCTTCCCATTCAGGAACGCTGTTTTGACATCCATTTGCCATATCTCGTAATCGAAATATGCAGCAATCGCTAGAAGAATCCGAACAGACTTAAGCATCGCTACGGGAGAGAATGTCTCGTCGTAGTCAACTCCTTGAACTTGTCGGAAACCCTTTGCGACAAGTCGAGCTTTATAGATGTATACATTCCCATCCGCGTCTGTTTTCTTTTTATAGATCCATTTACATTCGATAGGCCTCACGCCTTCAGGAGGGTCCACCAAGCTCCAAACTTGGTTCTCGTACATGGATTCTATCTCGGATTTCATGGCGTCTAGCCATTTAACGGAGTCAGGGCCCATCATTGCTTCCGTATAGGTCGCAGGCTCATCGTTGTCTAACAACAATACCTCGTCCGAAAACCACGTGGTTTCGTGCGAATCCTACCAGACCTTCGTGGTTCAGCTGCTGGCTCGACTGAAGTCTCTACATCACATGTAGGGGCTTCCGTATCAGTCATTGTGGGAAACTCCGGAACCACTTCCGGCGTTGCATCACTTTGACCTAATAACGAAGATTCACCAATCTCGTCGAGTTGCACTATCCTCCCACTCACCCCTTTCGCAAGAAACTCTTTCTCGAGAAACACACCGTTCTTTGCGACAAACACTTTGCCTTCGGTGCGGTGATAGAAGGAATACCTAACAGTTCCTTTGGGATAACCAACAAAGAAGCATTTATCCGATTTGGGATCGAGCTTATTTGGTTGTAAACGCTTTACATATGCATCGCATCCCCAAATTTTAAGAAAAGACAAGTTGGGTTTCTTCCCATGCCATATCTCATATGGTGTCGTTTCAACGGATTTAGATGGTGCTCTATTTAGTGTAAAAGCGGCAGTCTCTAAAGCATAACCCCAAAAAGACAATGGCAGTTCAGTTAATGACATCATCGATCTTACCATGTCCAACAAGGTTCGATTACGTCTCTCGGACACTCCATTCCTCTGTGGCGTTCCGGGAGGCGTAAGCTGTGGAACAATTCCGCAGCTCTTCAGATGTTCGCTAAACTCGTAACTCAAATACTCCCCTCCGCGATCTGATCGCAGAAACTTGATTTTCTTGTTACGATGATTTTCTACTTCATGCTGAAATTCTTTGAACTTTTCAAAGGTTTCAGACTTATGTCTCATCAAATAGATATACCCATATCTACTCAAATCATCCGTGAAAGTAATGAAGTAGAGGAATCCACCGCGTGCAGCTATACTCATTGGACCACATACATCCGTATGTATGATCTCCAATAAGTCAGTCGCCCGTTCTACGTGGCCTGTGAACGGCGTTTTAGTCATTTTACCCATTAGACAAGGCTCGCAAGTGTCAAATGATTCATAATCAAATGACTCCAAAAGTCCATCACAATGGAGTTTCTTCATGCGCTTCTTTCCAATATGACCCAAACGGCAGTGCCACAAATAAGTGGAATTCGAATCAATTATCTTGCGACGTTTAGCGTCAGTGTTATGGATGTGTGTATTACCATCAAGATTCATAATAAATGACCCATTCACAACGGGAGCATGGCCATAAAACATATTATCCATATAAATCGAACAACCATTGTTCTCAGACTTAAACGAATAACCGTCTTGCAACAAACATGATCCAGAAATAATGTTTTTGCTCAAGGCCGGAACATAGTAACAATTACTAAGCTCTAATATAAATCCTGAAGATAAATGTAGAGGTAGGACACCGACGGCGAGCACAGCAACTTTTACTCCGTTCCCGACGCGCATCGTCACCTCATCCTTTGCCAGTCGCTTAGGCCTCTGTAGTTCCTGCATCGAGTTGCAAATATGAGCAACCGATCCGGTATCCAATACCCAAGAATTACATTGCGGACCAGCAAGGAATACATCAATAACATGTATGACACTCATACCTGAGCTGGACTTTCCAGACTTCTTTTTTTCTGCCAGATATTTCTTGCAGTTCCTCTTCCAGTGTCCCTTCTCTTTACAGAAGAAGCACTCAACATCAGAAGTGGCACCAGTCTTGGACTTCTTAGGCGTGTCAGTCATACTAGCACCCTTGGATTTGCCCTTTTTCTTAGACTTGCCCTTCTTCTTGAAGTTGGTTGTTTTATTCACCATCATCACATGATTGGCGTCCTTCTGGATTCCACTCTCAGCAGTTTTAAGCATAGTGAATAATTCACCCATACTCCTTTCCATCCCATTCATGTTGTAGTTCATGATGAAGCTACTATAGCTCGGAGGGAGGGAAGCAAGAACAAGATCAGTGCCCAACTCTTGGGAGATTGGAAAACCTAGCGCATCCAACCTTTGCGCGTACCCAGACAATCTAAGTACGTGCTGACTCACTGAGCTGCCCTCAGCCATCTTGCATTCAAACAAGGCTTTGGATATCTCATATCTTTCAGTCCTTGCTTGCTTCTGAAACAAAGCTTTCAGCTCCTGGATTAACTCATAAGCAGCCCAATTCTCAAAACGCTTTTGAAGATCAGGTTCCATGGAGGCAAGCATGATACACTGTACTGCAATGGAATCATCGCTCTTAGATTGATAGATACGAGTCTCATCATCCGTAGCGTTAGCGGGGAGTTCACCGAGAGTTTGCGATAGGACATAGTCCTTCTTGGCACTCTTGAGGACAATCCTCACATTACGGTACCAGTCCGTAAAGTTGTTCCCAGATGAATTCAGTTTTTCTTTCTCAAGCAACGCGCATAGTGGAAAGGTGGTTACGGGTGCCATAGATCTACAACTTAAAAACAAATACACTTTAGACATTGTTCATGATTAAAGCAACTCAAATTAACACTTAATTAGAGTAAGCTCCCACTAAAACCAATATCCCTCATAATTGATTATTAGTGATTCAAGATCCACGACTCACTTACTCCACCATTGATGTGACATCACTGATGATGGAATAACGAGACCGGTAGGTCAACATGCCAATCATATCCCATATGACTCTTGTTCATCTTTCGATGGGTGTGTTCCGAGCCCAAGACGATCTTGCAAAGCTCGTCAAGACAACCGAGTGCTCTGCTGCGCGAACGGTTCGCGCCCGCCTCATATATGTCAAACCTATCGTACCCATGTGACATGGCGCACCTCAGAATGGCAAATACTCCAGACGGTGCTACACTTGGAAGAACACTAACTACTTTGATATTTGTGTGAGGGATCACCCTATTTAACAACGTCTACCACGCATCAAACAAGGTGCATAAAAGGGATTAACATCACATGCAATTAAATTATTGTGATATGGTATAGCCCCTTTTGTTGAAGAAGACTTCTTCAACATCTTTTGGCAGAGAACTCCTTCTTCGCGTACGACGTAGCGTCGAGGTCCATCGATGTAAGATTGTCACCACCATGTCCTTGCAATTACAACTATTTGCTATCACATAGCTAATAAAATAAATGCATTACATGGCTTTCTAGTTGACGCGTAGGTCAATATAATAAATAATGACAATCGTATTGGCTCCTGCCGATTGCCGTACTCATGACACGCAGGTCATGACAAAATTAAAATTACAAACACTTTGCATCTCATACAATCACATTGCATCGCATAGGCTATACCACATCACATGCATACCCTGCAAAAACAAGTTAGACGCCTCTAACGTTTATGCTACAATACGTGGCTTTATGGTTACGTTGCAAACCGTTTGCTACCTACGTTACCATAAGCATGATTGCTCTTGCAGTTATTTAACTGTCGGGGTGTCTGGAATTGGAGACTCGGAAATCTCGAACCCCATACTAAACTTCGTCATACGCATGACCCCCGTGTAGATCACATCTACAAGCCCGCTCATTGCAAATTTATCTTTCTCAACTAAAGTGAAACCAAAGTCATCCTTAGCATGTCTCGATCCGAAGATCGTAAGGTTCACCGGACCTCTGAAAATTTCACGATGCCGCCGAGATCAAAATTTTGCAATGAGAGGGAAACAACAAGAAAATCTGGTGGTAGATCTCATCTAACACCCCGCACATCATATGTGCAATGCCGCATATCACATATGCTCTAGTCGTACCTACAACTACGCATAGAACCGCTCTGATACCACTGTTGGGGAACGCGCTACGCAAAACAAAATTTTTCCGCGCACGAACCAAACCAAGAAACACTATCGAGGTGTAGATAACGATATCATACCTTCGACGATCACGTCAATGCAGCGGAGAAGTTGACCGATGTCGATGAAGTCCGCAGACTCCCGCAGCTAGGTTATACCTCCCAGCCGCGAGAGCGATCTCCTCGTGAATAGTTCGCCCGATCAAACGCCGAAGTATACGACGTCTCCGAGGTATCCACGCGTACCGGATCAGCGACACCGCGGTAATGTGTGGACCAGCACACAAGAACAGCGGGGATCTACGAGAAGGAGAATCAGCAGCGCGCCGGCAGCTGTACTAGATCCAATCTAGAAGAGAGAGAAAAAGAAGGCTGTGGCCAATCTAGAGATGGCCGGCCTAGGGTTTAGTCCAAGGGACTAGGGCTGCCTCTGGGGCTGCTTGGGATACCCTTTGAGGTGCCCTGCCCCTCTATTTATAGGGGTTGGGGCAGCTCTCCCTAGGCAGGTGGAGTCCTACTTCAGCAGGGACACCCTGTTGGAGTTGGAGTCCAACTCCACTAGAACCTTCTAGAACCTTCTAGAATTTCTAGAACCTTCTAGAACCTTCTAGAATTTCTAGAACCTTCCAGAACCTTCTAGAATTTCTAGAACCTTCCAGAACCTTCTAGAACCTTCCAATACTTTCCGGAACACTTCCGGACATCACCGGAACCATCCGGGACCTCCCGGAACACTTTCGAGATCATCCGAAACACTTTCGGAACCCTTCTCTCTCGTTCTCCATAAATCGTAGCATTCCTAAATGTCGCTAAAACGTTAAGCGTGTGACCCTATAGGTTCGAGTATATGTGGACATGTCCGGAATACATTCCGGTCAATAATCGTCAGCGGGATCTGGACACCCATAACGACTCCCACATATCATCGAAGATCTTTATCGAGCAAACCTTGTATTGTCGCATACAATTCCTTTTGCCTCACGATACATTACACAACCCGAGGCGAGACTTTGACGGTATCCCTGTGATCAACTCCTTGATCACCATACCTAGTTATCCTCGTTACCGGTTTGTACTCTTTTCTCGTTTCCGTATTCCGGTATCCCCGTGACTAACCTTTTAGTCACAATACCTGGCCAGGCGATGCTGGACACCGTAATACCGAGTGGGCCCAGAGTGTATCTCTCCATCGCCGGATGGGCAAATCCCAGTCTTGACATATCTAGAACCACGATATACTTTCTGGTGTACCTGGAAGTCACCTTTATAATTACCCAGTTACGGCGTAACGTTTGATGACCCCAAAGCAACCATCCGGTATCCGGGTCTATGGTATTCTCATGGTCTAAGGACGCAAGTAAACGTTAACACATCATGAGAAGATACTGACAACATATTGACGAAGTGATCTCGCAGTATCTCATAAGGGGTCTATCCAACACCATTGTTACCCTAACAATGTGTTCCCATTATTGCCGGCATCCTTGTTACATTAACAATGCCCATGATCAGGAAAACAAGATCATCAACAATACATGAGCTAGTCCAGAGGCCTGACTAGGGATCTGAATGGTGTTTATTATTCCACACATGCAATTAGGTTTTCCTCTGAATCTCATATTCAAGAACCAATGCAATTTTAGCATAGAACATAAACTTAATCATGAACATGAAAATAGAATAATAACAACTTTATTATTGCCTCTAGGGCATATTTCCAACAGTCTCCCACTTGTACTAGAGTCAATAATCTAGCCAATGCTTAAGCTCCTAACACCTATGGCATTCCGGTGTTGCTCATGCTTTGCTTGTGGTAGAGGCTTCGTCAGCGGATCTGACACATTCAGATCCGTGTGTATTTTGCATATCTTTACGTCTCCACGCTCCACCAATTCACGAATGATGTGGAATCGGCGTTGTATATGTTTGGACTTCTGGTGGGACCTTGGCTCCTTGGCCTGAGCTATGGCGCCACTATTGTCACAATAGAGCTCCATAGGATCCAGCGCGCTCGGAACCACACCAAGCTCGGTGACGAACTTCTTAATCCAAACGCCCTCCTTTGCCGCTTCTGAAGCGGCGATATACTCAGCCTCCGTTGTAGAATCCGCCACAGTGTCCTGCTTGGAACTCTTCCAGCTCACTGCGCCACCGTTCAGTGTATACACTAAGCCTGATTGAGATCGAAAATCGTCCGGATCTGTGACAAAGCTGGCGTCGGTGTAACCCTTTACAACGAGCTCTTCGTCACCACCGTATACGAGAAACATATCCTTAGTCCTCTTCAGGTACTTTAGGATATTCTTCACTGCTGTCCAATGATCATGACCTGGATCACTCTGGTATCTGCTCGTAACACTTAGAGCATAGGACACATCTGGTCGTGTACATATCATGGCGTACATGATTGACCCAATCGCGGATGCGTATGGAATCTTACTCATGCGTTCTCGCTCATCAGTTGTCGAAGGACACTGATTCTTGCTCAAACTTTTCCCATGCGACATCGGCAAGAACCCCTTCTTGGCGTTTTCCATACTGAACCTCTTCAGTACTTTATCTATATATGTACTCTGGCTTAGCCCTATTAGGCGCTTTGATCTATCTCTATAGATCTTTATACCTAATATGTATGCTGCCTCGCCTAAATCTTTCATTGAAAAACTATTTTTCAACGAAGTCTTAATATTGTCAAGAAAAGATACATCATTCCCAATCAACAATATGTCATCCACATAGAGTATTAGAAATGCTATTGCGCTCCCACTTACTTTCTTGTAAACACAAGCCTCTTCGCAGTTCCTGATGAAGCCAAATCCTTTGACCACTTCATCAAAGCGAAGATTCCAACTCCGTGATGCTTGCTTCAGTCCATAGATGGATCTCTGAAGTTTGCATACCTTTCCAGCATCCTTTGGATTGACAAAACCCTCGGGCTGTATCATATACACGTCCTCGGTTAGCTTCCCATTCAGGAACGCTGTTTTGACATCCATTTGCCATATCTCGTAATCGAAATATGCAGCAATCGCTAGAAGAATCCGAACAGACTTAAGCATCGCTACGGGAGAGAATGTCTCGTCGTAGTCAACTCCTTGAACTTGTCGGAAACCCTTTGCGACAAGTCGAGCTTTATAGATGTATACATTCCCATCCGCGTCTGTTTTCTTTTTATAGATCCATTTACATTCGATAGGCCTCACGCCTTCAGGAGGGTCCACCAAGCTCCAAACTTGGTTCTCGTACATGGATTCTATCTCGGATTTCATGGCGTCTAGCCATTTAACGGAGTCAGGGCCCATCATTGCTTCCGTATAGGTCGCAGGCTCATCGTTGTCTAACAACAATACCTCGTCCGAAAACCACTGTGGTTTCGTGCGAATCCTACCAGACCTTCGTGGTTCAGCTGCTGGCTCGACTGAAGTCTCTACATCACATGTAGGGGCTTCCGTATCAGTCATTGTGGGAAACTCCGGAACCACTTCCGGCGTTGCATCACTTTGACCTAATAACGAAGATTCACCAATCTCGTCGAGTTGCACTATCCTCCCACTCACCCCTTTCGCAAGAAACTCTTTCTCGAGAAACACACCGTTCTTTGCGACAAACACTTTGCCTTCGGTGCGGTGATAGAAGGAATACCCAACAGTTCCTTTGGGATAACCAACAAAGAAGCATTTATCCGATTTGGGATCGAGCTTATTTGGTTGTAAACGCTTTACATATGCATCGCATCCCCAAATTTTAAGAAAAGACAAGTTGGGTTTCTTCCCATGCCATATCTCATATGGTGTCGTTTCAACGGATTTAGATGGTGCTCTATTTAGTGTAAAAGCGGCAGTCTCTAAAGCATAACCCCAAAAAGACAATGGCAGTTCAGTTAATGACATCATCGATCTTACCATGTCCAACAAGGTTCGATTACGTCTCTCGGACACTCCATTCCTCTGTGGCGTTCCGGGAGGCGTAAGCTGTGGAACAATTCCGCAGCTCTTCAGATGTTCGCTAAACTCGTAACTCAAATACTCCCCTCCGCGATCTGATCGCAGAAACTTGATTTTCTTGTTACGATGATTTTCTACTTCATGCTGAAATTCTTTGAACTTTTCAAAGGTTTCAGACTTATGTCTCATCAAATAGATATACCCATATCTACTCAAATCATCCGTGAAGGTAATGAAGTAGAGGAATCCACCGCGTGCAGCTATACTCATTGGACCACATACATCCGTATGTATGATCTCCAATAAGTCAGTCGCCCGTTCTACGTGGCCTGTGAACGGCGTTTTAGTCATTTTACCCATTAGACAAGGCTCGCAAGTGTCAAATGATTCATAATCAAATGACTCCAAAAGTCCATCACAATGGAGTTTCTTCATGCGCTTCTTTCCAATATGACCCAAACGGCAGTGCCACAAATAAGTGGAATTCGAATCGATTATCTTGCGACGTTTAGCGTCAGTGTTATGGATGTGTGTATTACCATCAAGATTCATAATAAATAACCCATTCACAACGGGAGCATGGCCATAAAACATATTATCCATATAAATCGAACAACCATTGTTCTCAGACTTAAACGAATAACCGTCTTGCAACAAACATGATCCAGAAATAATGTTTTTGCTCAAGGCCGGAACATAGTAACAATTACTAAGCTCTAATATAAATCCTGAAGATAAATGTAGAGGTAGGACACCGACGGCGAGCACAGCAACTTTTACTCCGTTCCCGACGCGCATCGTCACCTCATCCTTTGCCAGTCGCTTAGGCCTCTGTAGTTCCTGCATCGAGTTGCAAATATGAGCAACCGATCCGGTATCCAATACCCAAGAATTACATTGCGGACCAGCAAGGAATACATCAATAACATGTATGACACTCATACCTGAGCTGGACTTTCCAGACTTCTTCTTTTCTGCCAGATATTTCTTGCAGTTCCTCTTCCAGTGTCCCTTCTCTTTACAGAAGAAGCACTCAACATCAGAAGTGGCACCAGTCTTGGACTTCTTAGGCGTGTCAGTCATACTAGCACCCTTGGATTTGCCCTTTTTCTTAGACTTGCCCTTCTTCTTGAAGTTGGTTGTTTTATTCACCATCATCACATGATTGGCGTCCTTCTGGATTCCACTCTCAGCAGTTTTAAGCATAGTGAATAATTCACCCATACTCCTTTCCATCCCATTCATGTTGTAGTTCATGATGAAGCTACTATAGCTCGGAGGGAGGGAAGCAAGAACAAGATCAGTGCCCAACTCTTGGGAGATTGGAAAACCTAGCGCATCCAACCTTTGCGCGTACCCAGACAATCTAAGTACGTGCTGACTCACTGAGCTGCCCTCAGCCATCTTGCATTCAAACAAGGCTTTGGATATCTCATATCTTTCAGTCCTTGCTTGCTTCTGAAACAAAGCTTTCAGCTCCTGGATTAACTCATAAGCAGCCCAATTCTCAAAACGCTTTTGAAGATCAGGTTCCATGGAGGCAAGCATGATACACTGTACTGCAATGGAATCATCGCTCTTAGATTGATAGATACGAGTCTCATCATCCGTAGCGTTAGCGGGGAGTTCACCGAGAGTTTGCGATAGGACATAGTCCTTCTTGGCACTCTTGAGGACAATCCTCACATTACGGTACCAGTCCGTAAAGTTGTTCCCAGATGAATTCAGTTTTTCTTTCTCAAGCAACGCGCATAGTGGAAAGGTGGTTACGGGTGCCATAGATCTACAACTTAAAAACAAATACACTTTAGACATTGTTCATGATTAAAGCAACTCAAATTAACACTTAATTAGAGTAAGCTCCCACTAAAACCAATATCCCTCATAATTGATTATTAGTGATTCAAGATCCACGACTCACTTACTCCACCATTGATGTGACATCACTGATGATGGAATAACGAGACCGGTAGGTCAACATGCCAATCATATCCCATATGACTCTTGTTCATCTTTCGATGGGTGTGTTCCGAGCCCAAGACGATCTTGCAAAGCTCGTCAAGACAACCGAGTGCTCTGCTGCGCGAACGGTTCGCGCCCGCCTCATATATGTCAAACCTATCGTACCCATGTGACATGGCGCACCTCAGAATGGCAAATACTCCAGACGGTGCTACACTTGGAAGAACACTAACTACTTTGATATTTGTGTGAGGGATCACCCTATTTAACAACGTCTACCACGCATCAAACAAGGTGCATAAAAGGGATTAACATCACATGCAATTAAATTATTGTGATATGGTATAGCCCCTTTTGTTGAAGAAGACTTCTTCAACATCTTTTGGCAGAGAACTCCTTCTTCGCGTACGACGTAGCGTCGAGGTCCATCGATGTAAGATTGTCACCACCATGTCCTTGCAATTACAACTATTTGCTATCACATAGCTAATAAAATAAATGCATTACATGGCTTTCTAGTTGACGCGTAGGTCAATATAATAAATAATGACAATCGTATTGGCTCCTGCCGATTGCCGTACTCATGACACGCAGGTCATGACAAAATTAAAATTACAAACACTTTGCATCTCATACAATCACATTGCATCGCATAGGCTATACCACATCACATGCATACCCTGCAAAAACAAGTTAGACGCCTCTAACGTTTATGCTACAATACGTGGCTTTATGGTTACGTTGCAAACCGTTTGCTACCTACGTTACCATAAGCATGATTGCTCTTGCAGTTATTTAACTGTCGGGGTGTCTGGAATTGGAGACTCGGAAATCTCGAACCCCATACTAAACTTCGTCATACGCATGACCCCCGTGTAGATCACATCTACAAGCCCGCTCATTGCAAATTTATCTTTCTCAACTAAAGTGAAACCAAAGTCATCCTTAGCATGTCTCGATCCGAAGATCGTAAGGTTCGCCGGACCTCTGAAAATTTCACGATGCCGCCGAGATCAAAATTTTGCAATGAGAGGGAAACAACAAGAAAATCTGGTGGTAGATCTCATCTAACACCCCGCACATCATATGTGCAATGCCGCATATCACATATGCTCTAGTCGTACCTACAACTACGCATAGAACCGCTCTGATACCACTGTTGGGGAACGCGCTACGCAAAACAAAATTTTTCCGCGCACGAACCAAACCAAGAAACACTATCGAGGTGTAGATAACGATATCATACCTTCGACGATCACGTCAATGCAGCGGAGAAGTTGACCGATGTCGATGAAGTCCGCAGACTCCCGCAGCTAGGTTATACCTCCCAGCCGCGAGAGCGATCTCCTCGTGAATAGTTCGCCCGATCAAACGCCGAAGTATACGACGTCTCCGAGGTATCCACGCGTACCGGATCAGCGACACCGCGGTAATGTGTGGACCAGCACACAAGAACAGCGGGGATCTACGAGAAGGAGAATCAGCAGCGCGCCGGCAGCTGTACTAGATCCAATCTAGAAGAGAGAGAAAAAGAAGGCTGTGGCCAATCTAGAGATGGCCGGCCTAGGGTTTAGTCCAAGGGACTAGGGCTGCCTCTGGGGCTGCTTGGGATACCCTTTGAGGTGCCCTGCCCCTCTATTTATAGGGGTTGGGGCAGCTCTCCCTAGGCAGGTGGAGTCCTACTTCAGCAGGGACACCCTGTTGGAGTTGGAGTCCAACTCCACTAGAACCTTCTAGAACCTTCTAGAATTTCTAGAACCTTCCAGAACCTTCTAGAATTTCTAGAACCTTCCAGAACCTTCTAGAACCTTCCAATACTTTCCGGAACACTTCCGGACATCACCGGAACCATCCGGGACCTCCCGGAACACTTTCGAGATCATCCGAAACACTTTCGGAACCCTTCTCTCTCGTTCTCCATAAATCGTAGCATTCCTAAATGTCGCTAAAACGTTAAGCGTGTGACCCTATAGGTTCGAGTATATGTGGACATGTCCGGAATACATTCCGGTCAATAATCGTCAGCGGGATCTGGACACCCATAACGACTCCCACATATCATCGAAGATCTTTATCGAGCAAACCTTGTATTGTCGCATACAATTCCTTTTGCCTCACGATACATTACACAACCCGAGGCGAGACTTTGACGGTATCCCTGTGATCAACTCCTTGATCACCATACCTAGTTATCCTCGTTACCGGTTTGTACTCTTTTCTCGTTTCCGTATTCCGGTATCCCCGTGACTAACCTTTTAGTCACAATACCTGGCCAGGCGATGCTGGACACCGTAATACCGAGTGGGCCCAGAGTGTATCTCTCCATCGCCGGATGGGCAAATCCCAGTCTTGACATATCTAGAACCACTATATACTTTCTGGTGTACCTGGAAGTCACCTTTATAATTACCCAGTTACGGCGTAACGTTTGATGACCCCAAAGCAACCATCCGGTATCCGGGTCTATGGTATTCTCATGGTCTAAGGACGCAAGTAAACGTTAACACATCATGAGAAGATACTGACAACATATTGACGAAGTGATCTCGCAGTATCTCATAAGGGGTCTATCCAACACCATTGTTACCCTAACAATGTGTTCCCATTATTGCCGGCATCCTTGTTACATTAACAATGCCCATGATCAGGAAAACAAGATCATCAACAATACATGAGCTAGTCCAGAGGCCTGACTAGGGATCTGAATGGTGTTTATTATTCCACACATGCAATTAGGTTTTCCTCTGAATCTCATATTCAAGAACCAATGCAATTTTAGCATAGAACATAAACTTAATCATGAACATGAAAATAGAATAATAACAACTTTATTATTGCCTCTAGGGCATATTTCCAACACTGAGCTGACGCGACGCGACGGGCCGGGGCCGACTACGGGGTCCGCTGCTTTCGGCGCGCAGTTGGTCAACCGTTGGCCGACAGCGCCGTTGTTAGCCGACGGTTGGACGACAACGGTGTTGTTAGCCTACGGTTGGCCGACAACGCTCATTTCGGTCCGCGGTTAGCTGACAAACGCGTTGCCGGCTAACCGTTGGCCGACAGACGCATAGTTTTGCAATTTTTGAGTCCAGACATCCAGATTTGGAATTTCTGATTTTAAAAATATTATTTATAAAAAAACCTCGTTGTTTCTGTAGGTGGCACAACATGTTTTTTGCACCGACTGGTTTGTCAATAACTTTTCCATGTACAATTATTCTAGGTCACTCCATAATTTCTTCGACGAATTCTCCTTGATCACCGAGTACTTTACCTCGTCTGAGAGACATAAGGATTATGCTGATAGCATTTCGCTCCATTACCATCCATTCTTCATCAGATGTCTTAACCGGTTTTCCCCTTCAAGACATCGATTTGCCCTTGTTGGACAAGAACATCCTTCACCACACATTGCCACACGCTGAAATTTGCACCGCTGTTAAATTTATCTACTTGGCTCCACATCATCGACATCGCTCCTGATTATGTGCTACCTGATGCCTTGCCACCTTCTCACCAATCTGATTAATCCAACCTTGGCTCTGATACTACTTGTTATGCTCTGACCCCCCTTGTTATGCGCAGCAGCCCTGGATCCGATTAGAGTTTGTGAGATATGACATAAGCGTGCACAGTATCAAGATGAAATAGATGAACCCCGTAAAGAGTACCAATATGACTAACAATCACAACAAAAGAGAAAATATTTGGCAAAGCCAACTGTAGATTCTTTAAGCATGATAGAAGATATTGTCGCTCTCTTACAACTCTCTCAAATATTTTAGGACTCTCAGATTCTTATCCTATACAAGAATCTGGCAGTAAAGAAACCTAACCTCCTCTAATACTCTCTTGTTTATATCTTGCTCTTGGACCGCTTGATTGCTTGAGTTGTGTTCATATGGCCACCCCCTCATGGGTTTATACAGATTCTCACATAGCTAGCCTCTTCCAAAGTAAGGAGGACTTTGAATCCTGGTTTCTTTTAATTCTTGTAGCATACCTCTTAAATCCTAATAGGTTTAGGATATGAGTCACTTAATCAACACCACTTCGCTGAACTAATTCCCACCCATCCTCATAGTACGATTTGTTTACTCGATTGTTGCCACATATGATGATGAACCACCATGGATGCTTGTGGCCATTGCTACCACAAACCCTCGCGCTTAGGGCATGTATAATGCAAGGTGTTTATATGTGAGTGCTTAAAAAAAGAGAATACAACCACATCATCAAGCACCAATACAAAGTTTATCTAGTCCAATGCAAGCTCCTCTTTATAGGTGCTTAGATGATTTTTTATATATTACTAATTACTACTAATTAAAATAATAAACACCTCTTAAGCATTGGTGCCTAATCAAGCACTCATGTTATTAAATAAATATTAGTGCTATCGTACAAGGCAAGATGAAATCAATTTATTTTGTTAAGCACCTCTCCAAACACTTGCATTATATATGCTCTTAGAAGATTGCCCATGGACTCCTCACGATCAAGGAAACTGTTATGACAATCCTTAGAATACAGGAAAAAAGATAAATATAGTCCCTAACTGAGTTTGAATGCTAAATCTAGCCTCAAACAGAAAATAGTGGTAACACTATCGCTACGATGCATTGGACATGCGACACGTGGAGGCCTTGGGTCCTGAAGCCGCGACGAAAAAAAAATCACGCCTGGAACCCACGATAGCCAGCGAAGCCTGCAACCGGCAGGCTATGGCGCCCAGGTCTGCGATGCCAGGCCTCCCGCGCACTCACGTAATTGTTGATTAGTGCCTAACTGCTATTTGCCGTCTAGTCTATGCACCGTAGACTATTTGCGCTTTCCAAAATTCCCAGCTACACATCAATGCACCGTAGCTCAAAAAGATGGGAAACACAACACTGCTCTCCTGGTAACATTCAGAAAAAAATTCCATCAGGTGAAAAACTAGCTGACATTCGTGGGCCCTCGTCTCAAAGTTCCTGAATATATATAATTTTATCTGATGCTGGCTTGCCTTACATTATTAGTATCATTTTGCTTAAGATGCCCACCAGATGTCTTGGTGTCGTAGATACAAGTCTAGACAATAGATTTATGGCACCCCCGAATGGCTACAGCGACCGTTAGCGGTGCATGAGGAGCACGAGCGCGTATGACCCTTTGGGCGTCCGTCGAGGTGAAGCGCGAGACATGTACGACGGGGTGAAACACAAGGCGTATACGACAAGCCGAAACCCCTGTCGTGTCCGACGGGGTGAAAGTCACCTTTGCATTGAAGTGTAGAATTAGGGTTGACAAGTTCTTCTCCCCCCTTGCCTCTACCCCTAGGGGGGTATTTATAGGGTTTTGAGAATGGAAAGGTGAGATTACAATTTTGCCCTCACCCGGGAGGGACTTTACAAGGGTATTATCGTCATTTCCCGCCCATAGGAGATATTTTGGGAGAATATTCCCGGGCATCTTTGGGGAATATTCTTTGGCATCTTTGGAGAATATTCTTTTAGCATCTTGGGAGGGATCTTTGACGATGTCAACGTTGACCTCGACGGTGACGAACATCGAGATGGCCTTTGACGCCGTTGGCATAGATCCTAACGGTGACGGACGTCGAGGTGGTCTTTGAAGATGACGGACATCGAGGTGGTCTTTTGAAGCCGACGGACGCCGAGGAAGTCTTTGAGGATGACGGATGTCGAGGCAGTTCTTGACATTGACGGACGCCGGGGTGGTCCTTGATGGCGTCGGATGACGGCGTCGGAGGCCGGGGCGGTCCTTGAGGGTGACGGACGCCGGGGCGGTCCTTGACGGTTGTCAAGGCAGCCCTTGACATCGTCGTGGTAGACCTTGACGGCGACGTCGCAGACCTTGACGGCGACGTCGCAGACCTTGATAGTGCACTACTAGAGAAAAGCTCATCGCACACGGTTAAAAAAGCTCATCGCATACGGTTTTTCAGCCCGTATGCACGAGCTGGTCAGTGATGTGGGGGGCACATCGCACACGGGTCTAGAGCCGTATGCGATGGTACGCACATCGCACACGGGTTTTCAGTTTGGCCCGTGTGTGATGTGCTCCATACGGATGGGTTATTTAGGATGGGAAAAAAGCCAAAAAATTATTGTTAAACACGTAGAACTCGCCTGTTTTACGCCCTCTACAACCATGCGATTCTTCGCGCGAAATACGCGCGCGTGTGGTTTTGGAGATTCAAACGCATGACCTCTTGCTCTCGCGCGAGCCCACCTAACCATCTCACTCGAACACAGTCTTATGACTAGGTAAGATATCTATTCCTTTTGACCCTTTCAATCTGAATTTTCTGCCTAATATTTGGACATTTAGATGGCTTCAAATAGGAAACTTGTCAACTATAAAGTTGTAGATCTCGTCGAGAGCTACAATTTTCATATAGACATTGTCTCCATCCAACTTCATATGAGAAAGTTACGAATTTCTAAAAACGAGACATCGCACACGGTTGTTTCCTAACAACCGTGTGCGATGTGCTGTGCGATATGCCTCATTCCGGCTAATATTTGGACATTTAGATGGCTTCAAATGAGAAACGTGTCAACTACAAAGTTGTAGATCTCGTCAAGGGCTATATTTTTCATATAGACATTGTCTCCATCCGACTTAATATGAAAAAGCTATGAATTTCGGAAAACGACATCGCACACAGTTGTTTCCTAACAACCGTGTGCGATGTGCCTCCTTCCGGCTACTATTTGGATATATAGATTGCTTCAAACGAGAAACTTGTAAACAGTAAAGTTGTAGATCTCGTCGAGTGCTGCAATTTTCATATAGACATTATCTCCATCCGACTCCATATGAAAAAGCTACGAATTTCAGAAAACGACATCGCACACAGTTGTTTCCTAACAACCGTGTGCGATGTGGCTCCTTCCGGCTAATATTTGGACATCTAGATTGCTTCAAACGAGAAACTTGTCAACTGCAAATTTGTAGATCTCGTCGAGGGCTACAATTTTCATATAGAAATTATCTCCATCCGACTTAATATGAAAAAATTATGAATTCTCACATCGCACACGGTTATTTCCTAGCAACCGTATGCGATCACAGTGTGCGATGTGAGGCATACGGTTTTTCAGAAAAAAATCATATGCGATGTGCCTCACATCGCACACGGGCCAATTTACCGTGGCACATCACACACGAGCCTGAAATAGTGACCGTGTGCGATGTTCACATTGGTGACGGGTTAGGCCAAACCGTGTGCGATGAGGGGTCTTAAAAGACCTGTTTTGTAGTAGTGGTGGCTGCCCTTGATGGCGTCAGCTTGGTCGTTGATGGTGAATGCGGAGAAATCTTTGAAAACGGGCAAGCGCGGGGACCCCTACCCCAACAATAGCCCCTCGACGATTCGGGCGATCGAGTGACGAACGCCTGGACCGGCGCACTGATTCCTGAGGGGTCGGCGCACGGTCCGAGCTAGTTAGAGATGTACTGACGGTTCAAAGGTTGGAACCGTCTATACAAGCAGATGATGCACGGCTGGTTGGCAGGCTGCCGCCGTGGTAGCAAAAACTGCAGATTCCTTGCCACGGCAAGAAAGTGGCAGCTTTGGGGAGGGAGTTTGACAGCTCCGATTGTTGAACGGTTTTTATGGTTGTGAGTAGGAGGCCAAACTCTATGTCTCCACAAAGTTTGAGCCAATTCTAAGAAAGTCGATGAAACGACTGGTGGAAATTCTGGCCCGAAACCGAAGACTTTGAAAACGGCACCCCGACCAAAATGCTTGGCAGAAGAGGTGTATATGCGTGTAGAATTTTTGGATGCGCCTCGTCATTAGCTTCGATTCGAGTGATCGTGGACCCAAAACGGACTTCGTATGAGAAAGTTGTGGCCGTTTTACTGAAACCTCTCGAACGGGTTCTCCTGGTGGAGGGGTGCACCCTTCAAGGGACGGTCTGACCGGCCTCCCAGGAGGTCTGACCGGCACCCGGGGTGGTCTGACCGGCCTCCGGGGCGGTCAGACCGGCTGACATGAGTCAGCTGCGAGATATTTCCGCGGGGCGGCTATAAAGCCCGGCCCCCTCCTCTTTCTCTTCTCCTCCTCTCTCCTCCTCCTCTCTCTCCCTCTCTCTCCACCTCAACACCGCAGCCGGTGCGGGGTCACGCGGGGTCGCGCGGAGTCGGCTGCGGGCTCGGGCGGTCTGACCTCCGGGACGCGCGGTCTGACCGGCTGCGCCCGGGGTCGCGCGGAGTCGGCCCGGCGCGGGGTCGCGCGGAGTCGGCCGCGGGCTCGGGCGGTCTGACCTCCGGGACGCGCGGTCTGACTGGCTGTGCCCGGGATCGCGCGGAGTCGGCCGCGGGCGCGGGCGGTCTGACCTCTGGGACGTGCGGTCTAGCCGGCTGCGCCCGGGGTCGCACGGAGTCGACCGCGGGGTCGGGCGGTCTGACCTTTTGGACGCGCGGTCTAACCACTTGAGGGCGCGGTCTGACCTCCTGAGGGTGCGGTCTGACCTCTTGGACGCGCGGTCTGACCTCCTGAGGGAGCGGTCTGACCGGCTGCGCGCTGGGTCACGCGGAGTCGGCCCAGCGCGGGGTTGCGGAGATATCCACGCAGGGTCTAGCTCTCGGCCGTGCTGGGCTCGGAAGATCTTCATGAATCTGGCGTCTTCGGCGAGCATCAACGGCTGGCTTCATTTTTTTCTTGCATGCTTGTTTGTCTCGCGGTGGCGATGCGCGCCTAGCTCAGTCGCATGGTGGACGTCATGGCATGCATGGTGCCTGCCGGCTTAGTCCCGTGGGTGCCCTGCGTGCAGAGCATGTCGAGGCTTGTACGGTGCCTGTCGGTTTGGTCCCATGGGCGCTGTGCACGGGGGCATGTCGAGGCGCATACGGTGCTCGCCGGCTTGGTCCCGTGGGTGCCGTGCGCGCGGAGCAGGTCGAAGTGCGTACGGTGCTCGCTGGTTTGGTCCCGTAGGTGCCACGAGCGCGGGGCATGTCGAGGCACATACCATGCCCGTCGACTTAGACCCGTGGGTGCCATGTGCACGGAGCGCGCCGAACACCGGACGAAGCATTTTGATGTTGACGATGACGCTTGCGAAGCGTGGCGACGTCGGCATGTCGACATCGGGAGAGCCTGTCGATGTTGATAACGGAGTATGCAGCTGCTGGGGAGCGTGTCGATGTCGGACGGGATATATTCACATCAACAGAGTATGTCGACACCGAGGAGTACATCCACACCAGTGGAGTGTCGGCGTCGGACGGAGAATGTCCGTGACGGCGGGGTGCGTCGGCGCCGAGGAGCACGTCCATGCCGAACGGAAGACGTCGACGCTGGGCAGAGTGTCGACGCCGCGCGAGGCACGTCAATGCCGTGGAAGGCATGTGGATGTCAAGTGGAGTGATGACGCCTAGTAGAGTGTTGACTTTAGCGAAGCATGTCCGTGACGGCGGAGTACCGATGTCGGACGGAGCACGTTCGTGATAGCCAATTATGTCGACACCGAGGAGCGTGTTGACGCTGAGGAACATGTCGACTTCGGCAGGGTATGTCCGTGATGGCGGAGTGCCAACGTCGGACGGAGCACGTCCGTGACAGCCGAGTATGTCGACGCCGAGGAGCGTGTTGACGCTGAGGAACATGTCGACTTCGGCGGAGCAGGTCCGTGATGGCGGAGTGCCGACGTCGGACGGAGCACGTCCGTGACAGCCAATTATGTCGACACCGGGGAGCGTGTTGATGCTGAGGAACATGTCGACTTCGGCGGAGCATGTCCGTGATGGTGGAGTGCCGACGTCAGACGGAGCACGTCCGTGACAGCCAATTATGTCGACACCGGGGAGCGTGTTGACGCTGAGAAACATGTCGACTTCGGCGGGGTATGTCCGTGACGGCGGAGTGCCGATGTCGGACGGGGCACGTCCGTGACAGCCAAGTATGTCGACGCTGAGGAGTGTGTTGACGCTGAGGAACATGTCGACTTTGGCGGAGCATGTCCGTGACGGCCGAGTGCCGACGTCGGATGGAGCACGTCCGTGACAACCAATTATGTCGATGCCGGGGAGCGTGTTGACGCTGAGGAGCACCTCGACGCCGGGCAGAGCACGTCGATGCCGGGGAGCACCTCGACGCCGGGCGGAGTGTCAATGCTGAGGAGCATGTCGACGCCAGACAAAACACCCCGACGCCGGGTGGAGCACATTGACGCTGAGGAGCATGTCGACGCTGAGCTCCACACCGGGCGGAGTGTCAATGCTGAGGAGCATGTCAACGCCGGACGAAACACTTCGACGCCGGACGGAGCACCTCGACACCGGGCGGAGCAAGTCAACGCTACGCTCGACGTCGGGCGGGGCGTGTCGACGCCGGACGGAGCACGTCGACGCCGGGCGGAGCGTGTCGATGCCAGGCGGAGTGTTAATGCTGAGGAGCATGTCGACGCCGGATGAAACACTTCGACACCGGGTGGAGCACCTCGACACCGGGCGGAGCAAGTCAACGCTGGGCTCGACGCCGGGCGGAGCATGTCGACGCAGGACGGAGCACGTCGGCGCCAGGCGGAACACTTCGACGCCGGGCGGAGCATGTCTACGCTAGGCGGAGCACGTCGGCGCCAGGTGGAGCACTTCGACGCCGAGCGGAGCACGTATACGCTGGGCAGAGTGCCAACGCCGGATGGGACACGTCGATGCCAAAGAGCATGTCGGCTTCGGTGGTGTACGTCGACGCCAGGGAGCATGTCAGTGCCAGGTGGAACGCGTCGACGCTGGGCGGAACATGTCGCCGCTGGGCGAAGTGTCAACGCCGAACGGAATATGTTGACGCTGAAGGGCATGTACGATGACACTGGGCGGAGCGGACTGACACCGAGCGAGACAATGATACCGGGTGCTTGACTTTGTTTCTGGGGAGCCCCTTGCCGGGATGGAGCCTAGCATCTTAAGATCATTACTGTTTCAAGAGGGATGAAACAGTAATGATCTTAAGAGGATCTTTTGCTCAATGCTCGGAGTGTTGGACAGTGGCACTGATGCTTTGAGGTTAGTGTCCCTGTGTCAATAGTTTTGCACAAGTGTGAAACTGGCTTGTGCTAGCACTCTGCAGTGCTAGCAGTGAAAACCCTGGAGGCAATAGTCACCGGTGTGACACAGCTGTATCACAGGTGGTATTGCGCTCTATGACTCAGGTACATCTCTGTACCAGGGGAGAGCTCGTAAATGCTAAGGGAACTGCATTGCGATGGTCTATCTGCCGAGTTAGAAGACTGTTGGAGGTTCTCTCCTTATTAGGGATCAGAGTTAGTTGTGCGCTGAGGGCATGTAGTGTGCCAGGACTGAGCTGAGTAATTAGGCTACGTCAGTTAAGAGTTCACCTGTGTGTGCCGCCGGTGACACAGGTGTCGGTCTGCTCGAGCCGGTTATAGTTGGACGGTGTGATTGGCTGTGTCACCGGTGACTCACTTAATCCTACGTGGCAACAGTGTAACGGTCGGGTGCCTGTGAACCCTATAAATAGGGGACCAGGAGAGGTCTTCAACCTGAACCAGCCTTGCTCAATCCAGTGAATCATATTCGACAGTCACTACACCACAACACAAACATGCCAACAGTTAATCTGCCGGGAAAAGCCACTTACAAGGGCAGAGAAACTGCCGGGAAAGACTTTTCCCCGACAGACATGACTGCCCTAGAAAACGCTGCCGGGAAAGATTTTTCGCGGCAGATATAGGAATCCCCGGCAGTTGATGTGCCCTTGGCCTTCTTTTTTTCCCGGCAGATACTATTTTCCCCGGCAGTTAATATTTTCCCGGCAAGCCATCTTTCCCGGCAGGTAATAGTTTTCCTGGTAGATAGTTTGCCGGTAATTCCTACCTTTACTGGCAGTACATATGCCCTTAAATACATTTTCAGGATAAAATAAAAATACCCCAAATTTATATAATATAGGACTATTATTTTGTAGTATTTTTTGCATTTACATACACCCGTGTCTCAGCTTAATTAGCATTCAACTGATAGTCTAGACAACCATTCAAATCCAACAATAGAATTCAAATAGATTCTACACATGTACTTCACATTTATATATTACAAGTCCAGTCATTGAACATTTACATGGTTACAATATATGTGCGATGCATTGATCACACATGGAATGTTCTTCCTAACTATGGAGAACCACTGCCACAATCATACCATATGATTGTTCATGTATTTACAAAGCAATGTGCCAAATTAAGTGCCTCGGAGTTGAAGCTTGATATCAGAGGACAGTAAAATTACAGTATTTCACCCTGCTCTCGTGCCACAGAGGTTGAAAGGATGGCAAGGCATAGGAACTCTCTCTAGCAATCTTCATGTTGTGGAAAGATCAATTGCCTATAATAATAACCAGTTCATTGAAACTTGAGAGGAATGCCATAGAACTACTATACTATTATGCAGTGACGGAGCTTCAATAGAAATTAAGAGGGGGCCTAATTAGTAGATTATCTATGTCATTTGCTAAGAGAGACACAAACAAGTATTAAGATATAGTAGACATGTGTACATGATCAAGGATTTTCATGGAGTACGAGGGGCCAGCACCCACTCTGGCTTACATGAAGCTCCACCAATGGTACTATGACATACTGCGTGCCTTCGGAAATATTTGCATAATAGCATAGTAGTCGAGTGTCGAGCCGTAGAGGTGTGTTGGATATCGGGGGAGGCGACCTTCGGAAATATTTGCGAAGTTCGAGGCTGCCGAGTATATGAACTCGGGGCTGTTAGGACCTCGCAGATTGCTGTAGGAGGCAAATGGTTTTGAAAACATTGTTTTTGAAATAAATGTGTTTCACCGGCACAATCTCGCCTACATCCACAAGTTTTAGCTACGGGGGCAAAAGAATACTGAGGTGGACCTAAATAATTTTTAGTTTCAAAAATAATTTTAGGAAACATTTTTGTTTGAAAATGTCCAAGGGCCACATTGGCTAAGACCCTTACCGGACAAATCTAATATATACACATATATGGAAAAGAGAGGTGAGGATTAAAAATATATTTTATTTTCCCTATACTAAATTGCCTCCATGATTTTGTTTGAAAAGAAATTATTTTACAAAGCCAAGGGGAACAGATAAAGCATCAATTCACCGAATAAATATCCAAACAGCCCACATTTCTTGACCATGTATAGCCATCCATCGAGTGAGGGTAGCCAGCAGCACACAAGAATTGGCCAGAGTCAATTTACTTGGCATGCAAGGCATCATCCATCGAGTGTTATCCAAACAGCCATCCTATTGACTACAGTCAATTTCCTTAATTAACAAGCATCTTCATCAGCTTACAAAGATCAAGATAGTATCTGCCCTTACCAGCTTCGTACCTATCTCTAATCTTTATTTCAGAAAAACAGCATCACAGAATCAAGACAGGAATAAACTAAGATCGAGTATGAAATCTGTTCTTATCAGAATAATTTTCTCTAAACTCTTTTCAGATAAAAACCGACATAAAATTGAAATAAACCAAGTGAAGTATCTGTTCTTTTAGTTTAACAAACTGATATATATACATATCTATGTACATGTGCAGAAAATAACTAAGACCCAGCTTTATATCTGTTATTACCAAACCAAAGAATATGGTTTCGACTAAAAGTAATACTAGTGAAGTCAATCAAAATTAACATGGTAATAGGAACTGCTAAACATGTAAGAGCAATACCAACACTTCATACCAACACTTCATATTAGAGATCTTTAGAAGCAGACTGATTATGCCATGGGATTGATGGTACTAGAGCATTAGCTAATTACTAGGTAGAGCAAGAATATTTCACATGAAGCCAAATTCTTGTTGATCAACAAGCTAATACCAAAAGGACCAAATTAGCTATAGCAAAACTATAATTTAAACAACCAGCCAATAATAGTAAGTGACCAAATTAATCAGTACAGTTAAGACTAAAGACAAGTGTAGTAACAAACCCTTATTAGAGTATAATGGGTTCATGTCATTAGAACCAATCCATTGGTTTAGGTCAACCAAATGGATAATCATCCTGAGGTATACCACAAGCATCAACCGTAATATATATATAACTTAGGAAATTTAGACCAACCAGTACAGGTAGAAACGCATATATTGACATGGACATAAAAGAATCACCATTGAATTATGAGTAAGCACCATGGCATAACATTACTACATACATGTAAATAGGTACTGAATTAAGCTATCTACAAAAGGTTAAAGCACATAACAGCACGGCTGAACATATCCATTGGCTTAAGCATCTGAACCAAATTAGCTAATCATTGGACATCAACATAGCACATACACTGAACCAGATGCAATAGTTAGAATCAAATAACATGAGTATATCAATCAAGTTTCAAATTATCACCTCAGGGACCTAACCAAATATTCATAAATAAAGTAAGTGAGGATTTGGACCAGTTAGGAAGAAGGATGGGGAATGAGGAAGAAACCATACCGGTTGGAGGAGGACGACGGCATGGACACCCGCGACGCGCCACCGACGGGGCGGGCCCGGCGGAGCGCCGCCTGTGGCTGGCTGTGACGCTGAGCCTCAGACCACCCGAGCGGCACGACGAGAGCGACCATGGGGTTGGGCGGCGAGGACGACCTGGCGGAAGGCTACTCCAGCGAGGGGCGGCGCTGGACAGCGAGGCGAGGTGGGAGGCCGTGCGGGGTGGCCGAGGAGACCGACGGGGCGGCGGCGCGTCCTAGAGGGCGGCGGCGGTAGCGAATTGGGCGGCAAGGCGCACGGGAGTGGGGCTTGGCAGAGGAGGCACGGGGAGCTGGGCGAGGTGGGGGTTGCGGGGAGTGGGGAGGGCAATCAGCGACGACGGGCGGCTGGCTGGCGGCGGCGGCGAAGTGCCCTAGAGCGGTGGCGGAGGCTGCGGGGTAAAGGACAGGGGCGCAGGCGCACGGGGGCTGGGGGAGATTTGGGGTTAGATTGATTTGCGATGGCCTCCTTATTTTTTTCCCTTTCCCGCGTTGCCCCGCGTGAATATTTTCGGCCTCCCGCCCAACCTAAATCCCCGGCAGATAGACTGCCTTCAAAAAAACTTCAGGGGCAGATACACTGCCCTTAAAGTTGCCGGCAGTTGATTGCCCTCCTTTTAATATTTTTCCCGGCAGAAACAACGACCTAGAAAGGTTTTGCCGGCAGTTAGCATATCCCCGGCAGATGGTTTGCCCCTTAACTTCGATTTTTCCTGGCAGTTAATTGCCCTAGATCTCGTGTCATGGTGTAGTGAGTTGCAAAGCCTCATACTCTTAGAACACAAGCCAAATCCTAAATGTTAGTTCATGAGAGTTAGAGTCTCTGAGCAAAGAGCATTGGTTCCTCCAAGAGTTGTTGCTGCTGAATCTGTTACTCTTGGAGTGTCTACTCCTAGACGGGCATAGGAGTTGCTGGTATCTCCCAACCTTGTGTGGGCTGAACAAGTAGTTTGTGAAGGTGATCTGAAGTCTACCTGCTGCAAGGCTAAAGGACTTCCACAAGCAAAGGAAGAGGCCTGATCACTCAGGTACTCGGAGAACAAGCACGATTCAGTGCTGGCGATCTCTTCGGAGTAGCCTCTCTAACGGAGACGTACCTCTCTGAAAAGAGTAGGAAATTTCGGTGAAAAACACCTTGTCTCTCTGAGTACTTATTGTATTACTTTTAGTCACTTACTAGATTTGCTTGCTTGTGTTGTTCATTCATATATTGTTTATCTTTGATAGACTACCTTTTCACCTGTGTTAGCATAGCTGTGTATCAGTTGCTGCATATCATATCTCACGCCTGTGTTAGCTACCTGTCACACAGCTGCTTAACTTGTATACCTGTTCTAGGTTATTATATCACCTGTGTTAGACACCTGTGTGACAGCTAAGTATAAATTTACATATCATATACTGCCTGTGTTATCCACCTGTCACACAGCTAACTCATTCTTGCAATCTGTTAAGTCTTAAATTGACAACCTAAGTTAAAACAAGGGAAAATTAGTTAGCCTCCTATTCACCCTCCCTCTAGTCGGCACCTTTGGTCCTTTCAAGTTTTCTTTCAACGTTTCTCATAAAAGGTTTTTAATGAGGTAATATCAACACAAAATCATATGTCGTATCTTCTATTTTCCCTACCGGGGTTTTTAAAGGAGATATACAAGACATGCCTATTGTTCTCTAAACTCACTTATGGGTTTTTCCTTTAACAGGTTTTCCTCATATGAGTTAACAAGGAGACAATAACCATTATATGATGTATCATTTTCTCCTTATTTTCTCACTAGGTTTAAAGGAGTTTTCATAGCATATCGAACATCACTCCTCATATACAGATGATGAAATTGATCAAGGGGGAGTGTTGTGAATCATTGTGTCCCTCCCAAAGGGACACAACTCTTAGTGATCAATTAGCAACTGCCATCTCTTTGTAGAGGCACCTCTTGAAAGAGATGTCTTTTCTTGCCACCCCTTGACATTGTATATAAAGATGTAACAGTGCAATGCAATAATAGAAGAGATCATTCATCCTATTCTCCGAGTTCTAAGTTCTGTTATTACATTTACACTCAACAGTCTGGAGGGCTTGCAGCAGTTGTCACCACTCTCTTCGATGTGATGAAGACCCGGATGATGACTGCCCCTCCAGGCATGCCAGTCTCCATGCAGTTGATAGTCTTCTCCATCCTCCAAAACAAGGGCCCTCTCGGGCTCTTCAAGGGCGCTATCCCTCGCTTCTTCTGGATCGCTCCTCTCGGAACAATGAAATTTGCAGGCTATCAGCTCGCTAAGAAGGCGATGATCGAAGCTGAGAGTGAGTCCATAGACTCTATACATGAGACGAAAGCCATGGTGGGTTCCAGTCTTCTAGAGGATGATAGATCCATTCACCCGGTTTGGCTGGTTACCTCTGGTGTAAACAGAAAACCGAAGCCTATGCAATAAGAGTCTTTTTTTTGCCCTTTTCGCAAAGAAGCAGGACAGATTTTCCACACTGCCTTCTTGATCCCTCTACCAAATGTTAGGTTCTTGTAACTTTTGCCCTGTTGAGGAAACTTTGTAGATTTTCCACCTCCAATTCTCCATAGGCATTTAGACAACTGTATTATAGCAGACGACAGGAACTACAAGAGTGGACATTCTCCTCTTTGCAGAGCTCACTTCATGTATTGTTATTTCTAAAACAATCTCTAGCCTCGCTGTCATGTGCTCCTTTTGGTTTCCCCTCTCTTTTTTCGCTGTCATGATTAATTAGCTGTGATTTGTTTCTTGTTTAAGAATTGAGATGAAGTGACAAGAATTTCTTTTTTTCTTGAAACAAAGAGCTGGCTCTATTAGGGCATCTCCAATAGGGTGATGTCAGCCTTCCCTTAAAGGTGCCACATATGATTTTTATTGAGTTGGAGGAGAGAGAGAGAGAAGAAAGAGAATGTTGCCTTCTCTTGGTGAAGGGATGATCCCTTCACACCTAAGAGATCACTATTTTCTCCATTGTACAATATGTCTTCCCTTAGACCCATGTTTTCTAGTTGAATTTTAATCCTATATTCATGTATGCATTAATTGCTAGAGATGGCATCAAGGGATAACCTATTGTATAACATGTTTTTGTTGTTATCTCTAGATGACATGGAAGACATAAGAGAAAGCTGCCTTCCCTAGAGCATGCACATGTTATCTAAGAGAAGATTCATTAAGTTAGCTAGAAAATTACACAAGCTCGAAGAATTTAAGGCTTGAGCCTGACATAACGTTCAACTACTTTGGAGAAGTGCCTAAGTTCATGGTTGGCACAACAAAAAGCACCGATAGGATGGTAACATCGGTCGGTTAGATACTTGAAGCAAATAGTACGGTAGGAGATCCTGCTTATCTAATGTACTTAGGTATACATAGCTGCAAAAGAACTTGGTGCTGTAATTCTGGACAATTGACTAGTTATTGTAGTTATAGAAAATTCAGGTTCTTGTCCTTCCATTCTTTGCCACAGCGAGCAGGAAGAGGTTGCTTTCTTGTCCTTCCATTCTTCCGCCAGGTGTAGCAGAATTCATAGCCACACCTGCAAGAAGCAGAGAGCAAGATGCATGAAAAATTATTAACAGGAAACAAGTCTGAGGCTGTGTGCATTAGTGCACGAAAAGACAGTAAAGAGGACTGAACAGATTGACATGAAAATCATTAAGCAAACTTTGATTCTTGACACTATAATTAATAAAAATAATATGTTTCGTGTGTGTTCCAAAAAAGTGTTGCTACTATTTGTTTATAGAGTATTGATCCATTGCAGGAAACTATCGATCTCGAAAGGCTGGCAGATTAATTAGAACATGTAATGTATTGTACCTTCCTAGTTGCTGCTCCACAAAGTTGCGCCCTGCCTGGCAGGAAATGCAAAGGCGACTCCAGAGGTAACTAGATTTTGTGACAATTATAGATCAACTGTAAATCAAGTTGATCATTCTTCATTTTTATTCAAGATTAAGCCGAATCCCCACCATAAGAGAGAACAACAAATCGTCAAGACAACAAAGCATTATAGGGGTTATGGATATGGCAGAACTATTATTCTAAATATACATAAGACATTTATTGCGGGAAAGATTAGCAACTATTATCACAGGGATAGCTGCGAATGCTTAACCAAACATACACGAGAGACAAATATCCTTCAAAACTTGCCTACAACTTAAGAAAGATCTTGTAAGAGATCCACTCATATTAGCAATTAATTTGTGTGCACTGTGGTATCATAAAAAACACCTAGCCTGCTCAGTTCTAACTACAACTAAACCAAGAGGGCCTAAATAAAATCCTTTGAAGACAGATGTCATGTTGGCACTGTATTTTCAGAGAAATTCAACTGTTCAGAAATTTAGAGTAACTTAAAAGTTCTCTCGCCAAAGAGTAAACAAAAAAAATTAAAGCTCTCATATACGTGTTCCTCTGATCACCAAGTATGTATATGGTAAAAGGCACTAGCCTAGCTCACATACTAGTGCAAAAAGAAAGTTATGACAGCACATAGAAGCACCAGTACACCACATAGATGTAGAATTCTAGTACTAGTGCAGAGCTCTAGCAATAATCATTCTCCTGGACGAGGGTGGCCACTTCCTCGACTGGAATGCCTTTATCTTGGAAAATTCATTGGTTTCTTTCCTTCCACATGCCCCACATGGCGTAGATGAGGGTACTGCTGAACCGGTTCCTTTCTTTCTTGTCTAGGATTGTGATGCTCTCGTCCCGTCAAGAATTGATGGGGTCTCCTCCCAAGTTGCAACAATGATATTTATGTCATTCCAGAGGGAAACCAATCTCCATACTTCGAACTGTCCATCCACTTGAACCATGGCCAGTGTAGTTGCAGCTCCCTCTCGAATTTGTCAAGGTTCAGGTCCCAGAGGCCAGCGAGATTGCGTGGCCTACACAGAGTCTGCCGGTTGATAGGACAGTGCCTCCTCGAGGTGTTTCCCGCGTCATCAAAGGCCCAAATGAAGCCCCATCTAATTTTGTCAATTTTCTTTTGAACCCACTTAGGCAAGTTGAAGATGGTGAGGTGGTATGTGGCCATCAAAGAAAGAACCGACTTTGCGAGGCTTTCCTTTCCAGCCAGGGAGACACGAGCCCACCTACTCAAGGTTGGAATTCCAACCTCTTGAGCCTCCCGACATGCAGCAGGAGGCCAAGGTATGTGCATGGGAAGCATCTGAACCTAGCAAGGAAAGCGGTGAGGATGTACTACACATTCACCTCCTCACACCTAACTGCAAAGATTTCAGATTTTTCCAAGTGGTCTTCAAAACGCTAACCTCACCAAAGCAAGTGAGGATCTCCCTTGCAGCTGCTAGCTTGTCTCATCCGGGTTCACAAAAATTTTAGTGTCATCCACGTAGAGCGAGACGCGAAACCGCACTGGCCGGAGGATGTGGTGCAACATGTCAATCATGGGGATGAATAGCATAGGGGAGAGGTAGTCTCCCTATTGCACTCCCCAGGCGTGAGCAATGGTTGTCTCAGGCTTGCCGTTGAGGACACTACCACAAAAATGACTTTTCTGGACCCCTCATCTCAGGCGGTTTTGATAAAACCGACCGTGTTAAAACAATCTCAGCCAGTTATAAATATCTCAATTGGTTCAGAAAATAAACCGGCTGAATAATTACATATATCAATAGGTTCAAAAAATAAACTGACTAAAATAATTATCTATCTTAGTCGGTTTTAAAAAAACTGACTAAAAGCTTATCCCAGTTGGGTCGATTTTAAAATTGACTAAGATAGTGTAATTAATCTCAGTCGGTTTTGAAAAGAAAACCGACTCAAAAAATACTTGAATCGGTTTGAGAACGAAACCGATTGCAGCCTAGCCCAACACGCCTGGACATATCCTCTAGCTCAACCCTAGCGCCGCTGGCCCCTTGACTCCTGAGCTCCTTGCCCTCACCGGCCTCGACCTCCCTACCGGCCACACCATTGCCCTAAGAATATGTCAATCTTAGTGAGGGTAGGGACATGTTTGTTCATTTGGCTAGGTGAATTTCCTCCCCGAGAGGTGAAGCTCCCTGTTGGGGAAGGGGTCCCTGCGCTACCCGGTTTCGACTCTTTTTCGTACTTAGAGGAGATCAGTGCAACATCAACCTCGTCGCGGCGCCAAGACCGCACGACGCCGACTCCGCGACAACACCAACCTCGTCGCGACGCCAAGACCGCACGATGACGACTCCGCGACGACACCAACCTCGTCGTGACGCCAAGACCACGTGATGCCGACTCTATGGTAACATCAAGTCTGTAACCACGCCAAGACCGCGCAACTCCGAGTCTGTGACGGCGACAAGTCCGTGACGGCGACAAGTCCGTGCATGACGGGCGGGACCCACAGGATATTCCCAGAATATTCCTGGAGGAAAAGACCTACACGCCCCCAGGGGCATCGGTACATCTAGGGGCATGATTGTAAAACGCCTGAGGGCATTCTTGTAATCTCCCCTACCCCTCCATTCTCCCTATAAATAGAGGGGCACCCTTCCATTTGGGGGGATCCTAGAAATTCTGAATACATGTTTGCTTGCTCCTCCTCTCCTCCGGTTTGCAACATCTCAGCCGGTTCGGGTGTCTTCGCGCTGTGCGTCTCGCGTGCGCGACTGCGGTGTCTCCGCGACGTAGTTTCCCTGGCCACCCTCATAGGTCCGCGAAGCCGTGCGGGGGTGCCACAAGTTCACTGTCTAGCCTCGTTGCTACGACAGTTGGCGCTGTCTGTGGGAAGCTAGCAAGAAGCCGTGTGACGAAGACTGCAGTCGCCACCGGGAGCGCGAAGACGCCATCGTCAACCCGCAGGACGATCGAGCCATGCCGCCTAAGAAACGAGGAGGAACGAAGCGGAAGGCCACGGCCACCGCCGCAACGGGCACGAGAGCATCGACCTGAAGTGCGGTACGCGCAGGCGTCGCAGTGTCCAGCTCGGTGCTCCGTCGCGGTGTCGACCTCAGCGTCTCCATTGCGGTGTCTCTGCGCGGTGTCGACATCGGCACTCCGTCACGGAGTCGACCTCGCCCCTCCGTTGCGGTGTCGACCTCTACACTGCACTGTGGCGTCAACCTCGCCCCTCCGTCGTGGTGTTGACCTCTGCACTCCGTCATGACGTCGGGCTCAACACTCTGTCGTGGTGTCGACCGCTCGACGCTCTGTCGCGACGCCGACCTCAACAGCATGTCACGGCGTCGACTTCGGCACTCCGTCACGCCATCGACACCGCTCGACATGTGGCTGCCCACCCGCTGGCTTGTTCCTTTGGTGCCGAAACTTGGGAATAGCACACAAGGGGCTCATCTTCAACATCGTCACTCAAAACCTCCTCATGTGCGCCGAGAAGCCACGTCTCCCCCACACGAGTCGAGCAACAAACCTCCTCGTGTGTGCCGGGAAGCCCCATCTCTCCCGCACGAGTCGTGCGAAAAGCCTCCTTACGTTGGCCGGGAAGAACCATCTCCCCCGCGTTAGTCGAGCACTTGAACCTCCTCGTGTGCGCCGGGAAGCCCCATCTCTCCTGCACGAGTTGAGCAAAAAGCCTCCTCACGTTGGCCGGGAAGAACCATCTCCCCCGCGTGAGTCGAGCACTTGAACCTCCTCGTGTGCGCCGGGAAGCCCCATCTCTCCCGCACGAGTTGAGCAAAAAGCCTCCTCACGTTGGCCGGGAAGAACCATCTCCCCCGCGTGAGTCGAGCACTTGAACCTCCTCGTGTGCGCTGGGAAGCCCCATCTCTCCCGCACGAGTCGAGCGCAAAGCCTCCTCACGTTGGCTGGGAGCAACTCCCCCACGTGAGCCGAGCACCCAAACCTCCTCGTGTGCGCCGGGATGCAGCCCGTCCCCCATGCGAGTCGAGTAAAAGGCCTCCTCGCATTGGCTGGGAAGAAACATCTCCCCCATGTGAGTCGAGTATTGTCGCTCCCCCGCATGAGCCGTCTTGCAAGCCAAGAAAGGCCCGATGCACACGTCGTCGTGCGTCTATCTCTAAGTGTTTCGCTTCTTTTTTGGGCAAGGACCCGGTACACACGTTGCCGCGTGTCAATCCCTTCTTGCAGTAAGTACCTAACTATTTGATACAGGAAGAAAAACTTAAGGCTACAAGATGACTACTCGCGCTACCCGCCACGCCGAGGGACGCGAAGTTTTTTCGATTAGGAGGCAAGGTACGCGGTACCATTCTCAACATCGCAAGGGGACTATGCCACCATGCAAGGTACCAAGTACCACGCACGACATCGCAAGGGACTACGCCACCATGCAAGGTACCAAGTACCACGCACGACATCGCAAGGGACTACGCCACCGGGGTACCCACGGGCAAGCAGCGATGCCGCGGCATCGACTCCTCGATGCGTCGTCGCGGCGTCTCCGTCAAGCTTGGCGCTCCATCGCGTCGTCGACCTCGGTGCTCCATCGCGACGTCGACCACGGCACTCCACCGTCGCGGCGTCCGACGAGGCATCGAGCCCGGCGCTCTGTCGCGACGTCAACCTCGGCGCTCCATTGTGGCGCTCCGTCACGGCGTCTCCGTCAAGCTTGGTGCTCCATCGCGTCGTCGACCTCGGTGCTCCGTCGCGACGTCGACCACGGCACTCCACCGTTGCGGCGTCCGACGAGGCATCGAGCCCGGCGCTCCGTCGCGACGTCAACCTCCGCGCTCCATTGTGGCGCTCCGTCACGGCGTCTCCGTCAAGCTTGGAGCTCCATCACAGCGTCGACCTCGGTGCTCCGTCACGGCGTCGACCGCGGCACTGCACCGTTGCGGTATCCAACACAGCATCCAGCGTGGTGCTCCATCGCCGCGTCAACCTCGGCGTTGCATTGTTGCGCTCCGTCGCAGCATCTGCGTCGACCTTGCCGCTCCGTCGCGGCATCGAGCACGGCGCTCCGTCGCGACGTCGACCTCGGCGCTCCATTGTGGCACTCCGTCACGGTGTCCCCATCAACCTTGGCGCTCCATCGCGTCGTCGACCTCGGTGCTCCGTCACGATGTCGACCACGGCATTCCACCATTGCGGCGTCCGACGAGGCATCGAGCCCGACGCTCCGTCGCGACGTCAACCTCCGCGCTCCATTGTGGCGCTCCGTCACGGCGTCTCCGTCAAGCTTGGAGCTCCATCACAGCGTCGACCTCGGTGCTCCGTCACGGCGTCGACCGCGGCACTGCACCGTTGCGGTATCCGACGCAGCATCCAGCGTGGCGCTCCATCGCCGCGTCAACCTCGGCGCTGCATTGTTGCACTCCGTCGCAGCGTCTGCGTCGACCTTGCCGCTTCGTCGCGGCATCGAGCACGGCGCTCCATCGCGACGTCGACCTCGGCGCTCCATTGTGGCGCTCCGTCACGGTGTCCCCGTCAACCTTGGCGCTCCATCGCTGTGTCGACCTTGCCGCTCTGTCGCGGCATCGAGCCCGGCGCTCCGTCGCGGCGTCTCCGTCAACCTTGGCGCTCCATCGCTGTGTTGATATCGGCACTCCGTCGTGTCATCTCCGTCGCGGCGTCGACCCCGGCGCTCCGTCGCGGTGTCGACCTCGGCGCTCCATCGCGACATCTCCATCGCGGCGTCTCCATCGCGGCTTCTCCGTCGCGGCTGCGTCGACCTTGCCGCTCTGTCGCGGCATCGAGCCAGGTGCTCCGTCGCGGCGTTGATCTCGGCGCTCCATTATGGCGCTCCGTCGTAGCGTCTGCATCAACCCCGGCGCTTCGTCGTGGCGTCGACCTCGATGCTCCATCGTGGCACCTCCGTCGCGGCATCGACCCCGGCGCTCCGTCGTGGCATCTCCATCGCGGCGTCTCCGTCGCGGCACCTCCGTCGCGGCATTGACCTCGGCACTCCGTCGTGGCATCTCCATCGTGGCATCGACCTCGGCGCTCTGTCGCGGCATCTCCGTCGTGGCGTCTCTGTCGTGGCACCTCCGTCGAGGCGTCGACCCCAGCGCTCCGTCGCGGCGTCGACCTCGGCGCTCCGTCACGGCATCTCTGTCGTGGCGTCGACCCCGGCGCCCCGTCGCGGCGTCGACCTTGGCACTCTGTCGCAGCGTCGAGCTCGGCACTCCGTCGTGTCATCTCCGTCGCGGCGTCGACCCCGACGCTCCGTCGCGGCGTCGACCTTGGCGCTCCAACACGGCGCTCCATCGAAATCGGTGCTCCGTCTTGGCGCTCCGTCGTGGCGTCTCCATCGTTGTGTCCAACGCGGCGACCAGCGTGGCGCTCCGTCACGATATCGACCGTGGTGCTCCATCGCGTCACCTCTCCCCTCACGGCCCAAGCCGGAGGCCTCGCCAGCGCGCCCTCCACGTCGCCCCGGGGTGTCACGGGGGTCTTGAGTGAACGGGACCACGGTCGATGCGACGCGGTCGCTGCGACGGGTCCCATCACTATCTCCTTGCCAGCACGCCCTCCACGTCACCCCGGAGTGTCACGGGGGTCTTGAGTGAACGGGACCACGGTAGATGCGACGCGGTCGCTGCGACGGGTCCCGTCACTATCTCCTCGCCAGTCGGTTCCGGATATCACAAGTCAGAGAGAGGCAAAAGCTGTCGAACCTGCTGAGTCCCTGCAAAAAAAAGGGGAGAACCGAGGAAACAAGAGAAGTCATCTGGTGAAACACATCATGTCCAGCGGTTGAGGCATATATGAATACCGCGTTACCACGGCATTTACAAACACGACCTCGTTAATCACGCTAAAGGGACGAGCACGGCGATGAGGACACATATGCGCAGTGTTGACAAGACTACATTGCTCAGATCGAATTGTACAAACATGGCAAAAAGCAAGAAAAGGGAAGGAGCGTCTACACGTGCGATGACGTGTGACTCTCGTATCGCTACCCGGGAGGCTAACAATCCATTTACAAGATACACAACCAAGGTGCACCGACCTAAGAAAAACAGTAGTTGGACATCTGCCAGCACACACACGCCAAGTCCATCTCATGCATTGTGGTAAAAATGCAATAGCAGGGTATCTCATGCATTGTGGTGAAAATGCAGTAGCAGGCTATCTCATGCATTGTGGTAAAAATGCGGTAGCAGGCCATCTCATGCATTACAATAGAAGTACAGTAACAATCCATTGTTCGAGATAAGCACACGCTGTGACAATCCAACGCTTACATCCAGTCCATCTCATACGGACGACCTCAGACATGCGGCGAGACTTTCCCCTCACACCGCGACACCGCTACAACTGCCGCAACTCAATGCTCCACATGCCACATGCCCCACAGCGAATAGATAACGCAGACAAGAATATACGTGGGCCGGGATGGTCACCCTTGAAGCGTAGGAGCCGCGGCAACTCGGCGTGGAGCTGCAGCGCTGTCGCTCCCAACCTACAAGAAAGAGAGATGCGACCAAGCGGCACGGCGGTGCGCAGGGTCGGACCCGGCCCCTCTGGCTCGTGCGGCGGCGGCAAACGGCAACGTAGCCTGGGGCGGCAAGCGACGCCGCAGCCACGGCAAGGGCAGACCCCGGCCGGGGGCAGCGTGGCGTCATGGCAGCACGTGATCGGCGGCGGCTCCCCAAGCCCGGCGGCAGGCGGACCAACAGCGGCGCGACGGGGCGGGCGACGTCGGCCGAACGGTAGCGGCACAAGCGGCGCGCTAGTGACCCGAGCGGGATGGCGGCGCCGTGCGTCGGCAGTGACGAGGGCTGGCCGGCGGCGAGCACCCCGTGCGGCGGCGTCGGCCCGGTGACGGCATCGGCCTAGAGGCGGCGCCAAGCAAGGCGGCCAGCGGCGCGCTGGCTCCGGTGCGGGGCGGCGCCGTGCGCTGGCACCCGAGCAAGGCAGCAGGCGATGAGCGGTCCCCGGGGGAGCGGCGCAAGGACCTGCAGGGCGGCCGACGACCCAGGCGGCGCCGCGCGCTGGCACCCGAGCAAGGCAGCGACGAGCGGCTCGGGCGGCGGTGCACCGGCAGCACCACAAGGCGGCGTGGGAGGCCCCGGCGGCGGCGGACTCTTGAGCAGCGCGGCGTCCTCGGGTGGCTGGCGGCGGCGGCCCGACCTCAATGGCGCCACGGGCCCAGCGGCGGCGCGGGGAGCAAGGGTCCCCGGCGGCGGCGCAAGGAGCAGGGGCCCGGCGGTACGCGGGGAGCAGAGGGCCCGGCGGCGGCGCGCGAGGAGTAGCAGGTCCAGCGGCGGCGTGGGGAGCAAGGGGCCCCGGCGGCGGGAGCGGCCCTAGGTGGCGGCAGTGGCTCGTCCAGGGGGCAGCAACGAGTGCGGGCTGCTCCGTGGCCAAGGCGGGTAGCGCGGTGGCGCGGCCGGCTCCCGGGGCAGCCGGTGGCGTGGGGGCTGCTGCGGGCCCACCCCGGCGGCGGCGGCGGCGGCTCATCCAGGGGGTGGCGGCGAACGCGGCTACTCCGGGGCCGGCAGCTGAGGGCGGCCCGACCGGAGGCGCGCGGCACAGGAGAGGCGTGGGGCCCGGCGCCGACAGCACCCCGAGATGGCACTGCGGAGGTGGCTCGAGGACGGCGCTAGGCGGGCCGGGGTGATGGCGCTCGACGGCGGCGGCTCCCAGGCGGCATTAGGTGGCGGCGCGGGACCCGGCGTAGAGCAGCGGCGGCGGGGACAGGGGGCCTTTTATGCCGGTGCCTCCCCTCCAACCCTAGCCGGGCGCTGGGCCGAGGCCCATCCAAGTCGGGAGGGCCCGCTGGAGGCAGGCCACCGCGTTGCACGCACGGGAAGAAAAAAGGAAGAAAAGAAGAAAAGAAAAGGAAAGAAAAAGAAAAAGGAAAAAGAAAAGAAAAGGAAAAAGAAAGAAGATAAAAAAGAAAAGAAAAAATAAATTTACCGCGAATTGGACCCGGAGGATTTTCACTAAGTCCCCAGTTTTACCACGGATTAGGCCCGGAGGATTTTCGTAAGTCCCGGATTTTATCACAGGTTGGACCCGGAGGATTTTCTCTAAGTCCTCGTTTTTACTATCGGTTGGACCCGGAGGATTTTTGCTAAGCCCCCTGGTTTACCGCAAGATCCCGGGCATTCGTATTCCGCAAACCCGGGAACGTCGTGACAATCCTGAGCTCGTTAGTCCGGCCAGCGCGCCGACCCCGCCAGGATCGGTGCGCCGGTCCGGACCGGCACCGAATGACCGTCCGCACCGGCGAGGGACTACTGTTGGGGAAGGGGTCCCCGCGCTACCCGGTTTTGACTCTTTTTCGTACTTAGAGGAGATCAGTGCAACACCAACCTCGTCGCGGCGCCAAGACCGCACGACGCCGACTCCGCGACAACACCAACCTCGTCGCGACGCCAAGACCGCACGATGCCGACTCCGCGACGACACCAACCTCGTCGTGACGCCAAGACCACGTGATGCCGACTCTGTGGTAACATCAAGTCTGTAACCACGCCAAGACCGCGCAACGCCGAGTCTGTGACGGCGACAAGTCCGTGACGGCGACAAGTCCGTGCATGACGGGCGGGACCCACAGGATATTCCCAGAATATTCCTGGAGGAAAAGACCTTCTTTCTACATCTAGGGGCATGATTGTAAAACGCCTGAGGGCATTCTTGTAATCTCCCCTACCCCTCCATTCTCCCTATAAATAGAGGGGCACCCTTCCATTTGGGGGGATCCTAGAAATTCTGAATACATGTTTGCTTGCTCCTCCTCTTCTCCGGTTTGCAACATCTCAGCCGGTTCGGGTGTCTTCGCGCTGTGCGTCTCGCGTGCGCGACTGCGGTGTCTCCGCGACGTAGTTTCCCTGGCCACCCTCGTAGGTCCGCGAAGCCGTGCGGGGGTGCCACAAGTTCACTGTCTAGCCTCGTTGCTACGACACTCCCTTAGTTGAAGAATGTCCAAGGCGCGCCAGAGTTGACCCATCATCCTCCTATTTAACCTAGAATTGGTCTTGTTTGCCACCTTGTAAATGAGGTTGAAATCACCGATGATGAACCGCTCCAGCTTCAGTCCAGTCGCCATCCCTCGTGGTCCATACACTCCCATTAGTGTCCAACATATCCTTTCATTGTTCATTTGGAGGATAGCTGAGGGAGTTGGGCATGTTTGCAGAGTTGGACAGGTTGAAGAAACGACTTGAGGTTGCCAAGATGATGCCACACCAAAATGCCATCGACCGGGGAGGAACTTGAAGAATTCCACGAAATCTGGCCCGGTTTCTCCAATCGTGTCCCTATCAATGACCGCGAGCTTAGAGTCCTGCAAGCAAACCATTGTGCTCTTGAAGCTGTTGATCACTCCTGAACTATAGCACGCCTCACTGGCATATTGAGGCCCCTGACTTTTCCAACGTAGCAACCTGAGGTTGCGTTGTGCCATTTGAGAAATGGGGTAACTAATCAGTTCGAATTCCAGAGTATAGGCCGGAATTCTAAACAAAGCTGTGAGCCAAGTGAGCCTGGGACAGCTCAAATTCCAAAGTTTATAATTAAACTTTCTTGTATTTTAGCTTATTTTTTTAGGCAATCCCAAAGCTTGTCATTAGGTGTATCAGACACTTTTTTTTGAGAAGCTGCTGGGTTTCATTTATTCATCACACAAGTCATTACAAAGCTCTCTCTCCAAGAACTCTGGAGGGGATCCCTCCCATGACTCTGAAACAACATTTACATACCTAGACTTAGCTAAAACATGTGCACACATGTTTGCTGTTCTACGACACCAGATTACATTAAAACACATGAAGCCCGAGCAAACAGATTTAATTTCCTGACAAATCGGTCCATAAACCGATCTATCTAGAGTTTTGTTCTTCAGCTTCGTTACCACCTCCATGTTGTCAAGCTCAAGTATTATCTTGGACAAATTTAACTGCTGCGCCAGCAGCACTGCTTCACGAGTAGCCAACAACTCAGCCAAAACAGGCTCATGCACAGCTATGAAACTAGATCAGACACTTGAGAAGAGATATTTGTTATACGCAAAAAAACTTACAGAAATAAGAGAAGATAGTTCACAAATATGGAGCAACGGAGGGAAAGGAAAATTACAGATTTTATATCCTCCCTCATATGCCTGAGCTTTATATTGAAATGCCAAGCCATTCATCCATATCTTCTACACATATAGTAGCTATTTCTAAGCCCTGCAATACTTGTAGAACTCAAAATTTAAAGCTGTAAGACATTGGATTTATCTTTGACAATTAATGATATGTATAACCAGGTATAAAACAACAGTTTGGAACTGAGACATTCAAATGGATCTACTAACAATAATCAGATACAGTGAAATGAATTGGTAAAATAATTAAATCGTTTAATCTTTAGACATAAAAAGTAAACCATGCCCCAGAAAGATGTTTAATCAGAGGGTTGAACAATAGCATGAGCATCTTTTATGTTTCCACAACTATTTTTCTAGGCACACTTCTCCAGGAGAATAGCTAATGCCAGAATAGGTCATTACTGTGTTCAGATGCATCATAGCCATGTTAAATTACCTGCTGTAAGCAACCTTTTAAAGCCATTCAGGCCTTATTATTGTATGAGATTTATCTGTTAATGAGCTAATTAAGTTGTTTTTCCAGGGAAGTTGTAAGCTGAAAATAGAAATAAAGTTCAAATAACTAGAACTTCGGTAGGAGCCTCATGTTTAATGATGTGAATGTATTTAAAGAGTAGTGAAAATGCTCATATACCTCTTCTACAACAGATTCACTTTCCATAAGGGCATAAACATTTGCAGATTCAAGAGCTACAAATTCACGCTTCATCCTTTCTGAAAATGCCTCTGCTTCACCAATGGCCATGAGCTGCGTCAATTAAATGACCGGCATCAATACCCTCTTCTCACGTGCAAAAACAGAAGTTTGCGTGCCCTATAGATGTCTAAGTATGCCACTGCGGAATCAGCTACTTACGTGCCGAGCAGAGCCTCAATGTCCTCTTCTTCCGCTTGCGAAACCAGGTCCTTTTCAACGGTAACTTGCGAGTCAGCGTCTACCGCTACTAATTCAATGGGTCCATCTTTCGTGGCCACTTGAGTAACCTTTGTTGTAGTGTTCTCCTGTATCACGATTTAATATTGTACTTCATGTCATACAAATTCATACAGGAACCTCAGAGTCTAAAATGCTACATCTTCAATAGAGTGTTGGACAATGAAACAGTCAAGGTACAATTAGATAACATTAATCTCTGTGGCTTGAGCACGAGGACTATGGATAATGTGTCCTAGACAGCAACTTTGAACTTCGTGTAGTCTAAAGCTGTCTAGAACACTCCTGCACTTATTTCTCTATGATAAAAATTATATTTTTTCTAGGATGCCAGTGTTAAATTTCTAGTTCTGAAAAATGGCATAAAAATGTATCAACTTCGTAATTCTATCAAACTACCACTAGTTTTGCATGATGCTATGCGAAAATGGCATTTTGAAAAGGTCAACAGGCTTCGACGAGGTCAATATGACCCTTTTACGCTTCCCAAAATCAGGAGATGCATGGTTGAATCTAAAGGTGGGACTCGGACCGGGTAATTCTAGGCTTACCCGAGGCCCGGCCGGCACAGCCCGGCGCACGGCACGGCCCGACACGCCTGTCAAACGGGCCGGGCCGGCACGACACGACACCTCGGGCCGGGCCGTGCCTGGGAGCGGCGCCCGATGGGCTGCACGGCCCAGCACAACGCAACGGGTCGTGCTCGGGCCAGCCCGGCCAAGCTCACCCGACCGGCCTCCCCATCCCCCATTGCCCAAATCCCCCCTCCCGGCCGAATCCCTAACCCCCCGCCTCTTTCCTCTTCCCCAACCCCCTCCCCGCCTCCCTCCTCGGCTACTACCTCCCCCACCACGCTCCCCCACCTCTTCGCCAGGCTCCCCCGCCTCCCCGCCTGGCTCCCCCGCCGGGCTCCTCCGCCGGTCCCCGCTCCACCGCCTCCACGCCGCACTCCCCCGCCTCTCCGCGGGGCTCCCTCGCCTCCCCGCCTCCCCCGCCGGCCCCAGCTCCACCGCCTCCACGCTGCGCTCCCCCGCCTCTCCGCTGGGCTCTCTCACCTCCCCCCTCCCCCGCCGGCCCCGGCTCCACCGCCGGGCTCCCCTGCCTCCCCGCCGGGCTCCACTCGCGCGGCGACCACCACTTGTGGCGTGCCTGTGCCGGCACGGTCCGACGGCGGCACGACGGGCCATCGTGCCGTGTTTGGGCTGCCACCGCGGCTTGGCGTGCCGGCACGGCACGACACGGTGGGGATGGCGGGCCGTGCCAGCACGGTCAAGTGGCGGCCTGAGGCACGCCGGGCTCGTGCCGGCACGGCACGGCACGGCCCGAGTCCCACCTTTAGTTGAATCCTGTTTGCTGGCCCTCTGTGGCCTTACTTATAAAGCCGGGCGTAAAGGCTTCTTTGTAAAAATCGGGAAATGTCGTCCAAGATGCTACTCACTCTTGTCACTCCATATTGCTTTGCTCCGTTGGGCATTTCACCGAACGCTTTCTAGGCAGTGGCAAGCTGCGCTGGTCAGCAAAGCCAGGCGACTACTGGCCCCATTCAGCTTGCCACCGTAGTTTCTGGTGGGGCCGCGCAACGGCCCCGATGGCCGACAGCGTTGTCCAGCGGGATCGGCAACGGCTCTAGTCACTACTGGAATCTCGGCATTTGCCGTGTGCAAAAGACACACGGTGAAGGAGGAAAAGCCCTTGGCAAAGGGTTTGCCGAGTGCAACACTCGGCAAAGAGCACACGGCGTACAGGCTGCCGACAAAGTAAAGTTTGCTGAGTGTATTCCTTCGGGCACTCGGCAAAGAGTTTGCCGACGGTCAGACTGAGCACTCGGCACAAAAAATTGACTAAACGGCCATGACACCCGTTTGTAAGGTTTGCCGAGTGTCGACACTCGGCAAACAAGGTGATCAGGGCCTAAAAAGATGGCCGCCGACGAGGGACCGCTGTTGCCCAGAGGCTCATCACCACTTCACACGCACACGCCGGCGGACCCACGTGTCGGTTTCAAATGAGGTCCACGTGTACAGGGGACCCACGGGTCGGTTTCAAATGAGGCGGGCGCCGTGTATAAGCGCCCGGTAACTGTGCAGAAGATTTCAACCCGGACCGCGCAGCCGGGTATATAAACCACTCAACCGCGCGGTCGACAGGCGAGGTGGGACTAAACTAGACAAAGCTGTTTGCCGAGTGTCAAAAAACGGACACTCGGCAAACTCACGTTTGCCGAGTGTCGTAGCGCGGACACTCGGCAAACGCACGTTTGCCGAGTGTCCTAGCGCGGACACTCGGCAAATGCGCTGTTTGCCACGTGTCTCCGTGTTTGCCGAGTGTCATCAAAGAGACACTCGGCAAACAGACAACTTTGCCCAGTGTCATCAAAGGACACTCGGCAAACATATTTTTTTTCTTTTTCTTATTTCTTTCTTTGTTTTGTTTTCTTTCTTTGTTTTGTTTTCTTTGCTAAATCTTCTCAAATTTTTACCATAGCCTCTAGGTGTCATATGATGACACCATGCAAAGTTTCATATTTTTCTGACTTCGTTTACATTTTTTGGAATTAAAAAACCAATAACCTCCATGTTCGGGGTCGAGTCTTGGCACCTTGATGTTTGGAATTCCTTTCCTTTTCTTAGATAAGGCCTAAACATAGACTAAAGACCACAAATAGGATTTTTCATCCTAATTTTGCCAAATTTTTCATGCACTTGCAGTTCAAATTTGAATTATATTTATTAAATGCCTAGAAATGCACTAAATGACTTAAATATAGCAAACGAATCCTGAAAAATGCCAAATTTTGACATGGAACATGTAATGGTATATCTTGAGGGTAGAAAAAATTTCAAGGTTAACCGATGAAGCAACCGCCACTTTGCCTTCAAATCTGACCCGTTCCCTCTTGAAACCTAGATTCTTCCTCGGAGATGGTCTGGTTTCTAAGTAGTGTACGTCACAACTTTTGCAAAACCTTCTCAAATTTTTACCACAGCATATTGATGCCATATGAGGGCACCATGCCAAGTTTCATGTTTTTCAGACTTCATTTGCATTTTTCCGAATTAAAAAACCAATAACCTCCATGTTCGGGGTCGAGTCTTGGCACCTTGATGTTTGGAATTCCTTTCCTTTTCTTGGATAAGGCCTAAACATAGACTAAAGACTACAAATAGGATTTTTCAACCCAATTTTGCCAACTTTTTTATGCACTTGCAGTTCAAATTTGAATTATATTCACTAAATGCCTAGAAATGCACTAAATGACTTAAATATAGCAAACGAATCCTGAAAAATGCCAAATTTTGACCTGGAACATGTAATGGTATATCTTGAGGGTAGAAAAAATTTCAAGGTTATTTACTAAAGTTGGCAAAAGAAGGGAGAAGAAAAAGAAAACAGAAAAAAGATATGTTTGCCGAGTGCTATGTTCGAGACACTCGGCAAAGAACGTCTTTGCCGAGTGTTTTTATTTTCGCACTCGGTTTCCGTAGCTTTGCCGAGTGCCCGATGTTATACACTTGGCAAACCGGCCGGCACTCGGCAAACGTCGGGATTCCGGTAGTGAGTGATCACGCCGTCGACATTGTAGCTCGAATGGTATGACAGGGATGGCAAAGGATGAGCTCGTCTCATCGTCTCGTCTAGTAGCTCGACTGCCACGAGAGCTTTCAGTGCGTGAGTCTGTTCTTCTTCTTCGTGAGTCGCTCGTGGCTAACAGGCGGGACACCAACCAGTTGAAAATAGAGTATTATGTTGGGAGTTTAAGGGCTAGTTTGGAGTTTGGACAGACATATTACTGATCCTCCCTTGGATCGGAAGTGATTGTTGTTCAAATTTGCTGTCCATACGAAGAGATCGGGACCTGTTTGGAACAGCGATTTTTTGTTTGAAATATTTTATAAGATTCAACAAAATTTTACTACGAGGTCCTTTCGACTGTAGGATTGACATTATTAATAATCTTAAAGACATTATTCCTCTCCTCTTTTTACTCCGAGAAATCCAATGCAACGTTGTCTATTATCTCTCATCTTCTCTCTCATGACTCATCAAATCATGCCCTAAGATAATGGCAAGAATAAGAAATTGGTTGATTTCTTTGGGGAAAAGAAATTACTCCGACTGTCATTTTGAGAAAGAAAAGTTGAAAATGAGTGTACATTCTCTCATTGCCATTTCAGCAATATTTATTGGTTTGACAAGTAACATTTTCCAAGTTTCCCATAAAGAGTTGTCACGCATGTTTGGCTTCTACCGATTTGCTCCAAGACAGAAAGAGCAAAAGACGATGTCCATGCCAACAACTTTGGGGATGCCACCCAATAGCTCCTTGAACATGTTTAGAATACACATCAGCAGACGTTTCCTACAAGAGATAAATATATGTCTTATACTAGTAAGGTACCCGTGCGTTACAACGGGACAGAAGAAAAATATCTAAAGTCATTAATAAAAGGGTTGTTCTACTTTCTGAACATGGTGTTAAAAGTGATACGTGTGTGCTTTTTCACAATAATTACTGGCATTTGTTCTCACTTTATTTCCTCTCTAGCGATCACCTATGTTTTTCCTTCCTCTCTCTTCATCATCCCCTTAGTTTTGACCCTGACTTTGTCGTTTCTTAGCTCTGCCGTCAGCCTGATCCAATCTCTGTCGTTCTACCATTATGTGTGTGTCTTCTCCAACTTTGGTAGATCTTCACCACATTTCTCATCACCTCTAGATGTAACACTTTGGAATTAATTAAAGAAATGTCGGAGTTATTAAAAATTGAGGTTGACCGAAAATCTGGGACGAAGAGATAAATTTGAATTCTTAAACCATGCGTTGAATAGAAGGTTTGATACTATGGTTGTGTTTATTTCATCAAATCGATCAAGATAGGCTATAAGTTTGTTCAAATCGGAGTCTGAACGAAGTTTGGAGGGTCTGATCAATATAGGACCATTGAGTTTCACTTATTTCCTGATCCAACTCAATTTCGGATAAAGAAAACAATAAAACACATCCCAACTTGTGCTCTCTTTCTCTCCTCTCATCTCACCCCCTCCAAGCGGCCGCTGCCCCTTGTCGCCGTCACCACTGTGCGACACCGCTAGTAGAGCTATAGCTATACATATGCCTCTCAGAGGAAAGAGAGAGAGTACAAGTTGGGGTTGATTTTTTTTCAAAATTGAGTTGTATTCGGAGTTAGTTAGAGAAGAGATTTGTGTGAGTTATTTAAGAAAAAGGGGAATGTACCACCACCGTCACCATCACCGCCAACTGCTCGGCTGGAGGAGAGGTGGCTCTGTCGGGGTGGTGGTAGCATGGAAAGGGGCGGGGCCGGCTTCTTCCTCCCTTCTTCTTCTTCTTCTTCCTTCTTCTTCCTTCTTCTTCATTCTCCTCCTCCTTCCCCTCCATCCTTTCCCTTTTCTTCTCCTTCTCCCAACTGAGCTCCTCTTCCTCCCCTTAGCTGGCAGCTAGGGCTACCCAGCTAGGTGGGGAGGTGGGTGAGACGAGAGGAGAGAGAGCATAGGTTGGGGTGGGTTTTAGTATTTTTTAATTGAGTTATATTAGGAGTTAATTAGAGAAGAAAGATTTGTGAGAGTTAGTTGAGAAAAAAAAGGATGTTAGGAGTTAGTTAGAGAAGAGAGATTTGTACGAGTTAGTTTAGAAAAATGGGGGACGTTAGGAGTTAGTTAGAGAAGAGAGATTTATGCGAGTTAGTTGAGAAAAACAAGGACATTAGGAGTCAGTTAGAGAATATGAATTTGTGCGAGTTAGTTCAGAAAAATAGGGGACGTAGAACCTTTTTGGTGGTTGTTAGATGTAAGACCAACCTAGTCCTTGGAGGTGCACGTATATTAAAAAAATATCACTATCTCGATCCTGATCATTGACAAGCGCCACCCATCTCCCATATATACTTTGACCTGCTTAAGCATTAGATCATGTGTTAATTAGGCTGCCACGTCAGGCTGATTCTCAGTTTCAGAAATATATGGACCTTCAGAGTTTTCTTCGCTGGCCGATTTGCTTTAGGATCAAATACTTCGCCATTTTGACCTGTCTTTAGCAAGAAGTCGGGTTTTTTAACATATCCGCAGCCCCCATTGGCTCTAAAAAATCCTTGCATTAACCTTAATGATTTGTCATGCCCCTGAAAAATGAAAGGCCAATCAAAACAAGGAAAGAGTGATAATGACAAAGTGTTGCCAACTATTAATCTTTTCTTGGGTGATGCGTTTGGTTGTTGCAGGAGGAGTTTCTCGACAAATATGCAACCTTCCTCAAATTGATTTCCAAAATATACCCCAATGAAACGTGACATCTGTGAATGAGATGAAAGATATCCTAGCTTCGTTGTAGCAACTTTGCTCTTTTACTAACTTTACAAGGTAACTCTGTGCACATTTTTCACGTCAAAAAAACTGTGCATTTTGATTATTTTTTCTGATGTGTTTTACTACTTATTGGTATTATTTGTTTTATGTTACATGGTGTATGCAGTGACGGAGCCACCTCTTAGCAACACTGGGCGGCCGCCCGGGCTCTACCGGTGAACGTATATTAAAATATAGCGAGATATGAGCATTTAAGCAAAATTTTGTGGATAAACATTTAACTGATGTGACCACAGTTAGATCTTGCCCAGGCTTAAGAATTGGGCTGGCTCCGCCACTGAATGTATGAATTGTCTTAGTTCACTGTGTGCTGCAGATCGTGATATGGAAGAAGTATAAATTAATAGTGGGAACTGGAGAGAAACTTTTGCCTACGATTATCAAATGTAGTGCAGTTTTACTACTATTATTGCAAGTAACAATACTTCTAATAATGTGGTGTGGATTTTCTGAACATATCGCCTGCATATGTTCTGGTTTGCACATGAACATGGCTCCATAATCTCCAAAAAGAATGTTGCCACATGTGTGCTTGCTAAAAGAATTTCAAAAATATGATCATATGTACAATGATATTTTTATGACACTACATGATACCCCTAACGTGGTTCAAATCATTTTTTTTCTTTCCAGGTTGTTTTTGCAAAATAACACTTGGTTGGGCAAAATTTTGGCAACAACTTATGAAAAAACTGTCAAAGGATCCATTGATAACTAAGACTTTGGCAAGAAACCAAACAATAGCTAAAATATTGGGCATGAAAGATTTTTTGGTAGGGTTAGTTGAAGGCATAAACCAAACACACCCTAATTACTTTTACGTGCCTATGAACATGCGCATACTTGTAACTATGCGTGTTGTGTGGTCTTATACATGCTCTGTCATGTGCTGTTGTGTGATGCATCGAGTAACTTCCGTGAGACTGAGATGATTAAACAACGAGCCTTCATAGGCACCGGAGCGACGTCCTTCATCAACTTCATCAGCCAATTCATCAACTTCTAGTAGATTAAGTTGTTAAAGGGCTCAACAGAGCATCTTCATGGTCTCTGACACTGGCGCTTTGTTCTTCCTCTGGCTCTTGTGTTGGTGTATACGGAGGCAGTTGGCCTAGGATTCAACCTCGCCTTTCTCAGGAATGCGCCAAACCTTACCAATATCCTCGACGACAGGTAGCATGGTGGCCATGACAGCACTTCCAAGTGGTCTTCGGTGGAGGTGACTTTGTCCGAGAGGCTAGCGTTGTTTTGCTGTGGAGCATGTGTAATTTGGGTACACATGTCTATGAGGGCGCTCTTGTAATTTTGGTTTCTAATTTTCTAGGGTTTGTGTTCTTTTTAAGTCAACAAAGTAGGATCTTAGTTTTAAAAAGAAGACACGTAACACATATACTTTCTGTCTTAGAGAGAATCAACACCACTTCCATGGAACTAATTCCCATTCTTACGGTACGGTTTGTAAGATGATGAACCACCACGGAATTTATATATTCAAAACAATGAAAAAGAAACAGGAGGTGAACATTATATTTGGGCCTGTTTACGTTGTGAATTATGTCTGCCTTGTTGAGAAGCCGAGTCCGGACGCATCTAGGTTTGCTTTCCCCTCCCTTCCCCTCCTTAAAACAAAAATCTAGGGTTTCCTTGCGTTTGCAGAGCGATCGGGGAAGATTGGGATGGAGATGGAGATGGAGATGGAGATGCAGATGCAGATGGACGACGCCGGGAGGAAGAGAGAACGGGGCCAGATAGAGGCGGAGGAGGCGGCGAGGAAGAGAGAGCGCCAGATTCAGACGAGGGGACCAGGGAGGAAGAAAGCGGCGGAGCCTGCACTGGACCCGGAGTCGTTAGGTGTGCTGCGAAGGATGAGGAGTTTGTGCAAGCAGACCGAGGAGTTGTCGCTGAAGCGAGCGGTGGCGAGGCGGAACAAAGAGAACCCCGACGCGGAGCCGATCGTGTTGGAGGAGCTCACGGAGCAGGAGCGGAAGGCGCTGCTGCAGGAAGAGAAGGACAAGGCGAAAGAGTACTCGAAGCAGCGGCATGAGGAGATGCTGATTGCGCATGCCGAGAGGGCCCGGGCGCCGCCGCCGCCGCCGCCGCCGCAAGAAGACCAGTCTGAGCGTATTTATCGCCATTTCCGCCAGCACTGGGAGGGGAAATACGCCCAAGTCTACGGCTCTTTCGAGGCCACTAGTAAGTGCCTAATTGCTTCTCTTTCTCACGTATGTTTAAAAGTTTCACCATTAATAATTAATCTAGGTGTAGGATTAGAATCTGCTAGACGACATTTGTAGATTTAATTCTGTCGATTCACGCATATTGTATTATAATTACTACAGAGTATTTTAACTGATTCGAAATCTCCTGTACACGCAGCGCCTATTCCCTCCATGTGTTTCACGGACAACCCTGTGCCTTTTCACACCCGGCACGCATATACTCTGCAGATCTTCGCAGTCAAGGTTGCCGGAATAGATGCGGGTTTACAGTGGCCGCTCGATGTGTTTGGTACTATCGCCTTCCGCGACGACCTGGATCACAATCGCAATATTATCTTCAGCCGCACAAGGGATAACTGCCAAACCCTCCTGGAACAGGTTATTTTATTTGTTCCTTGCTGTGCTATCTAATGCAATCAAAAATCAATGGAGAAATTTGATTTTGAATATAATTTCAGTACATTTCAGATGTCAACTTAGTGATGGTCATCTCTTTTTGTGGTAGCGTGTCAGCAAAAAGGAGTGATCAACGGTAAGGTAGTGGCTCAAATGCACCAAGCACATAGACTTAGGAGCAGACGTGGGTCGTCAGATTTAGGGGAGCCAATGAGCCGTGTGGAAAAGTGTCTGCACATTTTACCCGACTGTGACTGGCCCCTTAAGAATCCTAGGCCCTTAACATGTGCAGGCACAATGCATGGGCAGACTCTTGAGTCCATTGTGTACCTCAGTCTGTTTGAGGCTAATCTTCTAATTTCTCGTGCTCGGTAGTGCCTAGCGTTTTCTTGTTAAATTTGGCTTGATAATGTATTAGGAATGTTTTGCAAGGCATTGGCAATTCTAAATATGTCTTACGCTAATGTGGTTTTGATTATATGCACACCTCAAACACAACAAGTATCCTTGCATTAAGCTAATATTTTCTGCCGTCATTTTATGTTTTGCACCTCACATCATTTACGCTATGCACTCTTCATGCAATTAATAAGCGGTTTTGTAATGTTTTGGATTGGTTACGCTGCTCATTTACTTACTATTTATTTAAATTGGCCCCTTCAGTTTTGAAGGGTCCTGAAAGATTTAAACATGCTTGCTGACCCAACTCACTTTATTGGCTCATGACAAATTGTGCTCACTGTAAGTTGTTTTTTCTGCCATCCACCAACCACAGATTTCCAGCCTGAGTCATTATAATTAAGTTCCACTTGATGAAGGGATTAGATGACCATGGACACACACTCTCCTTTTTATAATCAATATTGGCCATAGGAATGCATGAGACATTATTATCTACTTAATCAATGGTGTTGCATGCAGGATCCATATTTAGTACTGACAGGTCCTACCCGTGCTGTTGTGTATGAGTATGAGACTGTGTACCTTGATGCTGTGCTGAAAGTGAAGGGCGCTACCAAATCCGAGGACAAAGACCTAAGCCTTCTATTCGTGCGCCACAAGTGCTGTGAATCACCCAATTCCTGCGTGAGCAGAAAATATTATACCAGCAAGCTCAGCACACTGGAGGTGGCGAGCGGCATCGTCATCTCCTCCGTCGAGGCCACGATCACCGTACGGGTCGTCAAGGGGTCATGGCCAGATGGGTTCTGTGGCAAGTTTACTGCCTGTACCGCCAGTGTGGCTCACATGAAAGTCTTGCTACTCAATTCTGGAGATGAGAAGGTGCCTGTCGCTTCCACCGATGGCACGGTTGAGCTCTCACGCTGTGTTGTTTCCGTTGAAAGGTCTGGGGAGCTGATAGTTTCTGCGGTTGTATCCCGAGGCTGTGACCAGGTTGCAGAGGCTGTGGCATCCTTCACACCCTTGGAAGCAGGTCGAAGCCATGATATGCTTGATGTTGGCTTCTGTAAGATGGAAGTCACGGTCGCCTGGTCGCTTTTTCTGTATGGCTATCCAGATCCGCTGTTTTCTCCGAGGAAGGGATCCGGCGAGGCTGTTGCTAGCAGTAGCTCATCACGAGTTGTCTGACGCTGCTTTTATGTCACGCAGTGCTATGTTAAATACACATATATATATATGTACATATATATATGTGTATCTATATATATATATATATATATATGGAACTCAAGGATTGTGGCTAGTGCTTATGAAATGGTGTGTTGGTGAGTCCACTGTTAATTATTTACCCCATTGTCGTGGTAAAATTTGTTCGGAGTGGTGTTTTATGCTAACTAACGATGATATCTAGTATTGTTGTATGCATGGACCAAGTTAGGTTTGCTGTCTTGATAAATGTCTTGTGTTCTGTCGTGGCCTTCCATACCAGAGTAGTATCTGTGTTTTGCTTCGAGGCATGGCGTCGCACCCCTAGGGCGTGATAGCCTGCCGGTCGCAGTCCCTCGGCGCGACATGTGCGACATGTGGCTTATCGTGACTTCCGTCAGTTATCGTGGGCTCTATACACAATTTCTTCCTGTCACAACTTCAGGACACGAGACTTTCAAATGTCGTCCTGTCCGACGTATCGTGGCAATTGTTTGTCGTTAATTTTTGCAGGAGGCTAGGTTTCACATTCGAACTCGGTTAGGGGTTATATTTGCCTTTTTTTCTCTAGAATACACAGATGTGCCATGTGTTTTCCCTTTCGTCTCCCACTAACATGGTGGACCCATGTGTCAATTTTATTTTGGTAAAACAAAAAGAAATTAAATCACGGGGCAATGACGAGTAGATCCTAGCAGTCAATTTGAACTGTAAATTTACAGAATTGGTTTTTTGTTTCTTAACCAAATCGAGCAGGCCCAGCCTGTTTATGTTGTGAGCAAGCCCAGCCTATTTCTGTTGTGAATTATATTTGCGTTGTTGAGGGCATCTCTAATAGAACCCCTATATTTTAACTCCTCAAACGCTCCTCTAAACCTTAACTCCTCAAATCTGAGGAGTTAAAAAATTATGCAGCTAACTGAACCCCTAAAACTTAACTCCCTAAAAAAATTTCTTTGCCAACTCTTCCCGGGCAATTCGTCGAACACTTGACGGGCGGAGGAGGTGAGAGCCGCGGGGGCCGGCGTTGCTGCGACGTCGAGCCTGCGGGTGGTCGTCTGGGCTGCGGGGAAGGCCTGCACGCGGCGGAGGAGGTGAGCGGGTGACCGGGGGTGGAGGAGATGGCCTCGGCACGACCGGAGGTGGCGTCGGAGTGGGCCGCGGCGAGGCTTCTTCTTCTTCGTCGTTGCCTCGTCGAGCGCCTTGCCCACCGCCGTCGGCTTCCGCTTCCGCTTGTCGTCGGTCTTCACGGACGGCGCGGCGGAACGCACGGCGATCGTCGTCCCGAGCCCCTTCCTTGGCGGGGCGGACGGCGCTTTTTGCGTCGCCGCTGGTGGGATACCGCCGGCAGGAGGGGTGGCCGGGGATGCGGAGGGGGGCGGCGGGTCCATTCCGGTGGCGAGCGGGGCATCGGAGGGCGGCGGCGGTGGCATGCGGCGATGGAGGTAGGAAGAGGAGGTGAGGCGGGGACCGCCGACGGGAGGGGTGGCCGGGGATGCGGAGGGGGGCGGCGGGTCCATTCCGGCGGCGAGCGGGGCGTCGGAGCGTGACGACGGCGGCATGCAGCGGCGGAGGTGGGAAGAGGAGGTGAGGACGCGCGGGCGGGAACAGGAGAAGGAGGGGAGGAATCTTTTGCTGAGAGTTGGAGGAGTCTGCTCAAATTTGAGGAGGAACAAATTTTGAGGCTTAACTCCTCAAAAATTTGAGTTAACTGTTTGGGGATCTGTTAGTTAGGGTTTAACTCCTCAAGAGGGAATCTTTTTGAGGAGTTATAGGTTTTTGAAGGTTCTGTTAGAGATGCCCTGAGAAGCCGAGTTACGTCTGAGTTTGCATGGACGGATCTAGGGTTTGCTTTCCCCTCCCTTTTCCTCTATAAAAGAAAGAATATAGGGTTTCCTTGCCTTTGCAGAACGGTCGAGGACGATTGAGATGGAGACGGAGGGGGAGATGGAGATGGAGATGCAGATGGAGATGGAGATGGAGAGGGACGAGGGCGGGAGGAAGAGAGAACGGGGCCAGATGGAGGCGGAGGAGGTGGGGAGGAAGAGAGAGCGCCAGATCAAGACGAGGGGACCAGGGAGGAAGAAAGCGGCGGAGCCTGCACTGGACCCGGAGTCGTTAGGTGTGCTGCGAAGGATGAGGAGTTTGTGCAAGCAGACCGAGGAGTTGTCGCTGAAGCGAGCGGTGGCGAGGCGGAACAAGGAGAACCCCGACGCGGAGCCGATCGTGTTGGAGGAGCTCACGGAGCAGGAGCGGAAGGCGCTGCTGCAGGAAGAGATAAAATGCAGCGCCTCGTTACCTGATTTTTGTTTTAGCTTCAACCATAACTAGCCAGATTTTTAGTGCAATCGACGGCTAGATATTATGATGCGTATATTTTTACAGGTGACTAAAATGCTTATACGGTTAATAAATATCTAATTAATCTACACTATTATGGTCTAGACCCACCAAAATAAGTAGAGCGAACATAGAAACTCAATTTAACCTTGTTATAGAACACATCAATGATTCTTGGCTGCTATAACTTGTAATGTCCATTGCACTTGTTAAGTCTCTGGGGGGCAAACGCCAGACCACATGGCGTTTGGGTAGTGGTGCAAACGCCAGTGGAGACGGCGTTCGGAGCTTTGCCACGTCACCAGGGTCGAACGCCACTGCCATTGGCGTTAGCGCGCAGGACTTAAACGCCACCGTTGATGGCGTTAGCCACGTCGCGGGCCTGGAGCGCGATGCGGCCTGCGTCGCGAGGCGCGGCCCGGCCTCCTTCGCGGGCCAGGCCCGTGACCGGACTCCGTCGCGGGTCGGACGCGCGATCGGCGCCCCTCGCGGTCCCCCGGCGCGATTTAGCCACGTGTCAGGTGCGCAGCGCGTCGCGGGGACAGTTTTGCTTTTGTCTGCGAGCGGGGGCCATTTTTGCCATTAGAACTCGGCGGGGGGCCATTTTTGCCTTTTTTTTCCCTCATGTGGCGGTGCGATGTGTTTTTTTTAGAATCCATTCGGTAGCTCCTCCCGCGTGGCCGGGAAGCGCACGAGGCTGTCGCCTTCTCCGTCGCCTCCTCCGTCGCCTCCTCCGTTACCGATCAAGCTCGACATTGGATGCGCCTCCAGAAACTTGGTAGAGCGCCTCTCCCGCGAGACGGTTAATGCTGTCGGGTGTGGCTATGGGGACACAGGGGGCACCCTCCTTTGTGCGCGCTTTCGTCGTCCGCTGTGTGCTGGCCAAGAAGTGCTCACGGGCGAGGTTCATCGTGGAAGCACACCACGAGCCGAGGCGATTCCTCGTGTACTGTGCTTCCAGTGGGTCGGAGCGCACCACTCGCGAGACCATCGTCCGCCGCCTCCACATGAAGTACATTCAGTGGGGTGCCGAGATGGTGAGCTTCTGGGTGATCCGTACGGTCAACCGTGTGGAGCCGGACCCCGTGGACGAAGATCACTCGCTCGAGAACTTTTAATTATCTATTTTCTATTTTCTATGTCTTAATTAAGTTTGAGTTTTAAGTTATATATATGTGGAAAATCGCCTATATATATATATATTATTCTGTGAATGAATTGTGTGAAGTGATTGTGTGAAATGTGTATTTGGCTGATGCATGAATTGTGTGAATGTGAAATGATAAATTCCAGTTGTTGTAGCTGTTGCATTGCACACGGCCAGATTTTGACTTTGTGCAATGTGCCCACTATCGCACACGGTTGGGACGGAAGACATGTGTGTTATGTGCTAACCAACGCACACGTTCATGCAACAGGAGCGTGTGCGATGTGGCTACACATCGCATACGGGTACGGCAGAAGACGCGTGTGTGATGTGCTCACTAACGCACATGGTCCATTGCCTGCGCCCGTGTGTGAGGTGGTATCGGTGACGCTTTTGTCATCCGACTGTGTGCGATGATGTAAATATCAGAGACGGGTCCTTTTCTGTAGCCGTGTGCGATATCAGATGACTATAAGTACCTCGATCGACCTGCAGCCGAATCTATCAGTACGCTCGATCTAAATCTATCGGAGGCGGAGGCGGCTCATTGGAGGGGCAGCGTGTGGCGGCTCGAGCTAATTCGAGCGGGGCGAGGGCTGTCGGAAAAGAAGGCGGGCGGCGGCGGCTACGGCGCGCGCGGGGGCAACCGACAGCTGCAGCGCGTGCGATCGCGTCGAGGTGGCATATTTAGTATCTGTAGTTTCAATTAATTAATGCTTCATATATATTTAGTTTAATTGAATCATTCGTATTTAATGTATGTAGAATGATCGGGGTTGGATGACGGAGAGTCGTACAAGTCAAGCATATATCTGTGGCGTAGTTGATTTCATTAAAGTCGCTGAGGCAAACATGAGGAACAGGGAGGAACCGTTGATTTTTTGTCGATGCATTGATTGTGATAATTCTACACTGTGGGAGAACCCAAGAGTGATCGAAAAATATTTATTTCGGAGGGGTTTCAAGTTAGGTTACACATGTTGGACCAAAGTTCCGTCCGGCCATTGCACAAACATCAGGAGTCTTGTTTCAATAGAAGACAAGAAACTAATTGGCATGAAGTCACATGATTGCCATGTAATAATGACACAGATGCTTCCGGTGGCAATTAGAGACATCCTGCCCAAAAGAGTACAAGAGGCGATCATAATGCTTTGGATTTCTTCAACACAATTTCTTAGAAGGTCATGGATCCCGATTCACTAGATGATCTTCAAGAGGAGGTTGTGAAGACTCTGTGCCAGCTTGAGATGTATGTTATTAATAATGGCCAATTATCGAACTCAAAACCAACCCGTGTAAAGGACAAAACCACATCGCACACGGCTAAACAAGAGGCCCGTGTGCATTGTGAGACCTCATCGCACACGGTGCGAACGAGTGTTCTGGGACCTCATCGCACACGGTTCGAATGAGAGGTCCGTGTGCGTTGTGGGACACATCGCACATGGGTGCGGCCAGATGACCGTGTGCGATAGAGTTTGTTCATAAAACCACCCTGCAAGTTGATCCCAAATTTCTCCTCGAACGTTTCGTCTTCACGCCGCCTCGCCTCAGTTTCCACTGCCTCCGCCCCCACCTCCCGGTCCCTGAGCGCCTCCACGACCGCCTCGCTGACCGCGTCGACAAACCACTCCCGGAGCGCCGTCGACCCGTATACGAGTGTCGCCTCCACGTCCCCGACCACCTCGGCGTCCACGAGCTCCCCTTCCCCGCCGTCCACGCTCACCTTCCAGAGCGCCGCCTCCTCGACCACCGTTCCCGACAGGTTAGGGTTTTCGGCCTCCTCACATCTAGTGGCAAATTAGGGCTAAATCTAGGGCATTAGGCAGATTATTGGTAGTGTGCTATTTATTTATTGTCTTATTGTGAAGCTATGACTACCGGCAATGAATCGGTGGATTATTCAGCGAGAGAGTTTGATGAGAACTCACCAGTACAGGTAGAAGGGATCACTGAAATAAAAACCCAAGCACTTGTAAAAAAGGGAAGAGGACCTAGGAAACCAAGCAAGAAGCCAAAAGGAGTATGGCAAGTGGAGGCGATTGACGAAGCTACTGGGGATCCTACCGAACTAGATAGAACGGAGAAGAAGTTCCGAACCGTGTGCGGTGCAGTGGTAAGGGAAAGAGTCCCCATTGACCTGGAGGACGAAGGTTAGTAAGTCGGAGCACGATGCCATAGCGTTCGAGATAATGTCACACTTCAGGGTGCCGGAGCAATGAAAAAGGCAGGTGGAAGAATGTGCCCTCATGAAGGCGAATGATGCTTTTCACAATTTTTAGTATGTGTTGCACAAAAAATTTAGGAAGGAGAATAAGGATCCCTTGCAGAAGTATCCATACATTAAACCTGAGCAGTGGGCTAGATTTGTGGAGGTTCGCCGAACGCCGGAATTCCTAGCTAGGAATGAGGCAGACAATGCTCTAATTACGAAGAACAAGCACTCCCATAGAATGGGGGTCAAAAGATACTACGGGAAGCAAAAGATTTGGGAGGAGGATAAAAACGCACGGCTTTGGGGGGCCAAACTGCCTTATGCTGACGTTGTGGGAGATCGGCCAAGAGACTTCCTTAGAGCGAGGTCTACAACCGATTCCTCGGGTCAGGTTGTGTTGCCCAACCAAGCAGACAAGGAAGTGTACCAATCCATGGTAAGAGCAGCTACCTCATTTAGTAGTCGGTCTGTCGTTACCATATCATATGACTTACATACTAATTATAGGTTGTGATTTGCAGAAAGAGCTGAGTGTCCAGGCTTTGCAGGGCTTGTTCTAGCCCCAAGGGTCTAATGACATTCTAACGGCCACTTTGAGAACCAAGGAGCCCACGGGTCGTTCTAGGGCAATAGGGAACAACGTCAGCCATAAGAAGGCCTTCCCACATGACCCCGAGGAGATGCGTGCGAGGAAAAGGGCGAGAGCAGAACAGATCAAACAAGAGCTACTTGCCTAGTTTGCTGGCATGATGGAGGAAAGGCTGGAGAAAGAAAGAGCTGTGTGGGAGGAGAAGTACAGAGCACAAGCGCTGCTGGAAGCTCCTGCACACCCAAGCCCTGGTGCACGCAGGAGTAGCTGTGTGTCAGGATGTTTAGAATGAATGAGAGTATCTTCTTTAGCTTGCATGAGTTGCTGGTCACTAGCTACAATCTCCAGTCCAGCTCCAAGATGCCTAGCATTGAAGCACTTGCCCTTGTTCTATGGATTTGCAGAGGAAATCAATCAAATAAGCAAGCTTAGAACCAATTCAAACACTCAAGAGAAACAATAAGTTGAAACTTTGATGAAGTTTTACACTGTCTAGTCCAAATGGCTAAGGATATTGTGAGGCCAAAAGACCCAATCTTTTCTAAGTGCATCACAAAATTAGAGGTGACAGGAATTTTGGCCTCACTTGCAAGGCAACATTGGGACTATTCATGGAACTCGTATCTGTATTGTTGTACCATTAGAAGATCAAGTGAGATATATTGGTAGATCAGGCCACCCAACCTAAAATGTAATGGCAGTGTGTGATTTTGGTATTTTCTACATATGTTTTAGTCAGACAATCTGGGGCAATGCATGGCACTAGTGTGTTAGAATGAATTGAACCGGGATCAAAATTACAATGAATTGATAGACCCGCCCGACGGGACTATCAATTTTTCGTGTAGCAAATTGTGTCTTTCAGTGGTACCCGTGGCACACCGGTGTCCGTGACGTGGTCTCGACTGAGTGATGTCTTTTGTCGGCGCCACGGTGCTCCTCATCTGGCAACTGGCTTTGGGTTCTAGAGGTGGTGTGACTGTCGTTCCATGGTGAGATCGGTGTCCGCAGCATGACCTCAACTGTGTTGACAGCACATCGATGTCTGTAGCGTTGCCTTGACAGAGCAAGTCTTTCGATAACATCGGTGGGCGCCAGGTTGTTGGGTGTCGTTCCTCAAGGTGGTGGCTGCCGGGTGTACGGTTGGCTCAGTTTGTCAACCTCCTCCTTCATTTTTTACTTTCTGTTTTTTCCCTGTATGTTTGTTCTTGGGTCGGTTCGGTTCTATTCCTCTTTTGTTCTCATGTTTTCCCTTGTACCTGCTACTTTTATCTCCTAGTGTTTTTTTGCGCTATATTAATGTAATGTTAGGTGGCTCTGAGCCCTCCGTAGCATTAAATCAAAAGCACCGGCCGCCTAAATGATTTCCTGCCTCGGTGTCTTTGCACTGTAATCTGTTTCTGATCGATAAACATCTTCTTAAACTCTAGAAAAAATAAATGATTTCCGGAGAAAGAACGAGCATTCATGTTCAACATTTTTGTCAAAGCCGTCCAGTTTTCTGTTTGACTAACCTAGTTATAAAGGAGTTGACGTATGCTCTTCTGCACATTGGTCGATCCGCACTCCGACCAGCTGGCCAAGTGCAGAAAGGATCTCATATTTGCATGCACCGCTCTGTCCCGTTTCACCCTACCATTAGAGGAGAGAAAGCAAGGGATTGAATGAAGGATTCACGTCTCAACTAGTGTTTGCGTTTATATTACACTTGTATACTTTAAAATCAGACAAATTTAACCACCAACTTTTAAAACTAGATAAAATATCTCTTAGACCATTCAAAAACGGTTTTTTTATTTTAAAAATGGTTTTACATATGTCATGGAGTCTGTGTGTCTGCTACATCATCTCCACTTATCCAATAAATCTGCTTCTGCTTTTTGCACGCCTCATGATAATCCTGTGATCTAAAACTGCACTGATTCCTGTGTCACACGGTAAAAATTTTAATTTACACTAATACAACCTATCCATTTCCCTGTGTCACATGGGAATGAGTTACCCATAAACACATACAGAGTCAAGAAGGTGCTTTGTCCCTTGAGACTGGAAGTTGAAAAGATACATGCATATCGGAACAACTGTATCCTATACCGGAAAGAGTTTGCGAAGCTACATTCATGCTCTGTGTGCAAGGCTTCTCAGTATAAGGGTAAGATTAGAGTAGAAGGAGCTGAGGAATTCGTCGAGATGACAGAGAGGACTCCTGCGAAGGTTAATTCTAGAGGAACAATGATATATACTTTCTTTTTGCACCATCTCCATTTGTAAGTTATTTTACTCACTTGAACATCATTGTTGATAGAATGCATGTATGGATAAGAAATTATGTTTGTAAATGTTAGAATATATTTTTCACGTTTAATTTATGTTAGTCAAGACATACATTGCACGTGTACGATTACTAGTGAAAAATTAAATGTGTGTCTAGTGAGCGAGAGTGGGTTCTAACTTCTATCCTTATACACATGATAACTACCAACAAATACTTATGCTCTACCGCTGCCCATAAACATGAATTAAGGATTAGGTGGAAAATCACAAAAAAAATCTAATAATTGGTACTAAACTTGTATTGCGTTACCATTAAATTTGTGTACCACGGACCTGTGAATAGTAAGCTTTGCTTTATGTTGGAATTTAAGCATGACACCTGATTGTCCTTAAAGCAATTCCTTAATTCGTCTTAATCTGCAAGCATAAGGCCGGGTTGTTGGGTAGCAAAAAGTTTTACTGACATGATTTGAAATATATATAAAGAAAGCCTCACATAACACTTTCGTATCCAACTGTATACAACAGTTGTGTCTGTGTGTGTGTTGTTTTCATTTTCATTTTTGCGAGATGTCTTAACTGTATACAACAGTTTTATTGACCGGAATTGATTACACAAACGTTGGTTAGTCCAACAGATGATAAGCATAATCTAATTCATACTACCGACATGTTCGACATTTTATCTTTATCATTTCCATATAAACTTAAGAAAAATCTCTAGAAATCGTATGAACTGGTAGCGCAGTTGAAAGTTGTAACAATATATTATGTAGTGCATCTGTGTTAGCTACTTGATTTTCTATCCGTTGTTCGATTGCATTGGGATGAGCAGGATGACACATTTTAAAACTTCTCCGGAACTTTTTTTTTAATATAAGAGCTTCACTCTTTGACATCTACATCTAAGAATGCACACAACCATTTAAAACTTGCTGATATGATGATTAAATGTTTTGGCACTTCTTCGAGTTTTCTTTTACCTCTCGCTTTCCATTGCATTGGGAGGAAACGCAAAACTTGTTTAAATAAGGATGAAACATTTTGCAACTTCCTCGATCCTTCTTGAAACTCAATTATGAGAATTTGAAATCTTCATCAAACTAATCGTGCTTTTGGAACTAAAATGGTACCCATAAAAAACATCTAAAACTTGCTTGGAACTCCAACCTCGAAACCTGAAACTCCTTTAAACAAGTCCAAAATTTGCTTCAAACCTACGTGACTACATAGCCAGGGCAGAAAGTCGTGTCTCATATAAAATGAAAGTAACAAACCCCAGTGATATAATATGGTTTTTTAAAAGAAAGAATTTATTACTTTTAACCTCTGCATTTAGGAAATACACATAAGTCATTATTATAAGATGCAAACGAGATTGCCTCACAGTCTAACAGCCTGCATACTGGCTAACACCCAACTAAGATAACAACAAAATATCCAACATCAAAAGAAAAAATAAAATCCTCATGAGACTATAGAATCAACCAAACACCGGCAAGTGCTCCAGCTATGTGCAGAGAATAAGTCTATCACCACAGTCTCCAGGCTTCTGCTCCCTGCCACCATGTTTTCCTTGAACTCTGGCTTCTGCAAAGGCACTCAAGAGCGTAGAAAATTATCACACCTGAAAATTACCTGGTTTGGATGATAAAAGAGTTTCTTGGCAAACACCACATCATTTCCGCATAACTAAATCAACCAACATAGCACTATCGCTCCTACTAAATTTTTTGATTGTAACCCCCACTCCATCCCCTCAAGCTAATTCCCAAGCAAAACAAAACATGCTAGATGGGGGAGGTAGATCGAAAGTGATATAATATGTTCCATTGCAAATTAAGAAAGTGAGGATCTCACTTAGTCCACGCAGGGCCAGATTTGCAAGATAATCAAGGAGTACTGAAGTAGTAATAATTCAACTTTACGGTGAAGACAAGAGCAGAGATTGTCGATAGAGTATTAATATGTACAACAACCATCTCAATTAATCTTCCTGCTGCAGCCACAAATCTGTGAAAAGGCTTGAGCTCTGAGCTCCTCTCCTCCACTAATTAGCAGTAGCACTACCACTAGTGCATCTTTTAATTTCCAGCGCAGCTTTCTGCTCTTGTGGTGCTACTAGTACCCGCAAAAGAGGGAAAAAGGAGAATATCTCTAGTGTTGCGGTAGTAAGTAGTACCTCTTAGTGTGTCTCCTCGGAACTAACTGCGAAAGAAAGAAAGGTGATATATTAGCTAGGCGAAAAGAGAAAGAAAACTTAGTTTCTCCTTAAATATGCTGAGATGAGTAGGTAGAATAACGTACGTACCTCAAATGTTTACCACAAGTGTGGGCCTGTTGGGATGGACCTCGATTGCGTGCCTCAACGCTGCCTCTGCCTCCTCCCACGCAGATTCGCTAAAAAACGCGATTGAGATTTTGACTTTCTGAAGACAAGGGATGATGAGTAGTACGGAGTACGTACCTCTTCTCCTCGAACTCCAATTCGATTTTCTGAAGACAAGGTAGGTTCCCAATGCTAGCAAAATCACCGAATGATGATGAGTTGGCAGTCTTCGAGGCCAGCGGTCGGATGGAATAGCCAAAATATTCAAGGCTGGGCATAGCTCCCTGCAGAAACCTGGGCACCCATACAGTGGTCGTGCAGATGAGTTGGAACCATCTCAGCTTGGGGAATGCACCACCACCCATGACGTCAGGGAAGACGTCGGCACGAGTATCCACTTCCAATCGGAGGGTAATAAGTTCTGGGAACCTCCCGAGGATCTCCACATCTTGCGCCTCCATGGCCCCCACTCCCAAATTCAGGTGAGAGAGGCGCGGGAGACGCGAGGAATCCATCCATGACGGTAGTCTAGCAAATACGACCCCGTCCAGGAACAGACGATGGAGGCGCCAATGGGGCACATAGCTTTCACAACTGGCCCGCTCAATACACAAGGGCTGTGTAAAAGCAGCAGCAATTATTTGGAGCTTCTGCAGACTGCACAGTGACTCCATCAAATCTTTGAACAACTTAGCACCGCACGTAACTTGTGATGTGATCCAGAAAATTCTAAGTTCAGTCAGCTTGCCCAGCTCTTTTACAAAATCTGGAGAGACACTAGGCAAGTCTAACTCTTCCAGAGATGTTAGATTCCCGATCCAATCCAACGCTCCTGTGAAGCCAACAGGAAGGCGCAAGCACTTCAATTGCCTTAGCAGACCAACACTACGTGGCAACTCTTTTATCTTGGTATACCTCAAGTCTAGCACCTGCAGAAACCTCAGATCCCCTACTTCTGATGGGAGCTCAATAATACGCATGCGCTTGAGCATGAGGTACCTCAGCTGAAGTAACCTCCCGAGATGCTCAAGATGATAAGGACGATCTTCCTTTAAGGTACATTCTTCTAAAGCTAGGACCCGTAAGCATTGAAAACTTAAAAGGGATGGCATCATATTAAGATGACACATGGTGGCATAAAAAGACCTCACTTGAGGCAAGGGTGTGTTAGCCATAGGGTCGTTCTGATCTATCACTCTCTTTTGGACGGCTAACCTGCGAGCATTGCTTTGTGGACATGTGTGTTGCTCATTACTGTCCAATACAACAACAAAGTTCTCTTCCTTTGACAAGGAATAGATCATATCAAGCACTAAATCATGCACACGGCAAGCATATACTTCGCTCTCATACGGGAACTCTGCTGGTCGGATCATACTTCTGTTTATGAGCTCGTTGAAGTATCTCTCTCCCAGCTCAAATAACCCTATACCAGGTTTCTCCTGAATAAAACCTTCGGCTACCCACTTCCATATCAATTCGTCTTTCTGGATCTTGGAATCTTCAGGAAATATGCTAAGGTGCAATAAACAAGTCCTTAGATAACAAGGTAGATCATAGTAGCTATATAGCAATATCTTTCTCATGTTATCAACTTGTTTGTTATCTCCATACCCAAAACCAATAGAGTCATACACCTTAGACCAATCCTCCCTTGGTTTACTGGCCAACAAACTAGCTATTGTAATGATAGCTAACGGGACACCACGACATTTCTGTAAAATCTTTTCAGACATCTCAACCGAGTGATCATAAGAGGTTTTGCATTTGCCAATAGATAACCTTGTATAAAATAATTCCTTGGATCTACTAGGAGAAAGTGGTTCTTGCTTGTAAACATCACCGGCCACTTTGGCGACTTCAAAAATACGAGTAGTTGTTATTATTCTACTTCCACAGTTACAATCAATCCATGCACATCTGATTATTTCCCATGAACTCTCATCCCATATATCATCAATGACGATGAGGTACCTATTGACATGGCAGCGTGAGAGCCGTGAATTAGTACAACTGTATATCTAAACAAATTTAATATTTCTCAGTCGCTTGAGAAATCATTATTTCTCGGTAGACCAAGTTGCATATTATTAAACCTACAGTTGCACAAAATTTTTTTGTGTAACTTTAGATCTAGAAATGTGTAACTGTCAGTTGCACATCTCTAAACTAAGCATGCATGGCATTATTCAATCGCTACAAGGTGAGCCATGAAACAATTGAGACATAAGCGAATAAACACAGGAGCATGGAAACTACTAGAAAGACATGGAGTTCATTCTATTAGAGTTCTGATAGATTTTACTTCACAGTTTAAATATATTTTGTATACTAAGTCCAGTTTTGAGTTCTGAACTAACATTTAATCCACATAGGTGCAAAAAATATTTGGACACGCGAGAACGTTTGACAATCACTTAGAACCCAAAGGATAGCAAAGAACGTGGGTAAATCTTGTAAAGTTTACTTTGAATTTCAAAAACACGTAACAATATACCTACGCAATCCATATCCTAATGTAAAATATCTCAAACAAAATGAGCTTCTCTTTTCTACCTCGCTTATTCATTAGGTTCGACGGCATGCATGCTGCAGAAAACATGTAGTAGATATGTATTTGCCAATTCCGTTATTTTCTAATTTGTAACTCGCACCAACATAAATATTAGGATGGATAACGCGAACCTCTTGTTCTCAAGCAATCCTCGGAGTTCTTCAATGAGCTGCCCCTCATCCAACATTGTTGCATTCATATAGGAGTCCTTGTCAAGTTGGCGGAGAATATCCATCAACACTTTCTTCGGGCTAGGATTCTGGCCGACCGGAACAAAAGCCCTGCAAATGAATTCCCCTTGCAGCTTGTCGTAGACTGCTTTGGCAAGGGTAGTCTTGCCAAGTCCTCCAAATCCGAAGATGGAGAGTATCTTGAGCTGCTGCTCGGTAACACCATCATCCCCACCTGTCAGCCTCTCGATTAGCTCCTCCCTTGGCCCTTCGATGCCAATGAGCTCTCTCTGGTCTTTGAATAGAGCTAGCATGCGTGGGTCGACGGTGTTTGTGGCAGCTGGATTAGCATGGACATCGTCGACCTTGTATCTATCACGCCGGGCGGCCACCTCCTGAACCTGACCCTTGATGTCTTTGATCTTGTCGGCGATTTGATGGCGAGTCTTGCCCTTCTTGAACAAGTTGGCCACCTTCTTCATGAACCCCTTGAAGGTATCTGGATCGACGGCGGGCCCAGAGCCCTCGACGCGCACCAGGAAGCTGTCGACGGCATCCTCCATCTCATAGGACAGCTCCCTGACCTCGTCGGCCCAGATCTTGACCTGCTCGTCCAGCTGGTCTCGCGGCACCCTCGCCACCTTGCGGAGGGCGGTGTCCATGCTCCTCATCTCGCTCTCCAGAAACTTGACGTCTTTCTTCACGCCCGTCTGCAGCTGGTACTCCTCCTTGAGGAGCTCCAAGAGCTTGGGTAGGAGGGAGCCCATGGCCCCCGTCGCCAGCTCCATGGCGAGGTTTTGCTGCCGAAGTGTGGAGCTAGCTGATCGAGCAGCCAGACAATTTTACTCCCTGAATCTTGACTATGGAGGCCGGATCTGCAGGATGAAAATCAACAAGAAACCAAATCAGGAAACCAGATCAGTTTCCCAAAATCCTTCCCTCAAGAACTAAATCCTTTGTCGCACCAAATTCTTACCTCACCGAGCCAGATCCGTGGGGACGGACGGAGCCCGCTGCTTGTCCGCAGAAGAAAGAGCGTGCCGTGGAGTGGCGGCCGGAGCTGGTGAAGAGGTGTGACTCGGTGGAAATTGCGGTGGAAAGGTGTGCTGTCGTTGGTTTGACTTGGTGGATACAGAGACAGAGGAATGGTTCAAAGCTAAAGAGCAGTTCCTGTAATATATTGCCAGGATTAGTTGGCGATGTGATCTGGCACATGCATGCTGGTTCATCTTCGCTAATCATGTATGCAAGTTGCACGATTTAAAAGTACACATGACAGTGTTAATTGATGAAATTTAAATCTGATCATGAGGGCAACATGCAAGCAACTCCATGTTGTGGTGTCTTAAACAAATGTAGTTGGCCAGTAATAATCAAGCATCACAAGAAAACTAGTTGGTTTGTTGAGATGCTTTGTTGCGTGTATTTACTCAATCATAACACTGAGCCATATGGTTCTCAATTGTAGTCTAGTCCTCTGGAGGTGTGCACTGGAAAAGGAGTGTGACTGTTGTTTCATGGTGAGATCAGTGTCCGCAGCATGACCTGAACTGTGTGAACTGTGTGATGCCTTTTGATGGTGTTGACAGCATACCGATGTCTGTAGCGTTGTCTTGACAGAGCAAGTATTTCGATAACATCAGTGGGCGCCAGGTTGTTGGGTGTCGTTCCTCAAGGTGGTGGCTGCCGGGTGTACGGTTGGCTCGGTTTGTCAACCTCCTCCTTCATTGTTTGTCCTTGGGTCGGTTCGGTTCTATTCCTCTTTTGTTCTCATGTTTCCCCTTGTAACTGCTACTTTTATCTCCCAGTGTCTTTTGCGTTATATTAATGTAATTTTAGGTGGCTTTGAGCCCTCCGTAGCCTTAAATCAAAAGCACCGGCCGCCTAAATGATTTCCTGCCTCGGTATCTTTGCACTGTAATCTGTTTCTGATCGATAAACATCTTCTTAAACTCTAGAAAAAATAAATGATTTCCGGAGAAAGAACGAGCATTCATGTTCAACATTTTTGTCAAAGCCGTCCAGTTTTCTGTTTGACTAACCTAGTTATAAAGGAGTTGACGTATGCTCCTCTGCACATTGGTCGATCCGCACTCCGACCACTTGGCCAAGTGTGGAAAGGATCTCATACTTGCACGCGCCGCCCTGCCCCGTTTGACCCTACCATTAGAGGAGAGAAAGCAAGGAATTGAGTGAAGGATTCACGTCTCAACTAGTGTTTGTGTATATATTACACTTATGTACTTTAAAATCAGATAAATTTAACCTTCAACTTTTAAAACTAGATAGAATATCTGTTAGACCATTTAAAAGCAGTTTTCATATTTTAAAAATGGTTTTATATGTCATGTCTATGTGTCTGCTACATCATCTCCACTTATCCAATAACTCTGCTTCCACTTTTTGCGCGTCTCATGATAATTCTGTGATCTAAAACTGCACTGATTCTTGTGTCACACGGTGAAAATCTAATACAACCTCCATTTCCCTACAATCTTTAGGCAATATCGCTTTCATGCATGAACTTATTCTACGAGCGGGGCTTCTCTGACGTACTGCCCGTTGGCTGACGTGTGAGCCCGAGCCCACACGTCAGCGACAGTACGTCAGAGGAACTCCCTCCCATTCTGCAAGCGTGTGTGTGGATTCGGAATTCCTCGAATTTTGGAGTTTAGTACGACTAACACTACATTTTGTTCCTTCGTTATTAGTTCCGATTGATCGATCGACAAATTAAGCTGAGATCAGTGGCTACCTTTTACCGTGATTTTCCATGAACCAGATTAAGACCGATCTCAGCACATTGACTTTGACAAGTTTCACCAAATTTTGCATGTGGAGGGAACGCTGTGCAATCTCAATGATGTTGGCGCCAGCAAGTGCATCGCAGAAGCCGAGCTAGTCAGCCAAGCATTGGCACGGATGAATCATGGAGCACTCCAACCAGTTTGGTTCTTTGGACAAGATTACTAGTTCATTGTTCTCTCTTGATTAGTTGCAAAGTTTGGCTATTGAATGCTTCTCAATGATAGCAAACGTAAGTAGTGTAGTGCTAGCTTACATGCCCACGCCCAACCAAAATTGCTGGCATCCATCACGAGTAACATCAAGGATGCTTATGATGATTCTATACTGCAGCATGAAATTCTAGTCCTAAACCACCACTAGAAACTAGTCACATTCAACAAACACAAGTTGAAGGTGTCTAATCATTAGTAACGGAGATCGCGAGACAAAATGCAGGACCATGTTTTTTGAAAGGACATGCAAATGCTTAGCATATATCTTTTCAATAAGAAAATGACAACCTGCAGAACCATAGGATGTCACAACATGCTCAGGGAAAAAGGTGATCTTTCGCTCTTTCACCATATCATTGACCGCTCAGACAAAGAAAAGAGAACAAAAATGCTTAATCGCAAACAACTAGTAATGGACCCATCAACATAGCCAACAACCAAAGTTTAGGAGAGCAGCACGCATTTTTCTCCAACAGCACAGAAGGAATTCGCAAGTATCCCTCAAAATAACTACTGAAATCAGCTAATCCATGTGGTACCTGTGCCCACTATACCAGTACTATGGAATAAGTATACGAACTTAACCTATTCCATATACAAAAACACATGACTTTCGCACTAGCATGTGAGACATACCATTCTTGTTATCATAAAATATCATGCCTTCATTTTTAACTACCTTTTTTGGGGAAAAGAAAATGCACATCTACATATTCATGACACAGACTTTACGTTCTCTCTTCTTCAATGATCCAGAACATTGAATGTAACCTGAGGTTTGCAACAGGTTGAACAACTTTGACAAACCAAGGACTCAGACAAATAGACACATAGCAAAAATTCGACAAACCAAGTCACTACAGTATAAGCATGCAACTTTGTCCAAAGTATCATCATGATTAAGACAGATAGCAAACATTGTGTCAATGGTTAGATAAGGACAGAATAACACCTCTTAGAGATACAGCACTATGTAACTCAAGAGGTAACTAGATTTTGTCACAATTAGAGATCAACTGTAAATCAAGTTGATCATTCTTCATTTTCATTCAAGATTAAGCAGAATCCCCACCATAAGAGAGACCAGCAGATTGTCAAGACAACAAAGCATTAACGGGTGTTATGAACATGGCATAACTATTATTCTGAATATAAAGAAGATATTTATTGCAGGAAAGATTAGCAACTGTTATCACAGGGATAGCTGCGAATGCTTAACCAAACATACACGGGAGACAAATATCCTTCAAAACTTGCCTACAACTTAAGAAAGATCTTGTAAGAGATCCACTCATATCAGCAATTAATTAGCGTGCACTGTATTATCATAACACCTAGCCTGCTCAGTTCTAACTAGAACTAAACCAAGAGGGCCTAAATAAAATCCTTTGAAGACAGATATCATGTTGGCACCGCATTTTCAGAGAAATTCAACTGTTCAGAAATTTAGAGTAACTTAAAAGTTGTACTAGGAATGCTCACAAGCAGAATTAGGTTACCAAAACAAGATGCAAAACTGTACCCCAATCCCCATGAGGCACATATCACATATGGTGATCTTAGATTCAGAAGCACAAGTGATTAGCCACAATTCATTTTAACAAGGTAAAAGGAAACATAAAGGACGCCATAATTAAACTAGTAGAGTTGCTTGGCAGATCTACCTCAGGAAGTAAGGATCAAGCAAGGCTAGCCGACAACAACAACCTCTTGGATCTGTTACACATAAAAACCATCTGATCTGATCTGAGGAAGGAGACACCACCGGATCAGGCGGAGGCGGAGGAGGCGGCGGTGCGGGAGCGGTAAAGCTTGCCGAAGACGTGGAGGGCGGTGACGAAGCCGATGAAGCAGAGGGACATGACGAGCACCATGGTGGGGGAGAGGCGGAGCCCCGGGGCCTCGTCGGTGTAGAAGCGGAGCATGTTGCTCCCTCCGCCGGAGAAGCCCGCGCCGGCCCCGCCGGAGGCGGAGGAGGTGCGGCCGGGGCGGCGGCGCATGCCGGCCGCGGCGGCGGGCGTGCCGCGGGGCCCGACGGTGGCTGGGCGGGAGGCGGCGGCGGCGACGGAGGACTGGGACTGGGAGGAGGAGCGAGCCATGGAGATGGATGGGAGCTTGGTCGCCTCGGGATCGTTTGCGCGTGGGAGTCTGCGCTCTGCTGGAGGTGGCAAGGAAGAGCTGCGCGACGATGGGGCCCACCTGTCAGCCAGCCGGACGTTCCTCGTGGTTTCGCTGTTTCCCCTCGTGTTATCACCCATTTTCTCCATTCCTTCTTTTACTATTTAGCACAACAAGTCGCAAGATTTTTTTTCTCAATTAAAAAAATCCGCGGACACACTGGAGCACTCAGCTAAATTGCACAGCTCCCACTAAATCTCTGTTGAACACACCAATATATATCTCAATATGAACATCAAAATTTAAATTCGATAGATGAAGTCATGTTCTGACAACTTATCACTCCATCAAAAAATGGTCCTCCACAAGTAGTAAGAAATTGACACCTCTTTTTAAATATATCTACATGAGCGTCTAGAAAATACTCAATTTATAGAGTACTCAAATGTATACAATATGTAGCAGCTCAATCATAAAAAAGAAAGATAAACTACAAAATAATAATATTCTAGAAGTGTTACTAAATTTTTTGGGAACTTTAAGAATGGGAACAATTCCGGTAACTTAAAAAAAAGGGGGGAAAAAGGGAATTCATGAAAACACAGAAACAACTTATAAACATTCATACAAAAATCACTATATTTCCTGATATTCATGAATGTTCCTAAATTCCTATACTTTTCAATAATTTTTCTACAACATTCTGATTTATTCAACCTTTTCCTGATTATATTTTTAAAATTCGAAAATTCCAATTTTTAGAAGCCCAGTGAACACATATTCAATGGTGCTCTCAAATATAAATGCTATACTTATATGCTTTGCCATCTTCAGCTTCAAGCACACGAAGTGCGATGAGCAATTTACAACCACATCTGCACTCATGTCAGTGAGATCAGCGGCATGAAATTCGATCTCATCAACAGCACAATCTTGAACACGTAAATGTTTCAATCTCATCATCTGCACAATCTTGGAATATTCAGAAGCATGCAGATTAGGCTGCCCATCATCATAGTCTCACAAAAAAATAAAATCAAATACGGTGTTTTTTATATTGCAGGAAACGGAGAATACGCAACCCCGCTTCCTATACACTATAATTAACTCTAGACCTGAACTGAACCTGGTCTGCACTGAATTAACGTTCATCAAGACATCTATCTTACTCTTACAAAAGAGGAATATATTTTTTGAAACGAAAACAAAAGGAGGAATTGAATTTAGCACTTGTCTGACGTAACCGACGAGTTATAAAACTGTGAGTGCACGAGCCTTGTCTAGTGGGACAAGCTTGCTATTGGCTGATATGCAGCCGAAATGTCCGTCCATGAAGTTGGATGAATTGAATATTTTTTTTCCTTGGATCTACAGTCATACGCTTTAGTTGTACTGCGTTCCTCAAGATATACTTGGCCAGCTCAACCTGGCCTCCATCGCCACAGAACCCGGTTATGTATGCTGTCTTGAGATAGTCGTGACGGTGATCAATAATCAAATCTTTGTCAGTGGGATATTCACGACTGGCAAAACAATGCATCTGCAATAAAGTTTGCTTGTTAATTAGTCTTCTTTTTTATAGAGAGAAATGTTCAAAGCAAAACATGACAAATGCTCACACGGGGGCTACAACAAATCAGATGCCACCTTAGGACTATTTAATATAATGGTTATCCACACTAGACCTATTTATCTACAATTGAACTTTTGATCAAACCAAACTGAGTGAAATCCATAGCATCCAAAGATTAATCAGATCCAAAGACTGGGTTTGAGATGGTATTGAACTGGTCTAGCTGAGTACTGGCAAGTAAAGAAGATATTAATAATCAACTAATGTAACGGCAGGACGAAGAGGTTCAAGACATGACTATACTTACATCCAAATTAAGGTCCTCCAAACATGGAGCTGCTTCCAAAAGACAAGATAACTGAAGGACTGAAGTTTTACCTAGAATTTGTACTCTCATGGCCAGATGCCTCAGATGACTAAATACAAGAGGGGCGTGCTTAAATCCAGGCATCTGAAAGATGACAAAGGCAAGTTAAGAAACAAGATGTGAAATGGAAAGCAAAATACCAGCTTGAGATTTCAGAGGATAACGGATATCCAAACCTCAGCCCTGACAAATGCTTGCACACATAAAGTCTCAACGTGAGGTAATACATTTGGCATCCCAGTGAACACATAGTCGAGGGTGTTCTGTACATTTAATTCAAAGCTTGCCGTCTTCAGCTTCGAGCATTCATGAAATTCGATAAGGGTTTGAGACCCCCTGTACTCAAATGTGTTGAGATTAGGGGTAACAAGATCAATCTTATCAACAACAGAATCTTGAACACATAAGTTCAACCGGCACAATGGTTCAGAAGCATGCAAATTACACTTGTTGTAGAACCATCGGATGCTTAACCATTCCAGAACAGGACATTTTGATAAGAAGTACCGGAAATCTTGCAAGGCAAGCACATGGTTCAGAGCAAGCATTTTAAGGTTTGCAAAGCCACAAAAATCAGGACTTGGAGCCAAATTGACACTATCAAGCCTAAGAGCCTGAAGGTAAGATGCATTTTTGCTGTTGAAAAGATGGAAAGGGAAGCTGTAATTGTTTTCATATTATCGCAGATATGGAGACAAGTTGAGAGTGACTGTCCTCGCTTTGGATGCAACCTCAAACGAAACCCATCCATCGATATGATTAGCATCGTCCTTGTGCAACTCGAATGTAACAGCAAGTTTGTTCACTCCTACACCACTGTGTTCCCTCAGGATATAATTGACCCTGTCAATAAATCTCCTGATGCTTGGTGGGTGATGGAGTTGTGGTTCTCTCACTTTTGAGTCTGCTGGATCTCAAGCAAACAAGAGACAGATAGGAGAGCTGCAGCTGGGAAGTTGATATCCGCATAATTCCGATTAGTCGTCCGTATTTCGATTAGTTGTTTGGCAGTATCCTATCTGTTCGACGATTGTATCCCCTTTTTTATAACACTGATACAAACATGTATTCACGCTGGAAACTTAACCAACTCCTACGGAAATATATTACTCCCCTGTTTTACTATGTGTCCTCGACCCATTATATGCACAAATAGTAAATCTAAAAAGAAATAACAGAAGATAACCATGTATATCCTTGTTGAATCAATACTACGACCAAATCATTCCTAAAGCATATAACTAGGGATATAAAATGAAAACATTATAACAATTATATTTTTGATATGACGGATAGAGTATAACTAGGGATATAAGAGGAGTCATTGAGAAGGAAGGCGAGGTCTTCGGCGCGGCCACAGCTCACCGAAAACCTAACTCGTTCCGACAGTGATGGCGGCGAGAAGGCGTGAGCGGAATGGGGCTTGGAAAAGATGTAGTTGCATGCTTCAAGAAAGGGTCTGGTGAGTAGTATTTTTCACACATCAATTGCATGTCTGTATATGTTGATCGTCACTGTAAGATCTAGAGGCAATGCATCGAGATTACAATTCTTCCGCTAGGTATAAAATGTTCTTCTGCTATATATGTTGCACCTGAATTGATTAACTAGGTGTCCAATTTACTACCAGGTCTGCAGGTGAGGTTCCTTATATTAAGCTTCTGCTTTCAACCGCAAAAAGCGTGCAAGTGGGAAGAAGGCAAATGCAGTTTGGGCATAGCAGTAGCTATTTGAAATGTAAAGGCCTAGTTTTTTTCGGCTTCTCCAGGGGCTTCTCCCAGAAGCCGCCTCCTCAAAATCGTCAAGCCTTGACGATTTTGAGGAGGCGGCTTCTGGGAGAAGCCCCTGGAGAAGCCGAAAAGAACTGGGCCAAAGTTTAAGTAGTTTATCTACCTTATCAATGTGCGTCACAAAAAGGGTAACCTTTTGCATCGAACCATTTTGCCAGTGATTCAAGAAAGTGCAACTTGCCCTTATCGTCTAGTTGCTATATTAATTATAGAATTCTTAGAAATTCACACATTAATAGAAAAAAGTATGCATTGAGGGGGCATGGTTGAGAAATAGCCAATGCATACTAGAAGCTTCTAGAAGACTTTATAGTATTTTTAGAGAAAAATATTCGAGAAGAAGGCACTAGAAGAAATCACGGATAATCATGGTGAAGATACTTAGAGAGAACTCTAGAATTAGGAAAATTTCTAGAGCAAGATATTTAGGTCTAGTATCTAGAAAAGTTATGAAGGAAAAAATATCTAGGAAATGGATAATATTGTAGAGAACTCTAGAGAGAAGATATATGTAGAGAGTTTTCTAGAGTTGTATTGTAGGGCTTAGATTCTGACACATAGCAACATTCCGACAGTCTTGTTATCCTATAAATAGGGGTGCACTCCCCTCTAACAACCAAGAGAAGAACTACCAAGTGTTAAAATATTAGGATAGCCATGAGAATGCCATAGTGGAGTGTTAGGGTAGCCACTAAGAAAAATGTTGCATCAAAATTATATTAGTTTGGGCATTGCAGTAGCTATTTGAAATGTAAAGCTTAAGTAGTTTATCTACCTTATCGATGTGCGTCGCAGACAGTGTAACCTTTTGCATCGAAGCATTCTGCCAGTGATTCATGAAAGTGCAACTTGCTCTTATCATCTAGTTGCTATATTAATTATAGAATTCTTAGAAATTCACACGTTAATAGAAAAAAGTATGCATTAAGGGGGAGTGGTTGAGAAATAGCCAATGCATACTAGAAACTTCTAGAAGACTTTAGAGTATTTTAAGAGAAAGATATTTGAGAAGAAGGCACTAGAACAGTTAAGAGCACCGGAGCTAGATCAGATGTTAACAATATTTTGCTCGCACAGTTAAGTCTCGAAGACACAAACATATAGTCATACATACTTAGACATGAGTTCAAATACTAACACACGCTAGAGCCGGTACGTAGGTGAGCACTCATTACAAATTAAACACGATTGACGGGCTGGCGGCTATATATGGCTGGCCAGAAGATACATACTCGAGTTACTACTGGTAATTAAGTCACGACGCCCATACATGCACGCACGTAGCTAGCTAGGTAGGTGCCCGTGCTGATCAGTCTGCCAAAACAAATTAATTAAAATCATTCATTAATTTTACTGTGCGCTTTTTTAGTAAGCACAACTAGAAGCGTATATATACACATACATATAACTAAGAGATGGAATACTCGTTGTACATACCAGCTACCTGCGATGTCGTCCTGGTCCTGTTCCTGTTCCGGGTTCTCGCCCTTATTTGGAGGAGATGACGTAGCGTCATTGTCTCCGTTGTCATTGTCCACTTCAGCGTCCGTCTGCCTGTCAACACCTGAGCTGGCCCACTGCACCTTCCGATTCGCGGCTGTCTGTTCTGAAAGTGCTTATGCTCTCGAGGTCTTCATCCTCTAGTACATCATCGGTAATGTTGAGTGTCACAATCCCTGATAACATAGGACAAAACTTGTAATCCAGTAACTCGTTTTTGCTCGATCTGAAGAAAATTACAACATATACTAATATTTATTTGGAAAGTATGCACATACACTCGTCGTTCCCAGAAACAGGTTACACACTTTTCAGCTATTCCTCTTCCGCCTCCGCTGTAAGATAGGAGTTAAAATTTATGCACATGAACAATGAAAGAAAACTATGTTGAACTTATTGATGCTCGGAAACTTTGGATCTATACTTTTTGTTTCTTCTTCTTGTCTTGCTTCCCACATGATGACGACCCTCTCTCCATTTTCCTCTCCTCTTCTTATTTCCTCCTCAAAGCTCCTTACCTAGCTTGCACTTACACTTGCTCTTCTCCCTCCCATATACAAGCTAGCTAGCTAGCAACGATATGGCACAGCCAGTTAGCTCCTATTTCTAGTGCCACTGCACAGCACATGTGCCCACGCTGCTTGATCTGCTCAAGTCATGGACATATATGCTAGTACTGGGCTCATAAAAACTTAATCCGCTCAAGTCATAGACATATACGCTAGTACATGCATTTAAGCTTCTGGTTTGAACCGCAAAAAGCGTGCAAGTGGGAAGAAGGCAAATGGAGTTTGGGCGCAGCAGTAGCTATTTGAAATGTAAAGTTTAAGTAGTTTATCTACCTTCTCGTTGTGTGTCGACCTTTGCATCGAATCCATTCTGCCAGTGATTCACGAAAGTGCAACTTGCTCTTATCGTCTAGTTGCTATATATTAATTATAGAATTCTTAGAAATTCACATGTAAATAGAAAAAAAAACATGAGTGCAAACAAGGCAGACATGCCTACTTAAATAAATACCCCCTCCGGTTGACATCGTCACGGTCTCCAAAACATAACATTAACCACTAACTTCTATTATATAAAACCTAATAAAATTACGATATTATAAAAGTATTTTTCAAAACGAATCAACACATATGATTCTCAAAGACGGCGTTCATTTGTTAGAAAAACCATGCACTTGTTCGGGCGAGCCTCAAAGACATCTTGTCAGTGAACAAACACATCTCGCTCCATCACTTGTGAATAATAAGTTCCTAATCACCATCACTGATATCCTCCCCGTCATTGTCTTCGTCGATGGTGAAGTCATCCTCATGAAGGTACATGCAGTCCTCCTTGAGCCCTTCCACCCACGTTGCAACCAATTCACTATGCCTAAGCATACGACGGTTGGTGTAGTATTGATAGTATAGATCACAAGCACTCGGATCATAGTCTTGATAGTATAGATCTTCTCCGTGGATCATCTTCTCAAACTCCACGTAACGTCCATGCAAATTCTCCACAGCCGGGTGCACGATCCTGATCCCTTCGTGCTCACAAAAAAGGCAACGGACTAGTTCTGCCATACATAAGAGACAAGGTAGTACTTATCAACACATGGCAAATTTACATGCATGGCAGCAATGTCACTTTACTTGTCCAGAAATTCTAACTTCAGTAGCTAACCTACAGAATAAACAGCATCTCCATCTTTTTTTGACGAAAAATAGTAGGAGAGTATCCTACTAAAACTTAATTGATAAAAGGTTATGTACAGCATGCATGGTTTAAAAAAGAGAGTTAAGTGCAGCAAAAGAAAAGAAAACGCAAAAATTACAGAAGGTTGTTGGACATTATCTTGACTTTAGCAGGAAGCTAACTACGGAATTTTGCTTACTTGTGCAAATGTCTACTTCTCAGTTGCTCAGGCTAAACAAGTGGAGTAACATTCGGAGATCTATGCATGCATGGTCACCTGTGGTCAGAATGCATCATAAATTCATGGAATCTTAAACAAAGGAATGGGAGCATATATACCGTACCAGCGCATGGTGGTGGAAAATCCACAGGGCAACACCAGTGCTGGCTATCCTCATCGTCATTGTAGTTGTCGTTGCTAAGCTCAGCAAAAAAGAGTATTGGACCTGAAGCTTTGCTGTCAACATTTCGAGTCACCAGAAAGTTGGCGTGAGTGTGATGGTAGTATGCACCATTAGGAGTACGGCAGTCACTAAAAATTTTCTTCTTCAAACTGGAGCCTTCACAGTAGTCAGGACCAGATATAAATTCATTCACACGTACCACAGATCACGTGAAGCTGATAGCAGGAGGGTTCCTATAAGATGACAAAAAGGAGCGAATAAGCGAGCGAGTGTGACATAGAATTGAGGGAAAAGTGCTCTGGTAGCACACTTTTTACACCAATTTGCTCTCATAGCACTTCCTAATTAAACTAATCTGCTCTCATAGCACTTCCTAAACTAATCTGCTCTCATAGCACTGCTTATTTGCACCATTATTCTACATCTAGCACTAGACCATCAGATTGAGCACCAACACTACGGATCAGGAATAGATGAGCTATTGCTGTTAAATCCCTCCTCCCAACGTTAATGCTTCTCCGGCCACCCAACCACTTGGCGCAAATATTCACTCAATCATGTAGTAAAACAAATATCTTGGTCCTGTCCGGGCATTCGGGCAATCATGTGTTTACGTGATGGCAGGAATTCAGCGGGGTAATAAAAAGGAATCTACTTTCCTGGCTTATCACAAGAAGAACTGCAGCACATTCAATCAGGCTCATAATGAATTAAGGGAGGTCAGTAGCAGGTTCCAACAGCTGTTTCGATCATGTAGGTTTTTTGTACTGATGAAATTTGGATAAAAATGTAGGCTGTCGCTGCTCACAAAAGAGCATGGAGTTCAAATCAAGTCACTGAATATACACGATAAGGAAGATTGTAAGAAAATTCAAGATGAGCTGGAGCTTCAGAACTATAGCCACGGAGCAGCGCAAGTAGCTCCAGTGCCATGGTCGGCTGAGAATAGCAAGTTCCAGATCTCTGGATTTGTTATCATTGGTGGAAGAAAATATGCTAGAATGAGGTATCCGGGGAAATAAAACATATGCGAAGACGTATATCTAACTGAGTGGTGCACGGAGCATAACTGTGCAAAATAGTAGAGCTCTTTTACAATACCTCGAAATGAATATAAATCATCCATTCATTCTAATCTAATGGCTAATATTATCTGGTACTCCAATACTAGAGTAAGGAGTACCACCTCTATATTTTTAAAAAAATTAGGGAGTACCTTCATATTAAGGGTAAAACCGGAATCAAAAAAATAATTGACCTATTTTTTATATAGTTATTTTAGAATATATATTTTTACATCTTTTAAACCCTAACCCTAATCTCTAATTACATTTTACCCGGAATGAATATAAACCATCCATTCATCCTAATCTAATGGCTAATATTATCTGGTACTCCAATACTAGAGTAAGGAGTACCACCTCTACATTTTTAAAAAAATTAGGGAGTACCTTCATATTAAGGATAAAACCAGAATAAAAAATAATTAACCTATTTTTATATAGTTATTTTAGAATATATATTTTTACATCTTTTAAACCTTAACCCCTAATCCCTAATTACATTTTAGGCCGGTAGAACCCTAATTCCCAGGGATCTCTAATTTCAAAAAGTGGCGGACAGTGGGGTTTGAACCCACGGCCTCAAGTTGGCAACCACGCAATCTTCCAACTGAGCTAGACAAGGTTTCTCATTTAGTATACCATGCAGAAGCTATAAGTACCCAAATGAGAGAGGTGCATGTAAAACAATCAAAAAGTGGGTAGGCAGTGGGGCTTGAACCAGGACCTCAATGTTGACAACGTTGCCCATCTACCAACTGAGCTAACTAAGGCTCTCAACGAGTATACCATCCAGAGATTTAAGTAGCTAAATCGACAGAAGTGCATCTCACAGGCTGCAGAACAACACAAGCATATATTCCGATAACAATAAATTGTTAAATACCAGATGAATTACAGACACTAACAATCAATTGCAGACACACGAGCATAACTTCTATTACATGATTCCAGATTATCCATACTAAACTGTACCAAGTGATTGGAGCAAAGAAGACACACAGCGACGATAATTCTAATTGCAATTCTAATCTATGACTGATTAAGGTTGATACACACAGCGACGATGTTGTCTTAACAGATAAAAAGAAATCAACTAAGGACTCGAACCCAGGACCACATGATTAAGAGCTTTGCGCTGTTGCCAATTGAGGTACACAAGATTTTTGGTTGCATTAGTTAGCATTTAATACCAACTGAGCCTGAACATTGCATCATTCGCTCAAATTGTGTACCATCTATATTACTACCAGCCGGCTAAAAATATTCAAATTACAGAATCCAATTCCATCTAGCTTAGCCGTCCAATTCCACTGACATGTAGCATATGCGTCATCCCGCTGCTACTCCGGTCATCATATATACGACTCATCTAATCCGGTCTCACCATCATCTTTTAGAGTCGATCAGTACACATGCCATGTATCGTAAATATCGAATGAACTAACAAATCTAGCTTAGCCGTCAGGTTGCACTACCATCTATACGAGTCATTTACTCCCACTACCATCTATTGAAGTCGTTTAGTCCCACTATCGTCTATTGAAGTCGTTTGGTCCCACTGCCATCTGCCGTCAAGATCGGATGAATTAAATCAATTAATTATTCCATCATATCATCTCGTAGCAATCCTTCAATAAAAAAGAAAATCAAATAATCGCCTAACATTGGCTACATTTGCAAAAATCAGGCACGATGGAGATTTTTTGAACCCTCAACCATAAAGTTGCAGACTTGCAAATCTTCCAACTGAGGTAGAGTAGATTCTTGTTTATTATGCCAGGAAGAATCATTATGTAGCTAATTCGTGAGAGGTGCATCCAAAAAAAAACAAAATGTGGCCTACTGTGTGGCTTGAACCCTTGACCACAAGGTTGTAGACTTGCAAATCTACCAACTAAGCTAGAGAATGTTCTTGTTTAATATGTTCATACAGTGCATCCAAGGCATCAATGAATAACAGTCAGCAGTATAAAAATAAGTGCCGCCTCATGATACAACAAATAGGTTTGACAGTGATTGCTTCTCTTAGCTGATAAAAAACAATGGAACACCTCTCAATTTTGTTATATGGAGCACCGTCTGAGCAAGTTGTAGCACATTTGAATCACAACTCCAAATAAGAACGCCAAAGCTGCTAGCAAATTCCAGTCATTGCTCTCTGAAGGGAGAGGAGGGAGGCCTACAAAGCAGCCACACTTGTCAAACTGTTTGACATTTTCTGGTTCAGTGGTACCTAAATGCCATGCAAGTCAAGCCATAACATTAGTAAAACTTTTGGTCAGGTATAATTAAGTGTATATACAGACTCTAAACCTTTTGGTCCTCAGACATGAAGAAAGATTCGTTGCTTTGCACCTCAGGTGATAAAGCAAAGCTTCTGCTGAACACATTACAAAATCACAATTAGAAAGCTTCTGCTGACCTATTTTGGCTCCAAATTTTAAAACATATGCATTTGGATTCTATTTCTTCAATTGAATCGATAGAGCATATCTTCTTCTAATTAAGTATTTAAGCCCCTACCAAAATTGAGCTACCGAGTTTGAAGCAGGACGAGAACCTTTATGCCTCTTTTCAAATGTATGACTTTCACAGGAAACTGCATAATTTCCAAAGAAATCAAGAAACTTTCCATGTTCTTAACAGCATCTCCATACACATGTTTCTTTAAAGAGAGAGTGATATAGACATGTCATGCAATCAAATGAAGTATGTCCAATATGTCTTGCACACACACAAGCACAAGCAGAGAGAAATTGCTTACTAGGCGGAGGCGGAGGCGTGGGCCGGCAGGCGGGTGGGCGGACATGCGCGCGGAGACGAGGGCACGGCCGGCCGGACGCGCGGGCAGCCCGCTGAAGGCGGCCATGGCCGCCGGGGGCGAGGGCGAGCCCAGCCGGAGGCTCGGGCCGGACGGAGGAGCTGGCCGGACGGAGGCCGGGCCACGCGCGCGTGGACGGAGGCGCGGAGACGCGGCCACGGCCGGGCGGACGCACGGGCAGGCGATGAGGCGGGTAGGTGGCCGACGAGGAGCGCAGCGGCACGGAGGCACCCGCACGTGGGTGGAGCCCAGCCCAGGCGGAGGGGCGGGCCGGCCGGATGCCGGGCGACACGCACGCAGACGGAGGTGCGGCCGTGGCTAGGCGGAGGCGTCGCCCGATGGAGGTGCGGGCGCGGGCAATGGAGGTGAGGCCGCGGCCAGGCGGCGTGCTGGATCGGTCGGAGATGCGGTGCCGTGCTGGATCGATTGGAAACGGGACAACGTACACTGCAAGGTAAGGTCAAATATCTATTTTACCCCTAACAATGGACGATTGGATTTATTCGGTACTCCGGTCTCTGTTTACGGAGTACCGGGGTACCAGAAAAAAACTCGCAAATAGTAGTGCTGTGAGAGTAAAGTTGTTTTGGAGGGTGCTATATATAAGAGCGAATCAAGTGGATTACAAGCAGCGCTATGAGAGCAATCATATATCCCTGGCTATAATCAATAGTGCTAATTAACAATCAATTAAGCAGCAGCGTGACAGAGCACAGATTAAATAAGCTCACCGAATTCTGGTTCTCATATCTCCTTAGTGCAGCCTTGACCTTTCTGGAGTCTTGTATGAGCCATTCGCTGATAATTTCCATATGACATGAGGTTATGTAACCGTAGTATGCAAATGGAATGTGGCTGCTGCTGGGTAGACATGCATTGGGAAGGGGATTTATGGCACAATAAACTGGCAAGGTGGCAAGCATCGTCAGAGGAGAGCTGCTGGCCTCCATCCCGCAGCAGTGACATGTCTGCAGGTAGCAACATCGCCTTGCACGAGCTGAGGAATTCTAGTTGCGCGTCAGATTTGGGGTGCCACGCGGCAATGGCGGCAGCCCTGAAGGCGGCTTCTTCTTCTTGGACCACACTGCTGCACGGTGGTAGTTGTTGCTCGTGCAAGTTGAGATTTGTGTCAAGCAGGCGGAGCAAGGCTTGATGGACACTGAGATCATGGTGGCGGGTGCAGAGGAAGGAGACGAGCCCATAGAAGGACCGGGCCTCGATCCGCAATAGGCTCAAGGTGCCGACCATGTCGAGCTCATTCGTTGGTGGGAAGGCGGCTTCGTACCAGATGGTGTTGAGGATGATGTTAGAGACTGGGTCGAATGGGCCGTAGCAATGGCCAGCCTCAAGCAGGCTGCGGTGGTACCGAGACCGCAGCTCGCCTGTCGGCATCCTGGCGAGCGCCTGCAGGTAGAATCCATGGATCGTGTCGAGGAGCACTCGCCTCAGTGACGTCAACGACGGGTAGGTCACCTTGGTGAGCTTGTTGCGACCGGCGGCAAGCTCCCATGGCCTGATCAGGGTAGTTGGAGGAGGGACCGGTGTCGTCTCCTTGACCAACTTTTGGTAGCTATGGAGGATGTCAGGGGGGAAATTGCGCTGCACCGCTGAGAGCAGGGAGACGACCGTGGCCCCCTTCTTTTCGGCTTCGGCTTGTGCTGAAATCGGCTTAAACTTAACTGTCCACAGAAGCTTTAGTGAGAATAAGCTCTGATCCCCTTCTTTTCGGCTGTTGAGATGTGAGTTTATTTGCTGAGATGAATGGTGCAATATCTGTAATAACCTTAAAATTATCTGTGCTCTGGTTATTTGCTAATATCGTTCTTCTCAATTATTTTGGCACGTAATTGATGAAGAATTCCGAATCGCATAATCAAAAATTCCTCTCTTCAATCAATCTCAAATTGCATATACAAACACATACACATACACAAATTCCAAATCTCTTATATACATAATCAAAAATACATGGGAATTCCTCTCTTCAATCAATCTGAAATTGCATACACAAATTCAGATTGCGGTTAAACTAATAATAAAAAATACAGTGACTTCACACAAATTCAACTAATAAATAGCTCATCACTGCAAACACACCTAAAAAAAAATTCATATACATCTTATCATACTTGCAAATTCAAAAAAATTAATTCATCATCTAATCAATAGCTCATCACTGCATGCACATATATATACATCAACATCAAAAAGATTCCTCAGCTTGCGGTTAACAAATAACAAGCAACAGCAACATATGAACACAAATCCCTTAGCGCAATTTCATATCACAAACCACAATTTCATTGTATCAAACTAAAATCAATGAACACAATCCAACAAAATGTCATTCGGGTCTTGTACCATTTTTTGCATGAACAAAATTCATCCGGTTCATCGGTTCCAGGGCGAGCAGATCCGGGAGCGAGGGCGGGGCTGGCGGGGGAGGAGGAGGGCGGAGGAGGGTGGGGCCAGCAAGGGAGGAGGCTGGTTGGGCGGAGGCCGACGAGCTTGGGGAATGGAGGATGAGGGCGGAGGGAGGATGAGGGAGGCGGGAGGTGGAGGGCCCGCGAGGTTGCTGAGGCGGGCCGGTGAGGTCGTGCACCGGATCTCGAGCAGACACGGACGGGGGTCGGAGGGCCAGCGAGGTCGGGTGCGGACGGGGAACGGAGGCGTTGAGGAGGGGCAGTGCTCGGACGGTGGAAGCCGGCGGCGCTTCGGATCTGGCGTGGGCGGATGGGCGCGCTCGAGCGCGGCCACTGGGGAGGGAGGATGGCGGCGGGACCGGAGGAGGAGGAGGGCAGGGGGACGGGGCTAGGGGCGGTGGCGGTGGGGTCCGTGGCGGCGGGATCTGGCGGCTGGTGGAGGCGCGGGTGCGAGGGCTTTCGGGAGAGAGAGGAGGAGGGCGGGGGGAAGGGTGGAGGCGCGGGTGCAGGGTGAGGGGCCGGAGGGCACGCGGTGGCAATCGGTCGTAATTACCCTCTCAAGTTGGAGGGCATTTTCCAAAAGCTAAAGATCATAAGCTTGGGATGCTATTTTGGAGCTTCTCGCAAACCAACAGGAATCTAATGAGCTTAAGTTTCACAGCATTCCCTTTTTTTCGGCTTGTGACTTCCTGGGGCCATAAGTCAGCTAAAAAGCTGAAAAGAAGGGGGCCCTTGTCGAGGTGGTTGGGGGACAGGGACAACCACGTGTCGGCGAGCTACGCGGCCCACAGGTGCTTAGCGGCCAGCGTGGCGCACCTGAGGGCCAGCTTGAGGGCGCTGTCGATGGCGGCGGAGCCTAAGAGGAACGTCTTGATGCCACGGTCCTCGGCGACGAGGCGTGCGGCGATGAGAGGGTCAGCTTCGGCGAGGAGTAGGTAGCGGACGGACTCCCAGTCATCGAGGTAGGGGAAGAAGCAGGTGAGGAAGGCGACGAGGCTGTTGAGGGAGCGCCACTCGGTGTCGGCCGTCCCGTGGATGACGGCGACCAGCGCCTCGGTCCTGCCGACGGGAGCTGTGGCGGCGAGGAGTGTGTTGGTGATGATGTTGGAGGGTGGGTCCAGGAGACCGATGCAGATCCCCTCGTTGAGGAAGCGCGGAAGTATGTTGGAGCGCCACCGTACGGTGAGCCGGTCGCCGGCCTCCTTGTAGTGGTGCTGGATCTTGTCAAGGAGCAGCGCCCTGTCCTACTCTTTCTCCTTGTGCGGCTAGGAGCAATCGTACACGTTGGACTCATAAACGCGGAGACGACTGGCGCTGGCCCCGGCGTTGAGGCAGGCCATCGCCAAAAACCTAGGTAGGGAAGGAGGCCGCGGCGGAGAGATTTGGGTCTCCACGCTGTTTGCCTCTCTTTTTTCTTCGAGAGAACCCGTTTGCCTTTTTATATTGTAGGAAACGGAGAATACACAACCCCGCTTCCTATACATTATAATTAACTCTAGACCTGAATTGAACCTGGTCTGCACTGAATTAATGTTCATCGAGACATCTATCTTATTACAAAAGAGGAATACTTTTTTCGAAACGAAAACAAAAGAAGAATTGAATTTAGCACTTGTCTGACATAACCGACGAGTTATAAAACTGTGAGTACACGAGGCTTATCTAGTGGGACAATCTTGCTATTGGCTGATATTCGGTCGAAATATCCATCCATGAAGTCATACGCTTTAGTTGTACTGCATTCCTCGTGATATACTTGGCCAGCTCAACCTGGCCTCCGTCGCCACAGAACTCGCACTAGTACAGAACGGCACAGAAATGACGGCTCATCCCAAACGGTTAACCATAGCCGTCACGTTTGCCGCACATCCTAAATGGTTGTAATTTTCAAACCGTTTGAGATAAGTCGGCCAAAAATGGACCGTTTGGGATGATATTACATCCGTGACGGTTAAAAATTTAAATCGTCTGCGATTTAATCCCAAACGGTTCATAAAACTGAGCCGTTTGGGATGACTTCCTTATCCGTGACGGTTAAAAAGTGTAACCGTCTGGTATGAAATCCCTAACGGTTCGTGAAATAGAGCCGTTTGGGATGACTTACTTATCCGCGACGGCTCTATTTTTTGAACCGTTTGGGATGTTTAGCCCAATAAATATCTCGGCCAACCAGACAGATTAGGAAGCCCGCCATAAGTGTTGGCTGTCCGGTTGGCGGGCGATTTGCTGGCGATTTGGGTGGGCAAATTTAGGCAACCGGATATTCCCATTTAGTTGTTGCATACTTTTAGAAGACTATTTGTTGTTGGTTTTAAGGTTAGTAATTGCATTTCTATTGTTATATATGTTGTATTGTTTGGAACAAGTCAAGTTTTAATTTCTCTCAAAATTGGATCTTTTCTTGTCAAATTTGTATATTTTCTATGAAGTCATTACATCCAAAATAGGAGATGATGTTTGTTCTCTTACATACTACAACCATTTGGAAATGTATTTAAGACTTTAATCACAAGTATGTGAGAAAATATATAGATTGAGTATGTAAAAATTATTTCTTTGTATTTATCTTGCAAAAGTCTGGTATTACATATTTATTAACTAGTTCTGATATCATATTACGATTGAAAATTATAGTAGTCAAAGTTTTGCATTGGATCCTACGAAAAAAGTGGTATATATTTCTGGACGGAGGAAGTATATACATTTGTATGCATACATGACTATATTCAAAATTAAGTTATAGAGCTAGCATCGTCGTACTTAATTATGTAGAGTGAGAGACTAATTAATTCTTCATATGTGAACGTACACAGATGAATAATCGAGGGTAGATGTCAACGAGAGCCGTGTTAGCCAAGCGTACATCCAAGGCATCATTGGTTTCGTAAAAGCTGCCGTGGTGGATATGCACAATAAGGGGGAAGAGTGGATTTTTTATCCATGCGTTTGATTGCAATATGTCACACCCCAATCTTCGTAAACTCGCTTGCCAGCATAATTGCATGTGCATTAGGCATGATTTAAACTTAACATGCATCCAACATACACAACCACCACCACACACGCACCCCTTTCGATTAAAAAACCCTAACGTCAAAATACAAGTAAGTCAACACACGCACTGTATACGCTGCTGGGTTACGGCACCCTGAAACCAAATGTCCCGAAACCAAGACACTAACATCCTGAGCACTCCCATGCATTTTCGTCGCCTTGCCACACCCGGAAAACCCTAGCCCTCGACCCGACCCCTTCCTTCCCATTTAATTCCTATTACCGACAAAAACCCTAATCGTGAAACCAATCACTCCTCGACCTCTCCAATAATTATGAATAAATTCATGGAGCAATCTAACGACATATACAACACAAATATAAAATAAAATAGTAATGTCCAGATCAAAAATACCGACAAATGAAATTAATTAACCCTAGGGCAAAAACCTGTATTGAACTACACCTCCTATGAATGTATCTCGAAAAGTTCTGATAAATTTACACAACAATCTCCTCACATTCAGAATCCCAAATATATGAAAACATGAACATGTTCAGTGCAAAAATCCCAATTGGCAGGTATCGAACACCTTTGCAAGGATTAGTTTTACGCATGAAATGCCGAGCAAAGTCAGTAGAGTAATGTCACGTCCAGCTGCAGACCTCCTTTCCCGGTACTCCCAGCAAGCACACGTTCACCAGCAACTTTCTTTTGTCCCCTACCCCTTGACCTTAGTACTTGACATGACAAACCATACCATAGCAAGCAGCAGGATTCCCTCCTGATTTCACAAAAGCAGTGCCCAGTCCTACCAGGCCCTTGACCACGTACCCCTTCCCTTCCCTGACATGGCCTGGCACCCTTGCACACATCACAGCACGACCTGGCATGCCATGCCAACCGAGTTCACGCCCTGGCCGCGCTCCAGGCTGGCATCGCCATGCCATCACGTGCACAACCGCACTGCCATTGCCGAAACCCACGGCCACCGCGCCACCTCATGCCATGACCCGTCCCTTCACCGCTACCCAGCTCGCCACGCCCTGCCACACTTCAAAGCAAGCACGCCATGAGCTCTGTTTCAAAGTCGCACCGCCCGCCGCTCAGCGCGTCGCCACCCCACCAGGGCACGCCGAGCACTGCCCCTGACCCTTCACGTCGTCCCTGCCCAGCTCACCGCCTCTGTAGCTCTTGGGAAAACTTCTCACCATGAACTCCAGTGCTGTACCCACGTCAAACGCCGGCTGCCCCGTTCCCCTCTGTGAGCTGTCTCATCGCCGACACCAGCACTCGACAACCGTGCCGCACCATCCGTTGCTGCTATGCCGCGCCGAACGCCGTCGGCAGTGCCCCTCGTCGACTGCCGCGCCATCCGGCGCATCACCCGTGCCATGACCATTGGCTCATGTCCAACTCATCACTGCTTGCTAGTGCACGGGAAGTCCTAGACCGCGGACTCCGGCAATCGTACCTGCGCCGCCCGCCGAGTACTCGCCGCACTGAACGCTACATCGACGCACCGCACGCGAATTGACTCGTCACTAGGCTGTCTTCATGCGCCTCGGCTGGACTCACCTTTCCGATGACCCAGCATCGCCGCGCCGCTCGAGCACAGCCAAAGCCCGGTCGTCACTTGCGCTGACCCACCTATAAAGGTCACCTCGGCCGCCCAACTCAGCTCACAAGCTGCCCTCCGCACCCCAAGCTTCCCCCTCGAGCTCCCCTTCTCCAACCAATACCCCATTCCCTCTCGGTTCCACCCCAATCTGAGTCAACCGAGCTACTCTAGGCCTTCTAATCAAGGGAACCGAGCCCGGAGCTCCGCCTCTTTCCCTTGAGCTTTCCATTCCCCTCCGATTTACAGCCTCGCCGCCGACCGTCCTCATCCGAGGCGCCGCCGCCACCCTGTCCTAAACCGAGCAGCCGAGGTAAGCTTGGGAGCTCACTCCCAAACGGTAAGTACCCGGCTGCCCTATTGAGTGAAGGCGCCCTTTCTGTTTTCCGCTTTCCCCTACTAAGAGACGTAAACAATCCTGTGCAGAAAGCGTAAAGACAATTCAGGACCAATTCTTTTTCATTTTAGACACTCACTGGTTCACCCGATTGAGGTCCTTCCAGACTGGTTTTTGCATAAGTAATTCAGTTCTAGGATCAGCAGAAAATGTTCGAACTTATGTCTTTGCAAAGTTTTGAAAACTAAATCAGCCTCGGAGCTTTGACAGTAGGAATTTACGTTTGGGCATCATTTCCCACCTACTTAAATCCGCATATACTCTATATATGTAGAAGTCCAGGTGAACATTTTACACTACTGGCACATTGAAATAACTATAAAACCCATGAATTCATAAGAACAATAGTCTTGAACGCGTAACTCTAATAACACGAGTTCTTCCACCCGATTAAAGAACATCGTCATTCCATGCGATTTTTCTGCATGATCTTGGATTTTATTTGAAGTTCCGTCGCTTGCTTCTTATCCGCCGTTCCTTCTACGCGTAGTGAACGGAGTGCCGTACGTGCCACGGGAAGACCCAGAATATCCTCCACGCCAAGAACAAGAACAGGACCCGGAGCTGCCAGGCAAGCTTTCCCGCCTTGAACATGTTGAATCCCATATTTGCTAAGCTTAATTATTTTGATTGCAAATCTTGCATGCTATTTTAGTATTATCAGTATTTTATACTAGTGAAGATACGTCCAGTAGATGCATATGCCGTAGGTTTGGAATCCGCCCCTTGGTAACCCTAAGTCTAGTTAGTCGGTCGAGATCGACCGGCAAGGTAGTAGGAATATAAGCGGTAGCTGTGCTTAGACCTGCTATACTTAAAAATAAGTTTTACTGAGTACGTGGGCCATGGGATAAAAACCCTCGGCTTGTTTATACAGGTCGAGGAAATCTTTTAAAAGGAAACATTTTTGAAAATCCCACATGAAATGATGGAGGATTTCGGATTCAGGCAGGAATGCTAAGGGTGTTATGAGGTGGTAGATTAGCCGGTTGCTACTTGAGGAAAGAATGGTCGGGTAGCCGGTCGCTACCCGAGGAGTTGGTTGGTTATGGAGTCCTGCTCGAATCAATTAAGGACCGAACCTAAGTGCCGCTGAATCAGTTCCCCTACCGTACGTCCACATGTCCTTTATGGGAAGGACTTGACCTGGTACCCCGTCTAATGCCGGAGCTCGAAACCGTGGGAAGTTAGGGTGAAGTGCTAGGTGGTTCCGAGAATCACTAGAGGATCTCCATGGGACTGCGTAGGGGGAAAGCTCTTCGTGAGTCTCACAATGACGTGGGGGTAAAGCTCAGTAGAGTCCTACAAGGTACGTGGAACATGGTCCGACACAAAGGGGGAGAGTCCCATTTTTGTCATCCGGGATGTAAAAGTTGGGTTACCCTCCTAGCGAGTCCGGCTCTAGCGTAAACACGGGCGAAAGGTCTCGTTGTAATAGCCCTGCCAATACACCTCCTGGGGTGTATCGTTAGCGCTCGGCAATAAGGGTGAACTACATCTTGTGGGTAAAGCCGTACAACTTTGCAGAGTGTTAAAAACTATTCGAATAGCCGCGTCCTCGGTCATGGACATGAACTGGTAAGGCCACACCCTGGTTAGATTATGTTTGGTTGTGAAAGCTGGGAAACGGGATTAAGGACGTGGGCATGATGTGTCCACAGGGTGCAATTTGTGCTACCCGGTTGGTAGCCAGGAATTGCTGAAGGAAAGGCTAGCTACACTGCCCGGGGTAGTGTGAGCGGAAGCCGAAAGGGAAGGCGGTGATGAGCATGGCTATCCCGCTGAGGAAAGAAAGGAGAGGTAGCAGGGACTACCTCGAATAAAGACGTGTTTCTTTGTGATCCTCGTTTTACAAAATCGTCTTGAAATCTATTATCGTTATTTAAAGTAAAAACTTACATTTCCGCACAACATGCAACATAGGTTAGAGCTCTCCTTTGAAATATTCCTTGCATGAATTATGTCGTATTATCCTCCGGTGGGAAAAGCTTGCGAGTACATTCAATGTACTCACCTGGCTTGATTGGCCAGATGAAGAAGAAGAGTCGTGCTCTGAGGACGATATCAGCGACCACGAGGGCTAGGGCGTTCTCCCCAGTCAGTTGCCTGTGGATGGGCATATTGATGGGTCAATAACTATGTTTTACTACTTTCCGCTGCTACTTTTATTCAGCCAATCGGCTATGTTATTGAATAAGGACCATAATGGCATATTTATGTAAAATACTCGGTATTGTATGTGAATGCTATCAAGTTCTTGTGTGTACCGACTACTGATCCAGGGATCGGTACAGTAAACACGGGAGGCGTATCCGGCCCTAAAACTGGGTACGCCACACAATATTACTAGGCAGTGGCAGAACCCTAAGCAGATTGAAGCACACTTGATTCGAAGTGGTTTCAAGAAAGGATATACATGTTGGAGCAAGCACGGTGAAGAGGCGATCACACATGAAGATAATAATAACATCGTTGACACCGAATTGTATGATATGCCAAACACAGTCAATGATGATCAGCCAAATGGTGATGATTGTGCTTCCGATGATGTGATGTCGGATATGCGGATACTATGCCTGATCTGGATGACATGTTGCATGATGTAGAGGGGAACCATAATGACGGAGGGTATAAGCAATTCATTGGCATGTTAGAGGACTCTTAGAAACCTTTGTATTCTGGCTACAAGGCAAAATACACCAGGTTGTCATCCGTACTTGAACTTCTTAAATTGAAGGCAAGTAGCGGATGGTCAGACAAGAGCTTCACGGCGATGTTAGGTCTGTTTGCGGATATGCTACCAGAGGGTAATGAGTTGCCCAAAACAAGGTACTTGTCGGAATGACTGTATCCTGTACCGCAAAGAGTATACGGACTTGCTTTCATATCCGGTGTGTAAAGCACCTCGATACAAGCGTAAGGGTGGTCTAGACAAGGACGAGGAATGCGCTGAGGTGACGAAAGGAGTTCCTTACAAGGTTGCATGATATCTACCTATAATTCCTCGTTTGAAGAGGTTATTTGTAAACCCGAAGGAGGCAAAGTTGATGCGTTGGCATGCCGAGGGTCGTAAGAGCGATGGAATGATGAGACACCCCGCAGATGCGGCCCAGTGGAGAAACATCGATAGGAAGTACCCATCCTTCGGTTCATGTACCCCGCAGATGAGGTTCGGATTGAGTACCGATGGAATGAATCCGTTCGGCAGTATGAGCAGCAGGCACAGCACTTGGCCTATTCTTCTGTGCATGTACATCCTTCCTCCTTGGTTGTGTATGATGCGGAAGTACATCATGATGGCGATACTTATCCAGGGGCCAAAGCAACCTAGAAATGACATCGACTTTTACTTCAGAATACTGATGGAAGAACTACAAACTCTCTGGAAGGACGAGGGGGTAAAGGTATGGGATGCGTACAGAAAAGAGTACTTTGATCTACGTGGGCTGTTGTTCCTTACCATCCATGATTATCCTGCATATGGTAACTGCTCAGGGCAGACTACAAAGGAAGCCAAAGCCTGCGTGACATGCTTAGAAGATGCCGCAAGTGTGTGGCTGAAGCACTCATGTAAAACCATACATGCGTCACCGAAGATTCTTGAGAAGAAATCACCCATACTGTAGCATGAAGAATCAATTCGACGGGAAGACAGAATACGGTGCGAAACCAAGGCCTTTTACTGGGACAGAGGTCCATGACATGGTGAAGGACATGAAGTTGTGCTTCGCAAGGGGTCTAAATCGAAAAAGCGGCCTGGTGAGAAGAGCATCTGGAAGAAGAGATCAATATTTTGGGAGCTACCTTATTGGAAGGATCAAGAAGTGTGTCATTGCATAGATGTTATGCACGTAGAGAAGAATGTATGTGACAGCGTGCTTGGTATGTTACTAAACATCTGTGACAAAACAAAGGATGGCATTAAGGCACGAATGGACTTGGTCCATATGGGCATCAGACCTGAGTTAGCACCAGTAAAGACCAATAAAGGACGGACGTACCTCCCCCTGCTTGCTACACTTTATCGAAGGATGAGAGAATTGAGCTGTGCGAGTTCTTGTGTACCGTTGAAGTTCCGTCCGGTTACTCAGTGAACATAAAGAATCTTGTTTCCATGGTAGACTTGAAGTTAATTGGCATGAAGTCTCATGATTGCCATGTTATGATGACATAGATGCTCCCAGTGGCTATCAGAAATATTCTGTGATGTCCGAGAAGCACTAATGAGGTTGTGTCGTTTCTTTAACACAATATCTCGGAAGGTCATATATCCCCTTTCACTAGGTGATCTGCAAGACGAGGTGGTCAAGACTCTTTGTCAACTTGAGATGTTCTTCCCGCCATCGTTCTTCGATATCATGGTCCATCTCATTACTCACCTCGTGCACGAGATACAAATGTGCGGCTCGGTGTTTCTACGAAGCATGTATCCATTCGAGCATTTCATGGGAATTCTGAAGCACTATATTCGGAACCGAAATCATCCAGAGGGCAGTATCGTCGAAGGTTATAATTCAGAGGAGGTTGTCGAGTTCTGCATCAACTACATGGCTAAAGCACAGCCGATTGGTGTGCCTCGGTCCCACCATGAGGGGAGACTTGGTGGAATCGGGACCATAGGAAGGAAAGCAATCACCCCTGATGCGGAAGCACATGCTATAGCCCATTTCACCGTCTTGCAACATATGACCTTAGTGTCCCCTTATATCGTAGAACATGTGGCAAAACTAAGGGAGGAGTATCCGAAAGGGATAGATGCTTGGAGGATGAAAGAGCACAACAAGATATTCAACCAATGGATTAAGAAGCGAATCGTTGGGGGCTCCTCAACCGACACGCTGACCTGGTTGGCAAAAGGGCCTACATTTATAGTTCAAACTTGGCAAGGATATGATATAAATGGGTACACATTCTACATAAAGGCCCAAGATGCGAAGAGCATATACCAGAACAGCTCTGTCTGCATAGAAGTCCAATATACATCTGGGAACAAAGAATTATATTACGGGATGATCGAGGAGATTTGGGAGCTTGATTATGTGTTTTTCAAGATTCCTTTGTTCCGGTGTCAATGGGTCAATCTAAAACATGTGAAGGTTGATAAGTACGGCGTCACGTACGTCGACCTGAACCGAGCTGCATACAAAAGCGAACACTTCGTACTTGCCACCCAAGTTACCCAAGTCTTCTACGTAAAAGACCTCACACATAAGAAGTAGCACATGGTGCTGTGTGGGAAAAGGAGGATCGTCGGAGTTGAGAATGTGGTTGACGAGGATGAATACAACCAATTCGACGACTTGCCACCTATTGGAGACCGCATAAGGGTTGAGGAAGAACAACTTGAAGAAACATGCTACGTATGTGAAGATCACTCGGAAGGGCTAGTGTTCAAAGGAAATAAGCTAGTGAAATGAGTGATTAATCAATGAATGCTACATATGTAATTTGTGGAGTTAGGTTTATATTTGTGAAAATGAATCAAGCAGTACATATTTGTGGAAATGATTCAATGCAGTATATATTTGTGGAAACGAATGAACTCAGTTGCTATGTGCTGGATAATCTAATGAAATGTTATGGTCTGTATGAACTCTTGTGAAATTCTGATGCATATGTAGGCTGCTGGCATAAAAAAATATTTAATCCTGCTGGAAATTCACATCCCAAATGGTTAAGACACAAAAACCGTTTGGGATGTGTTGTCTGTGATGTTATTTAACACTAACATATTTTGATCATAGATCATATCACATTCAAATAAACTTCACATGCAGATCATATCACATTCATATCATATTACAGATAATATTATATATATTTGAACCACTAACACATTAAGCACATAGTTCGATCTTAAGAAACAAGGAAATTAAAGTTGTTCACAACCAAAAGTGCCAACCCATAATATAATTAAGAACATAAAAACAACTAGTCTTCATCCTCACGTGGAAAGCTGACAACCTTGAATTCACGAGCAGCATCTGGAATTGCATGATTCAGAGCATCAATCTTCGTGAATCCGATCAAGCTACCACCAAATTTGAAGCCATGAATAGTGACCTTATCAACATCTTCGTCTTCGTCAAATGCAACTAGAACACATCTAGGGACGTAGTGGTCAGCAACCCTGAAGTTGGAATGGCCAAGAAAGTCCTCAAGCGTTGATGCAACAATGAAAGATGGCGGGAATAGTCTATCCACAACGGTAGCACGAACAACATTGTTAGTACGTCCAAATTGTACTTTCAGAGCATTCGCGGTAACTTGAGAGATTCTAAAAATCAACTTATTTGCCTTTTCTGCATTGTCTCCCTTGCTCTACAATATTCCAATGAAACACCAGATTAGAGTTGTATTAACTTTGCATTCACCATATTAAATCAGTTTTGGAGATCTAGCATTACTCATCACACAATACAATCTAGTTCAAAAGATGTTAACCTTCTTGGCTGATGAAGAGCCGCCTGTAGCAGCTTTGGATCCGGACTCCATCTTACATTTCTTCGATTCATCAAATGACTTGTCCATCTAAAAAAAATATGCAATGATATTGTATAGATTATATGAGAGACTAGGAAATCGATCTGGTGGAGGCGTGCGGCAGCGAGACGTCGCCCGACGTACGTACCGTACTCGATCGGTGGAGGATCTGGAGAGGCCGGCAGCGATGGTACGGAGGAGGAGTAGATCAGAAGCGAGGGACGACCGTTGAGGAGGAGAGGAGGCCAGCGAAGAAGGGCTATATAGGGCTCGGGGGTCGTGCGTGGTGGAGGAGACGATCGTGGGGGCTCAGGGGAGATGAACCATCAAGGAAGAGACGATGGTGGGGGCTCGCGGGAGATGAACCATTAACGAAGAGAACGCGGCTATATGACGTGGGGGGTCACCACATCCCAAACGGTTAAGACAGAAAAACCGTTTCGGATACGGGACATATCCGAAACGGTTAAGACACCAAAACCAGTTAAGACACCAAAACCGTTTCGGATGTGTGCCATATCCCAAACGGTTAGGACACAAAAACCGTTTGGGATGTGTGTCCCTTAAAATTCACCAGCGCACGGCCCTCCCTCATATTTCGAGTGATCTTATTCCCGACCTGAGCCCTAGCGCGACCGCCGCCTCCCGGGCCCGACACAACCCGCTGCCGCTTCCCGCCCCCAACGTCGACGTCTTCAACATCTGCCCTGGGCTCAAGCCACCGGCCCCCTTGGAGCTCCTTTCTGGCGCACGCCCCGAGGACCGACCACCCTTGCCGTCATCGATCGCCCACCCGTAGGACCGAGCGCCGTCATCATCGTCTCCATTTCCGAGGACCACCTCCCCCGCCCTGAGCACCCACGTGAACGCCCTCCTAGTTACTCGGTCGCCCTCCACTCCATCGCCCACTGTCCCGGTAAGATGGTCAATGTGGGCTCATGAACAGCTTTACCGGTGGTACTGCTGGAATAGTTAATCTCGGTTATTAGGTATTATATGACTGATTGGAATCAGAGCAGTGGTATTATGGTTCATTAGGTTTCTTGAACTGCATAGTAGTTTTCAGTATAACTCGACATAGAATTGGTGTTAGTTTGATTAAATTGGAGCTCTAGTCCGAGCACATTGTGCACTATAGCCATGTTTATTTTTCTTACAGCATTTAAACATGTGGACTCCTGCATGTTTGGTTCATGCGGTATTAGAATATGTGCTTATGGATATTTTGGTACACTGCTGTTTTAACATAACTTGATTCACTAGATGTCGTCTGATAATGCCTCTTCGAGGAGGTCCGATGAGCAGACAGCGGCTAGAGGTCCTGTTAAACAGACGTTGCCGAGAGCACCGTCTGACTCCTCGGCAAAATCAGTGCGCCGTCCTAGAAAACCCTCAATGAAGCTGAAGGGACGCTTCAAGTGCAGGCCATCCACAAGGAATCTGGGGCTCCTATAGAACAGGAACAAACTATGAAAAAATTTAGGACCATATGCGGGGTGGTCGTGAGGGGTCGGGTCAGCATCTTGTTAAGTGACTGGAAGCAAGTAACCAAGGACGACCGCAGATTATTAGTGGACGAGATAATAGAATCTTTCATGGTTCCTGAGAGATGGGTCAAGGATGTGCGACGAGCTGCGAAGCTGAAGGCTTGCGGTTCGTGGAAGAATTGGAAACATGTGTTGAACAAGAAATTTGTCCAGGAACAAAAGGAGCCCTTCGGCCCTTACCCGATGATTACACCTGAAGACTGGGATAAATTTGTGGAGATGAAGACAACATCTGAATTTCATCGCAAAAGTGAAGAACACAAGGCTTTAGTGGCAAAGAACAAACACCCGCACAAAATGGGCATGAAAGGATACTATGGCAAAAAGAGACAGTGGGAGAAGGAGGATGAAGAAGCACGCCTTTGGGTCACCGATCCACCATTTGCTGATGTCGAGATGGAGCGTGCTCGATACTGGTGTAGAGGGAGGTCTACTACCAGCTCTTCGAGTCAAACAACCTTCCAAAACCCTGCCGACCAAGAAGTTTACCAACACCTGGTACGATCGATAACCTATCATAAGCCTAGTCATCTGAGTTAGTAGTATGTAAATTAATAACATAATGATTATTTATGTACCATCTGTTGCCCTATGCAGAAGGAGCAGAGTGTTCAAGCTTCCTAAGGCTCTTTCCACTCCGTTAGGGTTGACGATATTCTCACAGCCAGTTTGGGAACGAAGGAGCACCCGGGCCGTACTTGTGGTCAAGGGCTCCTAGTCAGACATAGCAAGGCATTCCCACTCGATGAACAGTCGAGACAACAATGGAAAAGAGCCTACTTAACTACTATTGCTAAAAGAACTTATAATATCGCATCTTCAGTCGTAGAGTTGCTGTTGTGATACCGGTTTGTTTTCACCTGCCTCATGTGCCCTGTGTGTATGTGATTGAAGCACATGAGGCGGGTAGGGTTTCAGAGTCTATATCATAAAGTAGTTAGGTTTAATCACCCCTGTGAAGTGACTCTTCTACTGAGAGCTTAGGAGCTATATTATCCTACTCTAGCCGAGCATTAATTTGCCAGGATGAGTTTGGGATTGATGTTCCAGCTCAGTAGGAAAGAGTGAGGAGACCATATCACCCTACTTAATCCGTGTATTAGTTTGTCGGAGCAAGTTTGGGGTGGACGTCTCGGGCTATTCGAGGCCATATCACTCCACTCCTCTTGGAATTGATACCCAAGGATTGAGATTGGGGTTGACGTTTCGACTTAGCGGGTGATTCCACCTAAAGCTCTCTGTTATGGATTTTGGGTCCCGACACCTTTGTTAATATCCAAATACTTCCTATATTCTCAACCTTAGTTGGAACCAGAGGGTGGCGAAAAATATTTGAAATGGTTTTGGAAATTTTTAGAATGTTCAAAAGGGTGATTTGAATTTATTTTGCATATATTAAAAGGTTTGGTCATATTATGGAAATATGGTTTTACTTACTCATATTCAAGTGCTTTCAAGGTTTCTAAATTTTTTGTGGGTCACAGAGGGATGAACAAGGTTGAAAGATTTTGTAAGCTAGGTTAAAGTGCTCTATAAAAATTATTCAAACACATTTCATAATTTTGAAATTATTGAATTTTATGCAAAACATAAGTTCTTCTCTGTTTTAATATAAAAATATTTGAATTTTTAATTTTTGGTTTGAACAGAAAGATTGCAAATATTTTTAGGAGTTCAAAACCGGTCGGGGTTTTGTGAGAACCGGGGTAGAAATTGGTGAACCAACTAAACCAAAGAAGGGAGTGGTTCTGTCTAAACCGAACCGACTGAACCAGAGGGGTTTTACACTTTTAGTTGAAAGAGGAAGTACGCCATTCTTTGGAGAATGCATAATTCTGATCGGTACACATCCACTTAACCTAACAATAGGCCCAGCCGAAGGCCCGAGGCCCACTATCAGTGGCACGTCGGAAGTTACCATTTTGGGTTTTAAAACCCGAGCCGAGTTCCACCGGTCGGTCAGACTAAGCTGCACAACCGCATGGGGAAGAACGGTGAGGGCGGTGATCGGGCTTCTCCAAGGAGGTTTGGGCGTTTTCGCTTCGGTGGATCTCGCCTGAAATTGAGACTGGGAAACGGTTCAGTGATGGGAGAGGAAGGTGACAGCATAGCAAGATTAGGCAGGGAAGTACACCTCGGTCGGTAGCTTCAGTGGAGCAGCGACAGAAGAGTTGGTCGGAGGGGAGCTTGGGTGGAATGGAGGCGTCCTCTGTGACCTGGGGGAGTGAGGGAGTGGTGGTGAGGTAGATACGGGGCTTTGGCATGCCTTTAATAGGCTAAGGATGAAAGGGGGGAATGAGATGTCCACAGAAGTTGGCCAAGCACGGCGATGTGATGGTGCAGGGGGTGAACACGGCGTTGGCGCACTACACGTGGATGAGGTGGAGGCTTTGGCGTGCAGTGACGCAACAGGGCGGCGGAGGCAACGGCATGCCGCGTTGGCAGGTGTTGTGTGCGTGTTGTGTTGTACATGCACAAAGTGCGTCCAGAGCACATGCAGTGTGGCGCTGTGCATACCGCGATGCGCTCTGGTGCGTCCAAGCATGGCAGCTAGTGCCACTATGGCCATGTCAACGTGGAGAAGCACATAGTGGAGTTTGGCATCGAATGGTAGATGAGAAGTTTGGGAGGAGTGAGTGCCAACTCGGGCAAGGAGTTAGGGTTGAGCCAGATTGGTGAAGGGAAGGTGGTGACGCCTTTTGTATATTTAGATTCGTTGAGTCATGCAGTATGTTACAGAATTTTTTTTGGGATTTTTCTAAAATTTTTAGACCACGATTTCATGTGAAAGAAGGTTAGGGCAGAACTGTTCGATAGAATTTCCTCAAGATTTTTGAACTACAAAGAGTAGATTATTATAGATTTGAGTCCTGGGGATCAAGTAGTACCCTTCTGAATTTTCTAGGATTTTTCTAAATTTTATATATTTGAGGTGTAAGTCAACATTCAAATCTGCTCCAAATTTAAATCTTGAAATTTTTGTACTGCACCTAGCCATATTATTTTGTATTTGGGTCAATTATAGTTTTAGAGAGATTTTTTAATTTTTCCAGAATTTTTGGATACCAAGAATTGCATGTGATCAAAGAATTAGGATTTCAGCCCCAAAGAAAATAATATTGGAATACTGAGTAAAGTTTTACAAAAAATGGTTTATGAGGTAGAGGAGATGGCATGAAGATCATGGAATATTAGGTTACTCATGATACACTGGGTATGGAGACATGGAATCATGGTTTGATATAGGGTTTGACCGTTTTGTTTAATTGCGAAAGAAATTAGGGTTTGCATATACATTCACGTAGGGGTGTTGTATAGTTGAATATATTCCTTCTTATGGGGTATGGTGACCATGGAACTTATTACAGTGAAGTACTTGAGTTCATATCTTAGGTAGGTTATGTACTATGTTTTATTCATATCATGCAATGACATGGTTCGAGAAAGATGAGACAAAAATCCAAATAGATGCACAGGGATAGATGGTCACCAAAATATTGCCATATCAAAGTTTTTAAATCATGCATTACAATTGCATTAGGAATCAGGGTGTGAAATGAGTAATCAATATCCCATAAGTGAATTTCTAGTATTTGGATATGATGGTGATGAAGACTAGGAGGCTCTCATCGATGAGGAGGATGCCAAGTTAGAGGAGATAGATCATATGTTTTCTGATGTTGAGAAGCCACAAGTAGAAGATGAGCGCATTGAAGTTGTAGATGGAGCACTGATTAATGGATATTGAGGTAAAGAAGACTCCAAGAGAAAAGGAGAATTATATACAAGGTATGGTTCATTCTATACTCGATGATCTTCGTCCAAGTCCATTAGCTGCTAGAAGCATGCGGTGAAATTTTTGAGATCAAGTCCACCAGATATCAGGTAGGCTAATACTGCACTTGCTCAAGTTATTTTACCTTCGTATGAAGAAGTGGAAAAATGGCAAGTGTAGACAAGGGCAAAGAAGAAAAGTGAGCTGCAAAGTTTCAGCAAGAATGAGAGAAAGCCTGGGTCATCACAGAAAATAAGGAGGACCAGGTTGAAGGCAAGCAACCTCCATGGCACCATGCAAAAAAGAAGAAAGGACGGAATGGCAGAGCTCAGAAGATCCAATAATATCAACAAGCAAATGATTTACCAAGCAAGTATGCACTGAGGGGGAGTGTTGAGAAATAACCAATGCATACTTGAAGCTTCTAGAAGACTTTAGAGTATTTCAAGAGAAAGATATTTAAGAAGAAGGCACTAGAAGAAATCATGGATAACCATGGTGAAAATGTTTAGAGAGAACTCTAGAATTACAAAAAGTTCTAGACCAAGATATTTTAGGTCTAGTATCTAGAAAAGTTATGAAATAAGAAAATATCTAGAAGATGGATAATGTCGTAGCAAACTCTAGAGAGAAGATATTTGTAGAGTTTTCTAGAGTTGTATTGTAGGGTTTGAATTGTGACACATGGCAACAATCCAACGGTTTTTCTAGAGTTGTATTGTAGGGTTTGAATTGTGACACATGGCAATAATCCAACGGTCTTGTAATCCTATAAATACGGTGCACTCCCCTCCCATGTAACAACCAAGAGAAGAGCTACCAAGTGTGATAATTTTAGGGATGGTCATGAGAGTCATAGTGGAGTGGTAGGGTAGCCACTAAGAAAAGTGTTATATCAAGTTGTATTAGTGAATACAGAGTTGAGTTATCCACAAATATAAAGTTTGATCAATGAATATAGAATTCATAGAATGAGCAACACCACTAAACGATTAAATCCATTACACACCACCCATAAGACTGCAGGCGTCCAGTCATGAGGGACTTTCATGTAGTTGTCGAAGTCTTCCACTTCCTAGCACATTGTCAAATAATTCTCTTCAATCATCCAACATGGATATGAATAATTTGATGGAACTCAAAATAATTATGAGAGCAAAAAACAAGCCAGAAAGTTTACCTCTCCGTCACTCTTGTCAAGTCAAGCTGCTGTGCAGGCTGATTCTTCAAAATAGTCATCAACCGCTGGTTATCTTTTTTCAACGCACGTAGCCTTCCAACGCCGAATTTCAACCTTTTACGGCAAGAGTTATAGCGGGCACAAAAACGAGTATAAGAATTTAGGAACTCGTAATACTCCACTCCGTCCTCTCTCCCCGAGCCTATCAGACAAACGGCATGGCCAACAATTTTTTTCTTCTGGTTGTAATATTTGCTCACTTCATATGCCCTGTAAATCTGACGATATTTCAGCTTATGCAGCCTTTTTCCACTGAGAAATGATCCCACCAATGGATTGCCGTCTGCTAGGCATTTGGAGATTTCTTCAAAATCATCTCATGGGATTACAGTGACATCGCCCACTTTGTGAATATTGTTTTGCTGCAGAAAAACAAAAGACAGATACAAATTGTTTAAGTAAATTACTAAATTGTCTAATGTCATATTTAGCTTTCTGTAGCATTTCGCTATTAGCTCTTGATAATGGAAAAGTTTTCTCGAGATACTGTACAGTATATGACCTGGACATAAGCATGAATCATAAATAAAAACTATGCAAATTGCAGAAGCCTCATGGTTCAATTCTAAATAGTAATTCATCAGCAATTTATGCACAATGCAGTAAACAAGTATGCTTTGGTGATAAATAATGCATGACTCACCCATCGGCCGCTATGTTAGAAGGAGCTATTGATGTTGGAAGTAATGGATGGTTAATAGTGACCCAGAACCTGCAAGTTATAGAAGGAAGCTATGTCAGAACAATTGGTCGTCTAATATTAATACTGGAGCATAAAGGAATTGATTGAATAATGTTCTCAGCCTTAAAATGTAGAAAAAGGAAGCAAACATAACAGGGAAAAAGAGAACACATAAAGGAGATACATAATTACATATAGATCAGTTTTGAAGTTGCTCAGAAAGGAGAGTTTCATACATGGATTAATGCTACAGGACAACTCAAAGCATTGGATGTGTGAGCATGAGCCAATTAAGAGAACTTGAAACGTCACATGATTAACGGCACAGGACCACAAATTAACATTATTTAATCAAGTAATCATGCGTGGCACACCAAAGATGATTTTGCTATTACATGAAAGTTTGAAGAACTTACGGATCTGCCCTGCTAATTCGGCACATCTCACAATAGAAGCTGGAAGGTAATTCATATCCGACATGTTGCCATATGTTGCATTGTGGATCATCACACTGAAAAGGACCGAGCAAAATTTTGAAGGAAAACAGAAGTAAGCAAGAGAACCTATCAAGAACTAAATTGCTAATGTCATAAAACACTGATGTTCACAATAAAAAAAATAAGTTCAGTAAAGATAGCTACAGGCTGCTTTTTATAAGAAAAGGCAGTAATCGGAAACAATTGGCTGCTTTGAAGTTTCAGAATATAAAAACAATTAACTGCTTTGAGTTTAAAAATTTACAAAATTAACTGATTCGATGATTCAGCATACGATCTTAAAGATGATTCAGCATACGATCTTAAAATCAACAGGATCAATGAATAAATTTTGGAGATCGTAATTGATTGGTTGGAGGTAATGAGAAAGACAATCAAACAGTCACATAGTCATACTTGTAATGAGAACTGTACCTTAATCATGGATCCATTGGCCATGGAGTTACCACAGGGGCAACGGACCTTGACACCCACTTCAGCAGAATCATTTGATTTTGTCGACGAAATGTCTCTCGGACAGTAAACTTGGGCACCCCGGGTCGGAGGACCGAGGTGCTAAGAGGACGACTTGGGGAACGATGCCTAGTGACCACGAGAACTGCCCCAACCTACCGCCGAAGATTATGTGGAAATTGTAGTGGAAAATAGAACTGGAACTCGAAGAAGTGAGCTTGAATTCATATGGGGTGCCGATTCGCCCTTATATAGGCAAAATCGGCTTACAAGTGAAAATACATCGCTGCCCTTAGACAGATCACAATCTTATCCTAGTCTGTGTCACCGTACATCGGGCGAATCAATACTCTCCTCCTCGCCGCTACCTACTATATTCGCCGGCATATCCCCGATGCGCCTCGCCAGTACGGCCCGCCACCGTGCTCGCCGTCTTCTCGTGGGCAAGCAGTTGTTTTCTACTTCGGACCGAGCCCGCTCCTCCTCCGCCTCGTCTTGGGGAGATGTTGACCTCGGCTCTGCTCGAGACGGGCGATTTGGTCCGAGTCCTCCTGGTCACCTCGTCCGGGAGGGGGACTACTCGCCCGGGGCCTCGCCTCCGGAGGGCGACGTGGCCTTGCCTGGGTCCTCCGCCGGATGTCCCTGCGGAGCTACAGCACAAGTTATCAAGCATAAGTGGAAAGATACATTAGGGGGTACCTCGCCCGGACGACGTGGCTGGACTCCCCCAACAGTAGCCCCTTGCAGGTGCGATCGGCGAGGGGAGCGACGCCGCTTGCGGCTGCATCGAACCCTTAAGTGGGAGGACGGGGAGTTTGGGACGAGGTGCCCCCGGACTTCGAACTTCCTTTCCACTCGGGGCTCCCGAACATTCCGCCCCTGATCTCGGATCGTAACTGCCGGATCCGTTCGCTTCGCCTCTGCCCGTTACGTCACCTCGAATCACGGACCGCTTCGGGCCTATAAATACCCCCGGGCCTCCCCTTCACAACCCCGCACGCTTCTGCCTTCGTCGCTTGCACCTCGCTGCTCCCCGCGCTTGGCTCCCATCCCTAGCACAATTCGCCGCTCGGCCTGGATCGCGCTCAAACGCCTTCAAGACGACCTAGCGCTCGAGCAGGAGGGAAGAACCATGTCGACCAGCAAAGCCGCCGCAGCCACGAAACAAAAGGGGAAAAAGGCGGCCGAGAAGGTCACCTATACTGGATGGCTCGGGACGACCCAAGCGTCCGAGACCATGCTGGCTCGCCTCAGCGCCGCGGGGTGCTTCCCCCTCGACTCGGACGAGCACGGCCCCGTCCTCCCCAAGGAGGGGAGCACGCGGGCCGCCCCGCCGGAGGGGCATATCATTGTCTTCGCCGACCAATTCAAGGCCGGCCTGACCTTCCCCGCTGCGCCCATCGTCCAACTCGTCCTGAACCATTTTGGCCTGGAAATCTCAGACCTCAACCCCACAGCGAACTCGCGCCTGGCTATCTTCGAGTGGGCGATGAAGACGATGAGGTTGGAGAGCACGACGACTTGCTTCACCATGTTTCACAAGCCCGTGATAACGACATCCCCCATCTACAACGGCGCCCACTCCCTCTTCGGGATGATTGGGTTCCGAGGTAGCCGCGGGACCGACGCCACCTACCCGGCGATAGCGCTGAAGAATAAGTGGAAGAATTGGTGCGACTAGTGGTTCTACTACGGCGTAGGCGACCTTGGCTTCACCGGTGACAAGACTGCCCCCGGCTACACAACTCGCCAGCTTGTCGTCACCTCCACCGACTTAGCGAGACGCGACGCCTTGGGTGAGATGAGCCATCAGCTCTCATCGCGGGATCTAGTCGAGGAGTTCCTCCTCCTGAGGATCCACCCGCTTGCCACCGGCTGGCGGATGAAATGACTCCCTCTTAGCGAGGGGAGGCCCCTCGGGCCGTGCCCCTTCTACGGGTACGAGCCCACCAAGGGGTACGACCTCCCCCAAGCGGAGAGGGAGGCGAACCTCCTCCTCGGCCGGTACTTGGTGTCCGAGGCGAAGATCATCTCGAAGATAATCGCAGGGCGCTGGAACCGAGCCTGCGAACTCTTCAAGTGGGAGGTTCCTCCTCACCCGGACATCGCCCCTGCTGGAGACGCCAAGACGGGTGACAAGAGGAAGCGGGCCGCCCTGTTCTCGCAGAAGGCGAAGCCAAAGAGCCTCGCGCAGGAGCTGGCGGACTGTGAGGACGACGCGGACAGCGATCATCGCGAGTCGTCCGCCCGGGTGGGGCGAACACCGAGGACTCGAGCGACGAGGAGTCCGAGGCGGGATCGTGCGTTGGGAGCGACGAGTGACCTCCCGCGAAGAAGCGAGCCGACGCGCCCGCGAAACCTGGCCCGGGTGCGGGCAAAGGACCGATGGGCGGCCTCTTCGCGGCAGTCCATTCGACGGCCGTGGCCCAGGAAATTTTTTCCTGGGAGTTATCTTCCTCATCTTCGTCTGACGTGAACATCGACGAGATGGTCGATATCGTTGGAGAGGACGTCGCGGGGGAATCTCTTCGGAAGGACATTCTGGCCTCCGAGGCGACACCGCCTCCCGAGGCCACTCGTCCAGGCGGAACCTCGTCCGAGGGAGATGTGGCGCCGGAGCAACGCCACCCTTGGCCGCCGCTGGTGGCAGGGGAGCCCTTGCCTCGCCCCGCGGGTGCGCGAGCATCGGGTGGCGACATCGTGCTAGGGCATTCTCCTCCCCAGGTTGCGACCGTGGAGGGAGCCCCCGCTTCTTGTCCTTCAGGCGCGCTGGTGACGGTCCTATCCTCCTCCTCGACCCCGAAGGACAAGGCTAAGTGTCGGGTCTCCCTCGACTCGACCCTCTAGCCTTCTCGCCCCCGAGTGGTGCTCTCCGGTCGACTCGGACCGGATCTCCTCGCCGCCTCGCCGCTGGAGTTCGAGCTTGTGAGCCACCCCGGGGCGAGGCTATCCGAGGAGGATGTGGTGTCGAGCTTCGCTGGGATGAAGGCCTCCCAAACCGGGGCGGCTGCTTGGGCCACCGCGCTGAAGGTAATCCCGACTCGCCTTTTCGTTCTACCGTTTATAGCATACTGACATCTTCTGTTCTAGTGCATATTCGTCACGGAGAAGCTCTCTCTTCTAGAGGCGCGCGCGGCCGACGTCGAGGGACCATTGGCCAAGGAGCGAGCTCACATCGCTGATGTTTTGGAGGTCCTTGACGCCGAGGCGAAGAAGACGGCCGAGCTCTCCGCACGCCTTAAGGACAAGACCTCCGAGGTGGACCTCCTCAAGGCCAAACTTGATGCGGTAGAGGCTCGCGCCGCTTGTGCCGAAGAGGAGCTCGCTGCCGAGTGGGAGAAGGCCGAGGCGGCGAGAAAACGAGCCGCTGAGGTGGAGGAGGTGCTCTCCTCTGAGCGAGGGAAGGCCGAGGCTGCAGCAGCGATGCTCGCCACGGAGGAAAGCAAATCCGCCGCGGCCCAAAAAGAGGTCGCCAAGCTCCAAGACAATTTCTCACTGGTGCACGAGAGGCTTGGTCATTTCGCCGATCGGGACACCCAAGCCTACCGGCTCATCTCGCCCCTGTGCCATGCGGCGGGCCTGGCGGCCGAGGCGGTTGGTCTCGATGTCAATGCCTTCGACTCTTCCGATCCGGAGACGATGGTCGTGGACGGCATCAAGTGGGCGACTTGGGTCTGTCACGACGTCCATCTCGCCAGCTTCGTCTTCGCTCAGGACAACGCCCGGGCCTCCGCGGAGCTCGCGCTTGGCTGCTCCTACCTGGCGACCCGTTCCGAGCCATTGGTCTTCTCGGCTCCGGGCTACGTCACCCCGAAGACTTCCAAGGTGGTCGCGATCCGGGACAAGTTCAAAGGCGAAGCCGACGCCTTCATGACTTCGGTCTGGAGCTCTCGCAAGAAAGGGCAGAAGTACACCGAGGGCATTCAGAAGTCCCGGAAAAAGTCAACCACCGGAGGAAGCTCGAAGAGTGCCGAAGGCACTTCGGGAGGGGGTCCCGCCGCGTCGTCCTAGCAGCCAAAGGTTTTGAGCCTGCTCCAGCTGCCAGCCTTAAAATGTTTTGAAGTCTTGCCCCACCGTCGCTGCGTCGATGTAACCTCACCGCGTGTGGCATTTTGTGAACTCGCCTTGCGGTGCGACATTACACTTTGATTTATGTTAAAAAGTTGCGATGTTCATCTTTATTTTGCTTGTTTGCAGAGGACGCCTTCGCAATATAAGTCGCCCGCTGGGCGACGTGGGTCTTGTCCCCTTGTGGCCATGTCGCACAAGCACCGCTCGCCCGGCCTGCCAATTGCGCAGAGGGAGCGTTGTGTATTTGGGGAGAAAGTCAAGGAAGACACCGTCCTGGCGATGGTCGAAGCTCGCGGGGGCGACCTGCTCGCCGTGGTTGGCGAGGAGGTTGGGGAAGGCGTCTTCCCGGCGACGACCCAGGGCAACGGGAGCGACTTATTCCTCCTGGCCCTCGCCGCCGACCTGGCCGACGATGCCGAGACTTAGGGGGTTGTCGACTGGTCTTCCTATGTCGTCCAATGTTAGCTCGCGTGTCCCGGGATCTGGGACTTAGTTAATTTTACCGTCGCGTGCTCTGGTTGTTGTTGGTCAACATGTGCTTTGCTCGGACGCTGCTCGATATGTGGGTACCCGTGGTAACTCGGGCCGCCTTCGCAGTTACGGATGGTTTCTCGGGCAGCTTGCTGGTTCTGCAGTATGTTCGCCCTGAGACTCGCTGCCTCAAGGTCCGCCTCGCCCATGTACGCCGCCGCCCGCGCCCGCGCCACGTCCAAGTCTCTAAGGAGAGCCTCGGCTGCCGGGGAAGGGACAAGGGTCTCCGCGCGGGCGGCGGAGCGACCCTCGGCCAGCTGACGGTGCAGTTCCTCCGTGGTGTGGGCCTCCGGCGGGGGCGGGGCAGGGGGGTCGCCAGGACTCGTGTCGCCCCTAGCTGTGCCTGGTATAGACCGGCCACCTGTTGAGATTGGGCGTTCGCCTTTAGCGCCTCCAACTCCGCCGCCTGGAGATGTGCTTGCAGCACCGCCGACCTTTTCGCCGCCTCCTCGGCCTGCCGCCGCAGGCCTTCCACCTCGTCCGCCAGACTCCGTGTGCCCACAATGGCTTCTGCCGTTTGTGGCGCCTGCGCCCCGACGGGTGGGACTGCAGCTTGGGACCCCCCATCCGCCGCTATGCCGGAGGTAAGCCCGCCCGGGCGATCGGGTCCTACCGGCGCAGCCCTCGTCGCCTCCACATTTATCTCGCCTTCCACTGGAGGGAAAGGGAGCTGAACCTCGCGTCTTCCGCTCGCCGCCGCCTTCCACCTGGTTGTGGTCGCCCCTTTCTTCGGTCGAGGTGGCATGGTGAAGCTCCGAGTTAGAAGTATGTCGCCCCTTTGATCCCCATGGTCAGCGCCAACTGTCGACGAAATGTCTCTCGAACAGCAAACTTGGGCACCCCGGGTCGGAGGACCGAGGTGCTAAGAGGACGACTTGGGGAACTATGCCTAGTGACCACGAGAACTGCCCCAACCTACCGCCGAAGATTAATGTGGAAATTATAGTGAAAAATAAGCTTAGATTGATATAGGGTGCCGATTCGCCCTTATATAGGCAAAACCGGCTTACAAGTGAAAATACATCGCTGCCCTTAGACAGATCACAATCTTATCCTAGTCTGTGTCACCGTACATCGGGCGAATCAGTACTCTCCTCCTCGCCGCTACCTATATTCGTCGGCATATCCCCAATGCGCCTCGCCGATACGGCCCGCCACCGTGCTCGCTACCTTCTCGTGGGCAAGCAGCTGTTTTCTACTTCGGACCGAGCCCGCTCGTCCTCCGTACTCGTCCTCCGTCTCGTCCTGGGGAGATGTTGACCTCAGCTCTGCTCGGGACGGGCGACTTGGTCCGAGTCCTCCTGGTCACCTCGCCCAGGAGGGGGGCTACTCGCCCAGGGCCTCGCCTCCTGAGGGTGACGTGGCCTCGCCTGGGTCCTCCACCGGATGTCCCTGCGGAGCTACAGCACAAGTTATCAAGCATAAGTGGAAAGATACATTAGGGGGTACCTCGCCCGGACGACGTGGCTGGACTCCCCCAACAGATTTCTTTTTAGGCTTTACACTGTGTCCTGAATCAATCTGGTTTCTAGAGGCTGCAACAGAATTTGCAGGCCCGTGCATTTTTCTAGAAATAGTATGCAAAAATTGACAGCATACCAGAACCTAGTAAGAGCCAATCCGGAATACAAACACAAGGTCAATATGTGAAGAAATGTAAACTCACCTAAAAGTGTCCTCAACTATTTTCACCACGGTTTCTTTTCCAACCATCTGTTTCTTTGTCAAACCATTCATTTTGGAGGCTACAAGAACCAAATGAGAGTGACGACTCATGTACCTCCAGAAAAAATACTAGTATAAACAGAGCTTTTTTAAGGGAAAAGAATAATGCAATGTACCTTGATCTTGTTGATCAGACAATATTGCTATGATTTTGTCCACCAGTTCCTGTAATTGTAAAGAAAAAACACAAAACCAAAATGGCTCAGAAGTAAACATTCACTATATAATACTAAAAGGCACAGGGAAGTTAACTAGTTTCAGAGTATGTTTATGGTATTGATAGGGAGGACTTGAAGATCCAATCAGTTCCGTGTTTTCCCACAATAAAGGGAGCACCGAACCATATGAGCAATGGATGTGAACTTGTGAAGTAGAGCAATAACTAGAATTTATTTTTGTCGAATGTAGTCATGTAGATACATAAAATTGCAGCGAACAAACCTGCTTCTTTCCTTGCTTTGAAAGTCCAAGCTGATGCAGGACATCCTTTAGCTCTTTTATTGGGAAGTGCTTCAACTTTTCCTGCAACAAAGCATTTAGTTATCACCGACATAAAACGCATAAATAAGCTACTCAGTTTTATCCCTTTATGATGACCAATACATGCACGAAAAGGGAGGCCAGATAGTCTAGTTACTTCATCCCTCTACTTTGTATGAGGAGCATCTTGACAAAAACAGAAAAACTGATATTAAAAATGAAGAAATTTCCATATAGACCGTTCCGACTGATTATATTGAGGGTAATGCAAACAAGAAACAAGTTTTATCAGGTGATGTGAGGGGCTGAGGGCATAGAAATTACTGATGTCGCTATCCTGTATACTATACTGTGAGTAAGAGGATGATATAGTGTAATATAAAGACAGTTCTGGATTGTTGTTGAATGCTTGAGTCCAAGAAGACCTATTAGCTATTCAACCACAGGATACGAATATTAAGTACAACTAAAGCGAAGGTGGCACGACAATGACATTTAGCAATGAAATCCCAATCTAGAACTCGGTTACTAAATGCACTACTTCTAACAATCTTACTGGAGCAAAGTTACCGAGTGCAAAAGATTGACAAACAGATGACGAAATCAGCTAATTCAGTGAAAAAGAGGCAACGCAAGAAGCAACTAGCAAATGTTAGTAGAGCATTTCAGCTTGGGGAAGTGAGCGCAACGGCGTCAACAATGTCGCATCCCAAATGGCAATCTCTATCGAAAACAACCTACAATGACGTAAGAGGCGCAAGTGCAGCCTAATTGTAACAGTTATATATGGACCTATTAGCCAACTTTGGCTGTTGTTGGTAAAGAAAGCTAGTGCAAGTTGCAAAAAGGAGCGAATTTTGGGAATTGACACGATCAACTCTGTCCCAAATCGAAATCGTCGAAAGGATAACCGATTAAGCAGTAGAGTCTAATCTAATCAGCACAGCAATCCTAGGTTATGGGAGGGGATCATCAGATTGAGAGCGCAGTAAAAGTAAGAGCAGCCATCCACCCCAGAACACCAATCACCTTGCAAACGGCGAGCACAGAACCGTCGGCGGGCTCCGGCTTCATGGCTGGGAATCCAATCCGAATAAGAAGGAACAGGATGCCCTAGGAGAGGTGGGAGAAGGAGATTAGAAGGTAGGGTTCGAGGAGGTTCTAGAAGAATCGCCGCAGCGGAGGGTGCTGGAGGAGGCGTCGTGCGGCGGGCGGCCCGGCGGGTGTGGCTGCCTCCCTCCCTCTCTCTCTCTCTCTTTTGGAGAAAGAGACACGTGTACACTACAGGGTACTAGCACGAATCTTGAAGCGCTCAACATCTTCCCCGACAATCGTTGGTCATATGGCCTGCCCACACTTGCATTTCCTCTTTAAAATCGTCGTCTTCTTCTTCTTCTCCCCCAACTTTTCCTCCTCTTTATCACTGGCCATTGTTCTTCCTTCCTACTTTTACTCATCAATCTGCCAACTCATGTCGCTCGTCTGCCCTCTATCTCCTTTAAACACCATCAATCGTCGTATGTCGTTGCAACAAGTCCACATGCCACCCTGAGATTGGTGCATTGACAATAGGAGGACGCATGCATATTCTACAGTCATGAGGTCACGCCATGGAGTTGTGGCGATCAAGTGAAAGGAGAGGGGAAGGGGGAGAATTGAAGCAACATTATTCACAATGGCATAACAAGACTTTCCAGCAACGCCGGTGCTGGTCCAAAGGAAGGTGAAGGGCGACAACGAGGAATGTGAGCTAGCTAGACGAGACGATCGAGCAGAGGCAGACTAAAAAAGACAAAACAGGCGAAGAGCTTGTCAGGTGGCCGGTGACTGGGTAACAATTCAATATCAGTGAAAGAATGTTACACAACATTTGTTTTCCTGACATCAAGAAGGTGTTTGGTTGAAAAACTGTAACGCAAACAGTAATGTATTTAGAATACGCTGGTATTGAAAATGGAATGAGAAAAACCAAAATTTGTTTGTTTTGTGAATGTAACAGCATGAAATACAATACAATACGATGTTTGGTTGAAAAAACAATTTCAAGAAAAGTGCTGTGGGTAGCACCTGTGCATCACCTTGAACATTGCAAGCAGTTAGTGGAATCGTAATCCAAAATAAAAGGTTAATCAAGAATAATATGAATACAGAAGTTCATAGGCAAATCGAATCAAAATTTCCCAAAAGTCATAAAGTTCACATCAAAAAGAAGAACAAGTTCACAAATCAGATAAAAATTGCTCAAAATGGCAATCCACCTGTGCTCACCCAACATGGGGAAGACAACATCCTCGCCGGCCATGCTCGTGGCCTCCTCGCGGCCTCCTCGCCTTCTAGGACCATCGGGGCCACCGCGTTCCCTACCTCCTCACCGGTCGCACTCACCACCTCCTCCCCTTCAAGGTCCATCGTCTCCTCGCCGCAGCGCTCACTACCTCCTCGCCGGCAACACTCGTCACCTCCTCGACGGCGCACCTCGTCTCTGCGCTCGCTGCCTTCTCACCAGCCAAATTCGCCGCCTCCTCACTGTCCGGATCGGCTGCCTTCACGCTGGCCCACACCGAGTCGATCACCTCTCGCGTGGAGGAAGCTATTTCGGGGTGCTGCTTCTCGAAGGCGGAGGGAAGAGGAGAAGAATCGAGTGCTGCGGAGAAGAGAAGAAGCGTCGAGCGTTGTGGAGGAAGGAGTAGCAAAACGCTCCATTACAGTGGATTTTGGATGCAATGGGTTGTGAATAGAGCTGTATCTGATTACGTGGTAATTACAAGCCCATTTGAGCCAAACAACAGCGAGGTTTTTGGATCATGGTGTAATCCGATAACAGGCCGAAATCGACAAACCAAACACCTTGCAAATGGTTTGGGCTGCCTAAGGGTGTCCATGTTAGCCCACACATTCACCCTGGGCTAGCCGTAGCTGTAGGCTCGGCTGCACACCACACTTGCTACATCTTTACCGGTGGAGTACGTTGGCCATTTGTTCTTCTTCCCCGTAGCGCCGTCGTCAACCAGCTTCACTTGTAAATTCTGACCCATGATGGCATGCATGATCCATCAAAGATTTTCTATACTGGCTTTGCTCTGCACTGTTTATGAAATTTATCTTGATCCAACTGTATATGATATCAAGAGGGAAGAATGAAGATTCTTCAGTCAGTGAATTGAAACTTCCAGTCTGTAGCACATCTCCTTTTTCTTCAGCCAAGCATATGTATTCTTGGTTCAGTCCTGTATTTTCCTCCAAAAGTAGTTGAGAAAAGCATACTCTTCGGCAATGTTTTTCTTCCGAGTATTATCTTGCAGTTTGTCAGCTCTGCACATTAAAATTACAACACAGCATTCAGTAGAAATAAAAGAGAGACCAGAAACATGGTAAAATAATGCAAGAACAAGCAGCTAGTGCCAAGGAAGGTACCTTTTAACTGGCAGATCTTTTGAATGGCAGGCAGCAAAAAGTGTCAAGTAGGAACCTTTACCATGACATGACACTAGTGGAGGCATCGCACCAAAAGGTTCTGTTCTTGTTATTGCGGGGGAGGAGGAATTCCATTTCGGCTCCATGGATGGCAATGGCATTCTCCATCACCAACCATGCACACCACCTTCTTCACCCTGTTCCTCTCCTACATCTACATGTGCATCATGCATGCACACATAAAACATATATACCCTGGGAATATTCTCCTTCTCCTCTTGTCTTTCCCTGCATAATTGTGGCTGTCACTCATTGTTCTTTCCACTCAAAAGCTTATTATATCTTTTCAGTATAAGCTTTTCACCCTGAATCTTTGAAAAGAAGCTCTAGTGAAAGTGGTAGTGGAATAAAGTGCGTGGCTATCGCAACACTACGTGCCGGCCGGCCAGAGACTTTGCAACAGTATGAGAGGAAATGATGATGAGAATATATGGTGGACATGTTGTCCATTTGCGAGTGCCATTGTGTATCAGCATGGCAACTCACTCACAGTGCTTAATTAATTGATGCTCTTCTTATCAGCTGATTGGTGCTTATTGGCCCTTCAACCATCATCTCTACCTTGATCAAATGCTTTCTCTTCTACGTGACAAGCATGTATGAAGATAAAGGTAATTTCTTTTGGGATTTGAGTGTTAATTTGACTATGTTCTTCAATAAGTATTATGTATTTAAGTTGGAAAATCTTGATTCTTTCCTTCAAAAAACCTACTTATTTTCTTAATTGTAATCATAAGCCTGTTAGCTAGTGAGTAATATTATTTTGCTTTTCTTTATGCCTTCACAATATTGTCAATAGGCTTGATTTGTAGGAGGCAAAAGTAAGATGATGTCAAAGTATGTGCTTTTGCTGTTGGCAGAATACTACTAGTACCGGAATAATCGATATCACTGTCCCGGTTGATTACGGCCAGAAAATCGATCTGTTTTGAGTAAATCAGCATAGCGAAAAAAGAGAAGAAAAAAGTATCTACCACAAGCAAGCTTCCAAGAAACCTGTCAACTGGAGTTAGAGGATCTCCAGCCCACCTCCTAAATTTGACTGCCAAAATCCTCATTTGGGAAGTCATCTCAAAATATTCTCTCCCTAAATATCTTCTTGCTCCAACCCACCTCCCAAATCTCACTCCCTTTATTCCACCTCATCTATATTAACTAACTAGTAAAGTACATGTGCGTTGCAACGGGACAAAAGATAGTAAGTTATTGATAAAAGGGTCATTCTATTTTGTGAACATACGAATTAAAAGTGATACGCGTGTGCTTTTTCACAATAATCACCGGCATATTTTTCCCTTCCCTTCCTCTCTGGCGATCACCTATTCCTTCCTTCCTCTCTCTTCGTCCCCCTCAGTTTTGCCCTTGACTTTATCATTTCTTAGCTTTGCCGTCATCCTGATCCAATCCATACCATTCTATCGTTATATGTGTACCTTCTTCAACTTGGATAGATCTCCGGCACATATCTCATCGCCTCCAGCTGTAACACTCTAGAATTAATAAAAAAAAGACTGAGTTATTAAAATCGAGGGTGACCGAAAATCCAGAATGAAGGGATAAATGATTAAGATAGACTATAAGTTTGTTCAAATCGGCGTCTAAACAAATTTTGGAGAGTCTAATCAATATAAAACCGTCGGATTTCACTTATCTTCTAATCCAACTCAATTTCAAAAAAAACGAAAAACTTACCCCAATATGTGCTCTCTCTCCTCTCATCTCACCACCTCCAAGCCGCCGCTGCCCCTTTTCGCGCCACCACCAGCCACTGCCCCAAGAGAGCATGGGTTGGGTGGGTTTTTATTTTTTAAAATTGAGTTGGATTTAGAGTTAGTTAGAGAAGAGAGATTTGTACGAGTTAGTTGAGAAAAATGGGGGACGTACCATCACCACCAACTGCCCGGCTGGAGGGGAGGCGGCTTGGCCGAGGCGGCGGCGACCGGTAGCCACGCACAACAGTGGCGACACAGCAAGGGGCGAGGGCATTTCTTCCTCCCTTCTTCTTTGTCCTCATCTTCCTTCTCCTTCCACTCCTTCCCTTCCCTTCTTTTCTCTTTCCCCCAACCGAGCTCCTCTTTCTCCCTTGGGCCGACGGCTAAGACAGGCCGCTAGGAGGGGAGGCGGGTGAGACGAGAGGAGAGAGAGCATGGGTTGGGGTGGGCTTTAGTCTTTTTTCAAAATTGAGATTAGATAAGAGAGACTTGTGTGGGTTAGTTGAGAAAAAGTGGGACGTCAGGAGTTAGTTAGAGAAGGGATTAGAGAAGAGAGATTTGTGTGAGTTAGTTAAGAAAAACGAGGAACGTTAGGAGTTAGTTAGAGAAGAGAGATTTATGTGAGTTAGTTGAGAAAAAGAGGGATGTTAGGAGTTAATTACAGAAGAGAGATTTATGTGAGTTGAGAAAAATAAGGACATTAGGAGTCAATTAGAGAAGATATTAGAGAATCCTTTCTGGACTTAGGTATGTCGTAGACTAAGTCCCATTCTCGATGTCTTCGGTTACACCGGTTTTCGTTTTCAGGTGTACCGAGAATCCTTTTTGGACTTAGGTCTCATGTTGTTTCAGACTAAGTCCCATGTGGTTTGTCTTCGGTTACACCGGTTTTATTTCCGGTTGCACCGAGAATCTGTTCTTGACTTAGGTCATCCGTTGCCCTAGACTAAGTCCCATCTGTGTTGTCTTCGGTTCTACCGGTTTTGTTTCCGGTGGTACCGAGAATCTCTTCTGGACTTAGATCTATTTGAGAAGCTGTGTTACCGAGTTGATTTTCGGATTGACCGGGTTTCTCCTCTGTGGAGAAGAAAGTGTCAACTCTTCAAATCTCGGTTTAACCGTCTTCAAAGTCAGCACTACCGGGAATCGTTTCTGGAAGTTACTCTGTGGAGTAGATTCTTCAATCCCGGTGTGACCGTGTTCCTTTCGGAACTACCGACTTTGTGTTGAAGACTTTCGCTGCATATCTGAGTTCTTCAGTATATGACCGTTGGTTGAATCCCGGTGCTTCCGGTTTTGTATTCGGTCATACCGAAGAAGAATCTTTTAGCCCAACGACTCTTTTCTGAGCCGCGGCTATAAATGGTCCCCGACCCCCTGTGGGTGCAGTAGAACACTTTGCGTAAAAAGACATTCTCTCCACTGTGTGTTCCCCTTCCTCTTGACTCCTTGAGATCTACTTTGAGAGAGGAAAGCTTTGAGAGATCTAAAATCTGTTTGAGCATTTATTCAAAGAGCTTCTTCAACCCTAGAGTTCATTACTTGTTACTCTTGGAGATTTGGCATCTCCTAGCCCACTAGGCATCGTTGAAGAACTCCAATTTGTGGAATCGCCTCCAACAATTTGTGAAGGTTCAGGGATCACCTCAAGATTCACCACGAGTGATTGAGCAAGTACTAAGTGGACTTGGTTCAAGGAGAAGAAGGTGAAGACTGTGTGTCTTCGAAACTAAGTGCTCAACCTCTCCAAACGAAGACGTAGGATTGTTGCCAACAGCTTAAACTTTGGGTTAAATCTTGTATCTTCATTTCTAATTCTTTACTTTGTGTTAATCTTCATTTAAGCTAGATATTGCTTGCTACTTATTGCTTTATCCTTAAACTGCTTCACCTTTGCATGCTAAGAAAACCAATTTGTGTAAAATTTGATAATCTCCTATTCACCCCCTCTCTAGTCGATAAACCTCGATCTTTCAATACCACCTTTTAGAAACCTTGTTGTGCATACATAGCCCCATTCCTATTTTTCCATCTATTACTAAAAATTTCAATCAGAATCAAGATCTCCAATTTTGCAGCATGCACCTTGGTCGAGATAGGTTATTTTTTTTATTGACAACAATGAGAAAACAAGAACCCTGTTTATATATGTGTAGGCGCGTTTGAGGCCTGCTGATATACGTGGAGGTGTTAACTAATCTATTTTTAGTTGGATAATAACATGGAGAGAATGTAGCATGGCTGAAGGGGTGGAGAGAATATTTGTTTGATATAACAACGTGAGGGGAAGATCTGAAACAGATCTCAAACTAATATGTTTATCTGTTAGCTAATCACACGGATAGCAAGGCTTGATTGGTTAATCACATGTGGCGGTGCCATTTTCATGGAGAGAATGTAGCAAGGCAGGCTTTGGTTAATCACATCTGGCAGTGGCATTTTTCGTAAAAAATGTGAATTTAGAGGGCAACTTAAATAACGTACCATCACCACCAACTCAAATATAATAGATAGTAATAGATATCCTGTAACTATCATATTATTTGTAAATGTTATATTTATAACGGGTATATTTATAATGGGTATATTTATAACGGCTATATTTCTAACGGGTAAAATTCAAACGGGTATATTTCTAACGGTATATTTGTAATGGCTATATTTATAATGGCTATATTTGTAACAGCCAAATTTCAAACGGCTATATTTCTAACGGTCATATTTGAAACAGCTATATTTCGAACAGCATATTACAATGGCTATATTTGTAACGGCTTTGTTTTTCTAGTCTATATATACCAAGTCATTAGCTCTTCGTGGCATTTGCTCTTCCCTGCAGTTCTCCTCCTTCACCTCTACCACATCACTGTGAGTCATCCCAGCTCAAGCATGAATCCCCTCTTTGATTCTTCGTCGTCGGATGATGACGATGAACTCTTTATTGTACAGCACTCATAACACATGCGCACTACTAGCTTAGGAATGCTCCACGGCATGGTGGTTCTATGCCTGGACGTGCGGTAATCCATCGCAATAGAGAAGCCGGTCATTTTAGACTATACCAAGACTACTTTTCAGATTCTCCTACATACGGTCCAAATATTTTTCACCGCAGGTTTGCAACAGTTCTCATATATTATTGTTCACCTTCCTTGTTGTTCTTCCCGTGTAGGACTCATTCATGTTTTTGACCAGGTTTAGAATGGCTCGTTCTCTATTTCTTCGCATAGTGGATGCTGTAGTATGTCATGATAACTATTTTGTCTAGAAAAGAGATAGTGTTGGGCGTCTTGGGTTGTCTCCTCTGCAGAAGATTATAGCCGCATTTCGGATGCTAACCTATGGAGTACCTGCGGATGCCACGAATGATTATATCCGGATTGGAGAAAGTACTGAAATAGAGAGTCTTAAAAGATTTGTGAAAGCTATTGTTGAAGTTTTCGGAGATGAGTATTTGAGATCTCCAAATAATAATGACACTGCTAGGTTACTTGCTATTGGAGAGGAAAGAGGTTTTCCTGGAATGCTGGGGAGCATAGATTGTATGCATTGGCAGTGGAAGAATTGTCCTACAGCATGACAAGGTATATACACCGGCCATGTGCACGAGCCCACAATAATTCTAGAAGCCGTTGCCTCACAAGATCTTTGGATTTGGCACACATTTTTGGTTTACCAAGGTCTCACAATGATATAAATGTTCTTCACCGTTCCCCTCTCTTTGCAAGGCTAGCCGAAGGGCAAGCACCAGACATTAATTATACTGTCAATGGTCACAACTATACAATGGGATACTACCTTGCAGATGGCATATATTCTACATGAACAACATTTGTGAAGACAATACCATCTCTGCAAGGTAATAAGAAGAAACTCTTCGCTCAAGCTCAGGAAGCAGTTAGGAAGGATGTCAACGAGCCTTTGGAGTTCTGCAAGCTCGTTTTGCCATTGTACGGGGACCGGCAAGATTTTGGGACCAAGAAACACTTGGAGAAATCATGAAGGCATGTGTCATCATGCATAACATGATCATCGAAGATGAGCGGGACGAAGGTCCACAAGACTTCATCTACGAAGGAGTAGGAGAGAGTGTGACTGTTTCTCATGAGCATACGCCTGAAATTTTTGAGTTTATTCAAACTCATCATTCTATCAGAAGCAGGCAAACTCACTCTCAGCTTCAAGCTGATCTAATTGAGCACCTGTGGGAACGTCACGGAGGCATGTAGGTTTCTAGTTGTGCATGTAGTTCTTTTACTGATCTTATATGCGGTTATGTAGTCAATTTGTGCACCTATTTTCGTATTGTCCGTGAAATAATATTTCGTTCTGGTACTCATGAGTTCATACATGAATACTTCATAAAGCTGAGTAGTGAAGAGAGTACAATACTTGAAAAACACATAAGTTCACATAATAGTCCGTATACGACAACAAAAGATACAAGAATAAACTCAAACAACTCACTGGCGTCGCCGAGCAATGATATCATTCTGCAAACTTGTGTAGTACTCTTGTTGTGCCATAGACATAGCACTAATGTTCATGTTCATAATCCTCTCCTCTTCAAGCATTCTCTTAAAATCTAACTCTCTTTCCCTTATCTCAATCAATTTTTTCTCATTTGCAATCTTGTCGTCTTCCTACGCAATTCTCAATTTCTCATTTGCAATCCTTTCTTCTTCCAGTGCATAATGCCGTGCGTAGCACTCTTCTTTCTTTAGCTCTTTCACAGCATCTCCCTCAGTTTTGATTGACCAAAGAGACATTAACACATTCTTGTACACATCGTCATTTTGGGAGGAAGAACTTGTACCTCGTCGAACTCGTTCTTTCTTCGCCTTCCTACCAATTGGCCTACCGGTTACCTCTGTTTCTGGAATAGGAGCTTCCACCTGAGCTTTGCATTGACTTGAGTTCGTGCTAGGCGTAGAAGAACCTGGACTAGCATGTACGGTTGTCTTCTGTTTCTTAGACGAAAGCCTATCAGTCTATTTCTGATGGTGGCGTAAAACATTCCAACAATGTAGGTAGGCAAAAGCTTTCTTCTCTTCTGCCGCGATAATCTGTGTATAGTAAAACGTGTTAATAGCTATGCATAAGTTTGAGACTACAACAAAATGAAGGATAAAAGACAAATACCTTATAATTTTCTCTCGTCCCACTCTGCCTCCTACACTCAATACGGTCATAGCATCCACAAAACTTGTTAACGTTTTCTTGAATAGTACACCAACATTTTAGAAGGGAGTTCTAATTGCAGTCCGACTTGAAATCCTTGTTCTCATGAAAGTAATGGTGGATCCTACTCCAATAGTTAGAGCGAGACTGCTCATTACCATGTGCTGCATCCATACTAATGTTAAGCCATGCCGACACCAGCAACAAGTCTTCCTTCTCATTGAAATTCTTAGTTCTCTTGTTGTGCTGTTTACTAGAGGGAAATTCTTGTTCACTTGGGAACTGTTGCTCCTCAACAGGGGTAAAATGTTGGGTATCAGCCCAAGCGATGCTATCATTTCCCTCACTCAGTAAGTTTATGTAGCCATCCATCTCTATTTTGTTAACACAAGTACTTCTCAGATTAACAACAAGTAAGACATCCTTATATAGCATAGAAGAACAGAACACACCGATTCATGGCAATACTAGAATTCTTAAGTTTTCGAACTACTATAAAAGTAGTGCAACAATGGAGGTTCCACATAACAACGTTAATGGTTCGACATTACAAAGTCAACGGTTCCACATTACAGAAATAAAGATAGCACTACACAATACAGGTACTACTTGTACAAGGACTCGAGATCAATATACTCGTCGTAGCAGTACTCATAGTAATTGCGTTTACCACTATCATCAGATTCGTAATCAGCTGCTTTACAATCAACATGGTCTACAAGTTGAAGTTTGACGTCGTCTTGCCATTCTTCTACTGATTTGCTTTCAAGCAAGTCGGTAGACTGCGTTGCAACGTGATCAAGTCCATCTGCTAAGACTTCAACTTGTTGTAGGAGAATATTCATTTCAGATGCTAATGGACATGACAAAGGAGAATAATTCTCTAGGGCTAATTTCTTTAAAGACCTCGCTATCCCCCTCTACTTCATTAATTGTCCAGGCCCATCCTTCCTTAATTTTTTTCGGATCCTGCTCCATGCCTGCTAATCAAAGAGCTACAATTTAATTGAAGTGCACGTGCTGCCATATATGCCAACTATCCAACATATATGATAACAAGTAGTTGCTAGAGGATATACTAGGACAACCAACATTCAACAATACATGGTGCCCTATTGATATAGAGCTGGTATAGCAGGTATGGAGCTGGGGTTGGATCTGATTTCATAAAGAAACAGCACCATTAACCTACCTAAAGGGTGTAGTAATTAGATCTGATTTCAGCTTGCTTACTTCCTTATCAAAATTAGGATAGTACCACTTGCTTACTGCCTTATCAAAATTAGATTTGAACTATACACATTTTACCCATTTTTATGCTAAATTGCTATATTGACGGCAACCATTCCACTATATATCATGCTCGCCTGCTACAATGTGCAGTATTGTTCTTTCCTTGCTCAAGTAGTCCATGTGAATTTGTATCCTACATATTACGTTTCCTCTAAATTCATCACAAGCAATAACAACCGCACAGGTAATTTTGTATTAGAACCATATGAAATAGAGATAACAACCAAATCCCCATTTGTTGTTTCACTTGCAAGACATCTACACTCTATATATAGGTGCTGAAGTATGGAGCATTTTGGTGTTCTCATTGCAAAGAACAAAAGCAGGGGCGAGTTCAATCATATATATGTGGTTATCTATGTTGCTTGCTTGCCATAAGATCAATCGTTCATGGGCATCCACATATATGCAAATGGAACCATGAGCATCACGACCGCACATCAGTTCTACCATGACCATCATGATAGCATCAACTCTATCATTCATGAGCATCCACTGCATGAGGGGGAGGAATGGAGGGGAGAAACGAATTACCTTCACAATGAGCTCCGGTCGTCGCCGATAACGTGCACTGGGCCACAAGCTGGGATGGGGATGGGCCACGGGGCGGGTGGATCTGGCGTACGAGGACCGGCACTGAGGAAGAGGTTGCCGGATTCGAGGAGGCGAAGCTGCCTGGAGACGCGGCAGTGCTCGGGGAGGCAGAGCTGCTCGGGAGGCGGTGATGCTCCGGGTGGCAGACCTGGTCAGGGAGGCGGCGGTGCTCAGGGAGGCAAATCTGGTCAGGGAGGCGAACCTACTTGGGGATGCGCTGCTGCTCGGGGTGGCGGACCTGCTCGGGGAGGCGGCGCTGCTCGAGGTGGCGGAGTTGCTCGGGGACGGGGCACTTCTCGGGGAGGCGGAACTACTCAGGAGGGGACAAATCCAGTGCTCGAGGCAGATGCCGATGTGAAGGGATTCGACGAAGGGAGAGGAGATGCAACGTACCTTCAACGGATGCTCCAGCCGACGACGAACAGCAGAACCCAGCGCCAGGAGGGAGGCAGCCGCCGTCGAGGAAGGGAACACTCCGAGCGCGGGAGGGAACGCGAGGGACGACGTGCGGCGACGGCAGTTGGGGATTTGGGAAGTGAAGGTCAGTCCCCAGTGGTGGAGAGTCGGGAGGGGGTGGATAGAGACTGAGATAGAGTAGGGAGTTGGAAGGGAGGTGGGCTAGAGATGTGTTTTGGAGAAGAATACCCTAAATTAGGGATGGGGAGTTGGAAGGGAGGTGGACTGGAGATGCCCTTAGACATCCTCTTTGGCACCTTGAATTATAGTCCCCTTTTTCGCTTTAGGGAGGGGCTCTCATGGCATTTTCATCAGGAAGGTGTGCTACTGTAGGAGCAAGGAGAGACATGTGCATGGAGAGAAATTCATAGAGAAGAAGATACACTTTTGTTGTTTGTTGGTGGAGGGTGTCATGGACATCTCAGGAGCCAAAATGGCAACAAAGTGGGCACACAGCCTCTCTAGCCTCTACTGTGCTAGAGGTTGACTTGAAGCTTGCAGGATGCAAACATGCATGTGGGTTATTACGGGAGTGAGGTGAGGTCATAAAAGGATGCATGGTTTCTGCATTTGTGCTCAATATAATTAAGTATAGTAGATATTATTCCAGTAGAATTAGGCCAAAGGTAGTTCATGTGCTTTCTCTAAGCCATGAAACTATATTCATTCTTTCCTGAACTTTACTAATCAAAGGAGTCTAAATTTCTGAAGAACTGGGTATAGTAACCTCTCACTACTAAAAATCAAATCATGCTGGTTGATCATCTCCTAGAATAACTAGCCATGCATACATAAGCGTTGTGGTTGACCTTCTAAGCTTTATTCACTAACATTAATTTCATGACTGAACTTCTGCCCCTAAATCTCATTTCATGACTGATAATTAAATGTGAAGGGAAAAAGGATATTGACACGAAGTCCACTAGCCTGTTTGATCCCACTAGAGAAAGCATGCGTCTTTCAGGCAAAAAGGATTGCTTGAAAAACGAATTTTTGCGAAAGCTAATTCATGCCACGTCAAGTCGCAAAAGGGAGAACTTTGCTTCTGTTAACACTTTGTTTTCTTTCTACAAGAACATCGATCTGGCATGGTATAAAGCATCTATATGAAAGAACAAATTGGTCCGTCCATTTGTGGGAGATTGACAGGTGAAAAACAAAGGTAGCAAAATATTCTTGCATTTTTCACACTGCTAGCTCTGAAGTCAACTCCAACATTTGTTCGTGTAGTCATATACACACCAAAAACAACTATAACGCCTCTCAAAAAAGTAAATATTTATAGCGTTTTTTTGCTTGTCAAGCAGCACCTGTAATTACTATTTACTAAGATGTAATATTCCTTTGAGGACAAACACAAGGACGTTCAGTTCTGTCAGAATCAAATGGATTACAAGGTTAATTTTATCGCAGAAGAAAGAAGATCAGACGATTCTTTCATTCATCTATGGGTTAGATTAGTCAGATTAAAGTAGCAACTGTCGGACTGAAGACCCAAAGACGCGCCAAATCAACAAAAGCATGGTGACGACACGTACATATGCAAAGATCGTATTCCGTGTTTTCTTTCAGCTAAAAGGGAAGATGGCATGCATGCAGGACAAATTTATTGAAGGATATGATGAATGGCAATTAGTGGAAAGTAGGACATGGATGAAAGAAACTGGTCGGAAAAGAAATGGATACAGACGATAGCTGTATCATATGTCAGCTTCAGAGAAAAGTGTCGACACTCACGGCAAAACTAAACAAAACCAAACCAAACCACTCCTCTTCATGTATTGCCCTTTTTTCTGAACGCACGACAGGAGCACTGTCCATTCTATTAGAAGAAGAAAAAACCGAAGACTTTATGTTCAAGAAGACAGCAACCTAACGTCGGCTAGCCATTTTTATCGTTTACAACTCTTTGTTTTTCAGGTCCTGCAAAAAAGAATTCTGTCTGTCAGTCTAAATATCTGCTGGATTCGCTCGTGAATCCACCCACCATCCATGCCCGCGGCGTATCGGAGGCTGTCCTGTCCGGCAGCGAGAGGGCAAAGAGACACAAGCAAGCAACCAACCACCACTCAATACGCACCACAATTAATAGATTCAATTCAATTCAACGGCATGCTAAATCAAATAACTGGACTAGCAAATTTTAGTTGCCACTCAAAGTTAGATTTTCATTTCCCTTCCCCAAATGAGACGTTTGAATCACGGGGATGGATTGTTGTCTGCTCCTTTAACCTATGACTCTGAAAAACAGTTTTGTATTCTTTTTCGACGAAGTTTGTTTTCTCTTCGATCTTACTCCTTCTTTCAATGAATAAACAACAAGGATTGTTCGTTCAGAAAAAATAAATTCTTTTCGATGTTTAGCCAAGCTTATATGTATATGAATATATAGATGGATGGTCCACTGTCATTTGCCGTATTCTAATATTTTTCAGACTATCATTTGTCAAGTTTCTCACTTTTGCTTTCTCGCAAAAAAAGAAGAAGAAAGTTTGCTAGCAATTTTCACAGTTAAGTTTCCTTTGAGAATCCATCGATCGTTATCTCCAAAAGGCCAGGAGCTAGCGAGCACCAATAATGCAATTAAAGGTGCCTCGGCTGAGACAGAGGGACATGCTGCTGCTGTATGCCCACCCTGCTCACATGTGGAGAGAGATGAAGATGCAAATTAACAGGGATGATCTCTTAAACACTCACCTAACACAAATAGATCATTTCCATCCATACGCACAATCCATGTACTTAATCAAGTTTACCTTCGAAAACTACTCCCATATGATTGCCTGAACACGAGTGTATGTTACTCCATTAAATTGTAAAGCACCGTGTACAAAATGTATATGGAAACCGAAAGCAGATTAATCAAATTGGTAAATAAGAATTCATTAGTTGTTTGGTAGAGAGCCCATGTCATCCAAAAGAGGTTCATGGGTGTGGAAAGGATGTAGGGCCAAGTGGTGTCACCATCCATATCTTTTGGATTGTAAAGCTGTGAAGGTGATGTTTGTGGTGGCAGATCAATTGGTGGTATTTCTTTTGCCATTCATTCTTGCACCCCAGTAAGTTTAATCATAAGAAAACAAATCAGATAGATTTGCTCAAGTCGTAGAAGATCTTCTCCTCGCATTCATGTGTAAGTAGGTGCATCAAAAGTGAATAAAGTAGCTTAGCTTCCACTGAAGGAATAGACAGTAACTAAATTAAAATGGTGTGAATGAATTTATAATTTGTGCAAGAAATAGAAGCAGAAATATATTATTATGGTTGTCATTTTTCACCCAAGGTTGAGGATGCAGGATGTAAGGATTGGTCTGTGGTGTCATATTGTGGTGTCCAATCTTTTTGAGGCGCACCTGATGTATCATATTGGTCTGGTCATCGTGACAGAGACTTTAAAGTAGTCCAAGTAAGATGAGCACTAGATCCGCCTAAAATTTTGCATCGTCACAAGTTGAAAGCAAGATCATATTATCTAGCACCCATCTCTTACCTTTAGGCAAAAAAATTGGGATGGACTGGTTTTTCTCCACTCGTAGTACTTTTGTCCAATTGATGGTCTGGTCATGAAATTCTTGAGAAAAAACAGCTCTTGTAGTAAGAGCATTTTAGTAATAAAGTGAAACTCAGGTGAGGCTAACATCACCATAGCAAACTAAAGACCACCTAAAATGAGCCACGTGGCAGTCCTACCCCCTACTTACTCCTCTCCTTCCTCATCTTCTCCTTCAAAATTCAAAAAAAAATGAATGAGAAAATTTAAATCCAAAGGCTGAACTTCCAATTGTAGGGGGGAGGGGGGGTATGAGCTTGTCAAAATTTTAAAAAACGTTCAAACTAAATCATACTTCAAATCGTGAAATATATACTCAAAGTAAAAAATAATCACCATCGGCTGAGAAGGTGGCTGGAAAATGAAAAGTAAGGACGCACCTCGGTAGAGAGGCGAGGAAGAAGCAACATCCTTAACCGCACGGTTCGCATCCCATGAGAAAGCGATTTCGTGTAAAAACTATTGATTCATGTACATGTTTTGATCTTCTTTTTTTAAAGGAAGGTGTTGAATTTGCTTAAGCTTTGCCTGCTCCACACATGCCCTACTGACTTGCCTGATCTTTATCTAGCTTAGACCCGAATTGAGCTCTCAAGACAACTGCTTGTGCACATCCATAAAAAAAATGAGGAGTAAGGAAACATCGTGGTTGATGATATCTTGGTGCTACACTAAAATTGATCGTGTAAGGGCCCAGAAAGATTTAGTGTTCAGCTACATACACAGGATAGGAGTTGGATTATTCGGTTATTAGGAGAGGGAAGGAAAGACAAGAGATGCTTATCCGTGAAAAGGGCGTTTGACAGGTGACCAAAAAGCTACCGTTTCTTTGCTACTAAAATTTCTCCTTTCCGTGTCGAGCTCTCACCGCTTAAGCAAATCCTTCTCTTTTCTCCTCTCTGGTGGCTATGGCACTAATATACTCTTCCTTTCCTTGTAATCCAATATCTAAAAAATATGTTCAAAATTTTGAAACATGTCCTCGAGACTTTTTCCCGTCCTCGTCCCAAGAAATCGCTCAATTCTGCCTTAATTCCGAAAACGTCGAGTCGTTATAAGAAATCGGTCACTTGTACCTTAATTTGAAATGCAGAAAAGATAAGTCTTTTTCCACTCGACTTTCGAGAAAAAGAAGAATAAATTGCTAGCGATCGATGCTACAAGGATCACATTTTTCCAAAAGGAAAAAGGCTCCGTGAGCACAGCAAATGAATTGACCTAAAATGTGCAAGTTGTTGTTGCCTTTTTTGTGTGTGTGTGTGTGTGAGAGAACGTTGGAGTCGTAGCTAAGTTGCTCAAGAAACAGGTATGATCTGCCTACATTCGCTTCACTTGGAGCCTGAGAAGAGAGGAACTGAAGAGCATCATCCATTCATGAACAAAATACTCTATTCGAACAAATTGCTCCATTTTTTCAAAAGAAGAACAAATTGCTGGTGTTAAGATAAGTTGTGTCCACATCGACATGGATTGCATTTGCATCTGCAGTGCCATATATATGCCGTAGAGGATCCAAACTCCTTGAGTCATCACTCGCCTACGAACGGCAGCACAGCACTTGTCACCACATGCACAGTGGCACCGATTCAAGTGGGACTGTCTCTTCTCGATCTCTCACCAGCACCTGTGCTCACGCTCACACAGCACTGTTGCTCCCTCCACTCATACGAGCGACACACATAAAATCTACATTTGATAAAACCAAAAAAAAGAACATCTATGGTTGTTGCAAATTTAGAATAATAGTATGTTTAATAGTACGACGGTTGTAGGTACAAAAATGATGTAGCAGACAGAGATACATGCTGTAGCAGCAGCGGTGCAATGGACTAGTAGATCACACGCACACACAGGGTGAGCTGAGCTGATAACACACACAGACACAGAGAGTGAGCTGAGCTGTGCTGAGCTGGGAGCTGCACGTATGCCTCACTCTACGACACTCCACTCCACTTCACCAAATTTTCCCACTCTGGTGTGTGGGCCCACCACCCCCAAAAACCAAAAGAGGAAGAGGAAGAAGAGGAAGAAGAGGAAGAAGAGGAGGAGGTGGAAGAAGAAGAAGAAGAAGAAGAAGAAGGAGAAGAAGATATCATCACCATCATCATGTTCATATATAAGTCCATCCACCTCCCCTCCTAACCAAATATTTTCCTTCCTCCTTTCCAAAGCGATATCCCCCTTGAGTTTCTGTTATTCGCGATTCACCCCCCGGACTCTTACACTTTGCTCCCATGCCTAGTCCAAAACTAATCGCCACAAGGTCCCTCTCCTCCCGACATGCCGACGCCGGTGCCCGCCGCCAGGCAGTGCCTCTCGCCTGCCGCCGTCACTGCCCTCGACGCCGCCGTCGCCTCCGCTCGCCGCCGCTGCCACGCGCAGACTACCTCGCTCCACCTCATCTCCTCCCTCCTCGCGCCTCCCGCACCTCCGCTCCTCCGCGACGCCCTCGCACGGGCCCGCAGCGCCGCCTTCTCGCCGCGCGTCCAGCTCAAGGCGCTCGACCTCTGCTTCGCGGTCTCCCTCGACAGGCTCCCCTCTGCCTCCTCCTCCTCGTCACCGCCGGACGCCGCCGGGGACGAGCCGCCCGTGTCCAACTCGCTCATGGCGGCCATCAAGCGCTCGCAGGCCAACCAGCGCCGCAACCCGGACACCTTCCACTTCTACCATCAGGCGGCGGCCGCCACCGCCGCGCAGTCCCCCACCGCGGTCAGGGTCGAGCTCTCGCAGCTTGTGCTCGCCATCCTCGACGACCCCGTCGTCAGCCGCGTCTTCGGCGACGCCGGGTTCCGCAGCGGCGACATCAAGCTCGCCATCCTCCGCCCGGCTCCGCCCATGCCGCTGCTCGGCCGCCTCCCCACGCGGAGCCGCCCGCCGCCCCTGTTCCTCTGCAGCTTTGCCGCCGCGGACGACGCCGACGTGCCTTCGCCCGCGGGGAACCTCGCCGGCGCCGGCGCTGGGGAGGAGAACAGCCGCCGCATCGGCGAGATCCTGGCCCGGGGCCGCAACCCCATGCTCGTCGGTGTCGGGGGCCGCGTCCGCCGCCGCCGACTTCGCCGCCGCCTCGCCGTACCGTATCCTCCCCGTCGGCCCAAACTCCATCGACCAAACCGAGCTCGGCGTGGCGGCGGCGATGGCCAGCGCCACCTCCGACCTCATAATAAGCATCGGCGACCTCAGAGAACTGGTCCCCGACGACTGCGAGCTCCAGGAGAGGGGACGCCGGGTGGTGGCGGAGGTGACGCGGGTGCTGGAGACGCACAGAGCGGGGCGTGTCTGGGTGATGGGGTGGTCGTCGACGTACGAGACCTACCTCACCTTCTTGTCCAAGTTCCCCCTGGTCGACAAGGACTGGGAGCTCCAGCTGCTGCCGATCACGGCGGCGCGGGCCGCCGGAGGCAGCGCTGGTGGATTCATGCCTCCGGCGACCACGGGCCGCGGCTTTCTCCAAGCCTGCAAGGTGAAGCCTTTTCACTTTTGTGTACATCTTTCATCAATTGTTTATGCTTAGGATTTGATTGCCATCGATTTGGTGACTGACTAACTGGTGTTTGTGCTTAGTTTATTATCAGGATGTTTCTTGGATGTTTGTCTGGTTAGGACTGCTGGTGTAGTGGTATGACTAGTTTATGTTCTCGATTAATTTAATGTTTTGAGTGCAGATTTGTGTGTATGTCCATTGTAGGATGGGTATTTTTCTGTCATGTCTGATTGATTTGAGTGTAATACTGTAGTTAGTAGTAGCGCGGGTGGCTCAGTAAGGTCTTTAAATATTTCTCCCGCCGGTTGTTTTTTAATGGATTTACTTGTTCCGTGAAGCACGATTGTTTTTTCGAAGCTTGTTCCGGTAATATGCTCTCTTAAGCAATCGAGGTGTGTTGTAATGGCCTTTGAACAAGGTAGCACTGTTTTTGACGCTGTGTTGATGCTTGTTACCGTCTTTGAATGATACAGTACAGTAGACTGAAGCCATGTTGTCGTGGTTGTTCCGCTGTTATGGTTTAGCTTTTCCTCTGTGTGTTTTCCTTTTCTTTCTTTTACTGTTCAGTGGTGAGGGAAACGGCACCTGAAAGTTCTTATTTCTTTTCAAAATGGGTACATCTTGAATTCAGATAGTATAAAAAAGAGGTATGGGGAATAGAGGTCCGAGTAAGAGTTCACCAGTTCTTATCAAAGATAGTGAGTGATAATTTTATCCTTGATTAGTTGTGCTGAAGATCCTGTGTGTTTCCACTCCATGTTTGCTATATTGTTTTGGATATATGATTGATTCACAAGAAGATTATATATATTCTTTTGGAGTGTTGCTAATCTTGATATCTAGTTTCAGACATTCAGACCATCTTGTTTGTAATGTTATGTTGATGGTTGCAAACATATTCTTTACTAATTCCTTAGCTTGTTGTTTGTTCCTTTTGTATGTTTGATAGATTTCTTTTCTGGTTTGTCAATTTTGAGTTCTCCTATTCATTTGATCCTTTGGATGTTTGTTGCTACGTGTATACTACATATGGCAATGGAGTAGAGATTTTATTGCCCCAAGATCCATGCACTTGCAATTTAGAACAGCTTGATAAAATAAATAAAGAGAAACTAAAAAAAGTGAAAAAAGAGAGAGGTCGTGCACATAAAAGAAATGCATTTTCATGACAAAAAAGAAGGCATTCGTCTACTGCAGCACACATGTTCTCTCAACTCTCAAATTCTAATACACGATGCCAGCTATACTTAAGTTACTGCAGAGTCAGAATAGTTGCATTTAAGTAGAACTTGGTGTCGCTTCTATCATGTACTCCATTTTCTTTCATCAACTGGACCTAACAGTTGTGAGCTTGTAATTTGCAGCTTGATGGAATCGTTCGTTCCGTTTGGAGGAGTTGTCAACGATACCTACGAATCTAACAGCCTCACAGCAAATTCTTGCCCTCAGGCCCTCCGGTGTCAACAGTGCAATGATAGATATGAGCAAGAAGTCACCACTATCATTAAAGGAAGTGGTATTACAGCTGAAGACCATCACCAAGGAGGTCTGCCTTCCCTTCTTCAGAATGGCAGCATGATGGGTCCTAAAAATGGATTCGATGCAATCAAGGTGTGAAGCTACTTATGTCTTTTAGAACTTTTAAGTAAAATAACAAATGCACTTATGTCTTTTAGAACTTTTAAGTAAAATAACAAATGCACACGCACAGTGTGCTAATAGATGGATAATTTTGGATATAATTGGTATAAAAGATGTGCAGTTTTTCTTCAGTGCAGGTTAGAGATGATCAGATGGTGTTGAATTCAAAAATATTGAATCTACAGAAGAAGTGGAACGAGTACTGCCTGCGGCTCCACCAAGGCTGCCAGAGGATCAGTAGAGGTCCTTACCAGTTATTCCCACATTATATTGCTGTTCCAGCTGACACGGAAAGAGCAATAATTCCAAGCCAAGGTTCCGAGTCAGTTGCACTTCAAAGGGAGGTTATCAGACCTTCTGCAGTGTCTGCTACACATACCAACGCAATCCCGAAGAGTATTTCACCTCGATCTATCTCCAACCAAAGGAATGAAGACCTTGTATTGAAACTTCAAGGCAGGCATTCAAAGAGTGATGAGGACCTTCAAGATAGGGGTGTCCAATTGCGACATGAAAAGCTTTCAAACTGTCATGATCATGAAGACCACGTGTCACCATCACCTGCTGCTTCCGTGGCAACTGACTTGGTTTTGGGCACGCCTCGTGAATCTTCTTCCAAGGGTACAAGTTCTGCCTGCTGGAAACATGTAGAGGATGCAGAGAGGTCTATCCACTTGACACCCAATAAGGTGGATGATTTGAATCTGAAGCCTCCACAGCTCTTTGCACAACCTTACAACTGCCGGAGTTCCACAAATGTGGGCCAAACATCACCTAGTGCTCTGCATCCAGCAGCTTCAGGAGGCATGTCTGCCTTTGGCCAATGGCAGAAGCCTTCACACCTCCTAGTACAAGGTTCTGATTTGAGCAATTACAAGCTACTTGTGGAACGCCTGTTCAAGGTAGTCAGAAGGCAGGAGGAAGCCCTGAGTGCTATTTGTGAATCCATTGTGCGCTGCCAGTCAATGGAGAGGCACTGTGGTGCAAACAGGAAGAATGATATCTGGTTTAGTTTTCATGGTTCTGACAGCATGGCCAAGCGGAGTGTTGCCGTGGCGCTTGCAGAGCTCATGCACGGCAGCAAAGAGAACATGATTTATCTGGACCTGAGCCTCCAGGATTGGGGTGACTCAAGTTTCAGAGGGAAGACTGGCATAGACTGTATCGTCGAGGAGTTGAGCAAGAAGCGGCGATCTGTTATCTTCCTTGACAACATCGATAAAGCTGACTGCCTTGTTCAGGACAGTCTTTCTCATGCCTTTGAGACCGGCAGGTTCCGAGACGTGCGCGGTAAGGAGGTTGCTATTAATGACTCAGTTGTGGTGCTGTCAACAAGAATGACCAGAGGCTGCAAAGATGCCTATGTTGGGGTGGAAGAGGGGCGTGCTTTCTCCGAAGCAAAGATCCTGGCAGCTAGAGGACATCAACTGAAGATGTTGATAGAACCAGGCACGGTGATCACCAGCGGAGGACCTGGTGTTAGTAAGGTAGTGGTTTCCCCAAGGCATTCTCTCACCAACAACCAAGCATCTCTGTACTCTGGTTCTGTCAGTAAGCGAAAGCTCAACATTTTGGATGACCAAGAAAAGCTGCTAGAATCACCGAGCAATTCCAAGCGACCGCACAGAACATCAAGTGTGCCGTTCGACCTGAACCTCCCCGTCGACCAGGATGGATCCAATGACGCCGACAACGACAGCAGCAGCAACGACAACTCATCGGGCAATCCAGAGAGATCTATCGACAGCCTCTTGTGTTCGGTCGATGGATCAATCGACTTCAAGCCGTTTGATTTCAGCAAACTCGCCGATGACATGCTGCAGGAGTTGAGTAATACACTGAGCAACATTCTGGGCTCTGGCTGCACGCTGAAGGTCGATGTCGGCGCGATGGAGCAAATCCTTGCGGCGGCATGGGCATCAGAGGACAAGCGGCCTCTACAGGCCTGGTTGGAGCAGGTGTTTGCCAGGAGCCTTGAGGAGCTGAAGCTCAAGTGTGGTAAGCATGCGAGCAGCTCCACTCTTAGGCTAGTGGCCTGTGAGGACACAGTAGCAGCCAAGGAAGACGACGGGTATGGAGCTCTGCTCCCCTCAAGAATAATTCTGGAATGGTAATGGTGATGATATCTGTATATATAGTGATCCTTGTAATTATTATTTCTACCTAGCTAGTCCACAATAGTATAGCATTATTAATTTGGTAGCAAAATAAGTTGTAGCCTAGTTGATGATGCATTGCCTTCTCCATATATATCGGCAAGTATATATTGATTGTAACTATTGTGGATTTTGCCAATATATGATGATTGTTATACATGGTGATTGGAAAGAACATTTTTTTCCTTCTTCCATCGATCCACCAATCTAGGTAGGTCTCCGGCGATTGAGGCGATGGCCAGCCTGAACGACGGGGCCAGCGCCGGCCGCCTCCGAGCCTACGAGCCGGCCGTGCGCAGGACGACGGTGCGCCGCCGCACAATGAGAAGGAGCAGGAGAGGTCGCTGCTCCTGGCCAAGAACCGCCGCCACTACGACGGCGTCCCCCACCGGCTCGCCGTCACGTCGCGCCCGGAGATCCTAGCGCACTTCATCGACGGCGGTGTCTGCCTCGACCCGCCCTCCAATATAGTCGGCAACGCCCTCGGCGACGCCAGCGCCGGCGGCGGCTGGGCCGAGTTGAGGTCCGGGCTCGTCGCTTTCCTCACATGCTTCTTCCCCTACCTAGTCGACTGGGAGGCCGTGCGGTACCTGCTCCTCGCGGACGCTGACCCCCTCGTCGCCGCGCGTGCCGTAGCCGAGGACCGCGGCATCAAGACGTTCCGCTCGGGCTCCGGCGACGGCACCCTCGGCAGGCTGGTCCAGGAGGCAGCTGCCGGCCCTCCTCTTCCTCCTCCTCCTCCTCCTCGCCTGCCGACGCCATGGCCGGAGCTCGCCACCACCGAGGCGCCGTACCAGCACACGAGGCCACTCCGGTGAGTGCTCCTCGACACGATCCACCGAGATCCTTGTACGGCCTTGTCTCCATCCTCTGCACCCGCCGCTCATGATCTCAGCCTCCATCAGGCCTTGCGCCGCCTGCTCGACACAAACCTCAAATTGCACGAGACGAAGCAAGAAGAAGAAGAAGAAGAAGACGACTTTAGGGCTGCCGCCATTGCCGCATGGCACCCCAAGCCCCGCGTGCAAGCAGAATTCCTCAGCTCGTGTAAGGCGGCGGCAATGCTGCAGGCACCGGCAGCTTTGACGTCACTGCTGCAGGACGACGGAGGCCGGCAGCTCTCCTCCCAAGATGTTTGGCACCTCGCCAGGCTACTGTGCCCTAAACCACCTTCCATTAGGACGCCACTTCAGCAGGAGTCAGTGTCCGGACGACGGCTCTATTGCATCATGGCAGATGGGAAGGACCAGCGCATGCAGGACTCTCCGATGAATCTCCAGGAAGGTCAAGGCTGCAGTGCACTGAGGAGATATGAAAACAAGAACTCGAATGACCCCCATGTCGCCCCCTAGCTACCAGCTCCATGTGATCTGATGGTGCGAACGAATTCGTGTCTGGTCCTGACAACAGCGAAGAAGACTCTAGCTCCAAGAAGAAGAAAAAAACTCAGCGGCTACTACGCTAGCTCCTGATGATGTGTACCATCACACCCATGCCAACTTCCTGGTGACTCGAGACGTCGGCGGCGGCGTAGCTGAGCAACGACGGCGACGGCGGTGTTGCCCTGTGGATGTGCCGTCACCAGGCGCAGAGTCAGTACGATGCCTTTTCTGTGGATTAGGATCGTGCACCGGGCCATGGAGGGATTCCATGGGCGCACAAGGCGGAGTTTGAGAAGATGGTCCGTGGAGAAGATCCATCGCAGGTGTAAACCAACCGTCGTATGCTCGAACATAGTGAACTGGTTGCCAGGTGAGTGGAAGGGCTCAAGGAGGACCGCATGTAACTTCACAGAGATGACTTTGCCGTCGAGGAAGGCGATGAAGAGGACGAGGATATTAGTCATGGTGAATGGTGGTTCATTAGGGACTTTAAGAGTGTGTTTGGTTTGAGGGATAGGTTGGATTGGTTGAGGGCACCCTCATCTATCATTTTTTCCTGGATGGGCTCAACCAGCTTTTTAGAGCAATTTTTCACTAAATTAGCTATCATCATCCCCTCTCATACTCTGAACCAAACACAGATCAACCAACTAAAAGCTAGTTACCCTCATCCCACTGAGGGATAGCCAGTGAACCAAACACACCCTAATTTGCTGTCCACAAGTAATGGAGCAAGATGCATTTGTTAACGCCGTATTTCTATCTATTTGTATTTTGCATTTTACAGTACAGAGAGCATCATTCTGTTCGGCTACTACTTTGTGGTGCATGCTACGTACTACGAAAAATGTGAGTCGCTTGTGTGCAATCCAAAATTGCAAAGTCACAAGTAGTTAGACGTCTCCGTTTATTCAGTTTTGAGATTCGTGTGTACAGTTTACAGAAGCAACCCCACAACAACTCCAACCTCTGTCGTTGTCCGGTCCTCCTCCTCCTCTCTCTCTCTCAAAGTGTTCCATGGACATCAACGAACGAAATCTCAAACTAGAACATATTCGGTTCACTAATTAACATGCATCGTAAAGTTAAAAAAAAATGAATCAACTATAACCACGATTTCATATCATGAACATTCATGCTTCTCTGATTCAGATCCAAAATTCCAAACTACATATACATGGTAAATTTTGGTTGTATAGATAGGAGAGAAGTGCACAAATGAAGGTTGAAAAATGCAAAACAAACTAAAGTGGACATTACGGATCTTGAAGCACGACGAACGGCAAAAATAGAATCTAGACGTCCAACTTCATGTGAAAAACCACGTTGGTGTGAAATCATGCATATTTACATCTTTCATGTTGGATTTTACAATCTTTTACAAGAGTTCCCTATAGACTAGGTTGCTACGAGGATTGATTTATACATGTCCGAGTAATGAAAAATTCTTTGCCCGCAGACAAAATATATTATGAGAAAGTTACTGAGAACCAAATATTGCTTGCATGGTTAGTGGATGTATCTGTCAAAAACGAGGTGTATGTGGTGGTCCTTTTAATGGTAAGTGATGCATCCCAGAGACGTTTATAGTAAAATAGATTCAATAGTGAGACGCCTGTGACTCCAGTCTTCAATAGATGTTATGCAATTTGTACTTTGTTTTCTTTTAAGAAAAACGTGCGTAGAAAAGAAAACGAAAAAAGATGACTATGTCTAACTAGTACTCTAGTAGGCCCAACTCAGGCAGGGATGCAAATAGGAGCTGCATCACCAAACTCAGGCCCAACTTGACTGGTTGCTTGATGCCCAGTCGCCATCGCCGCTCGTGCTGAGCGAGCTCCCCGTCGCATCCATGGCGGCGGCGCTGTTGCTGGCTCAAGACCCCGCCTTTCTCCGGCGACATCTCAACTACATCATCATCCAACCGCATGGGGGGAGCGGAGGGACGCTCGAGAAATGTACGTCCCTGCCTTGATTTTTGTTTCCTTGGTACTGGGGTTTGTTGATTTTTTTCTTACTGGGGTTGGAGCTGATACGACCACAGAGCACAAGATGGGTTGGCGCCGGAGGACGAGGCGCGGAGCAGTCGCGGCAGCGACTTGGACTGGGCGGCCGGCGACATAGTCCGGTGGCGCGGCCAAGCAACTGAATGAAGCCCGCTGGGCATCAAGCAACAATCTTTTCCCTCTTCTCGCTTGCTTCTGAATAACACATTTGGGCATTGGTTGGTTGGTCAGTGATTGCTTGCTTCTGAATGCTGCTTGCTTGCTTGCCGCATGCTAAAATAAAATGTTACTAGAAGCCACCTTTACCATTGGTTCAATGCACCACGTGTTTGATTGATTTGCTGGTCTAGCTGACGTAGAGCACATAGTGATAATATTAGGTTCTAATCTATATTAACACGTGGATATTGACTAGTTAGTTAAGGTCGCTGTCGTCCTAGCTATGCTGTCGCCCTGCCACCGGCACCTATCTTCATCCTCGTTTTTTGATGGCCGGCAACCTCACCGGTGATCGCTCCTATCTGTACGTTAGATCAAGAATAATGGTGGCACTGATAGCAAACACAGAAAATGTTCCTAGCTAGACATATTGGACAATCTTGATACTACTCCATATATATTTATCATCAGTTTTGCAGTCGCTTTGCTCAATTATAGTGTACACCTTTCATATTGGTGTTACCAATCATATCGTTGGACGATTTGCTTGACATTATCTAGTCTTACCTGGAACTGTTCACTGGGGGAGCTAGCTGTCAATGTCTTACCAGATTGTCTGTACCGAGAACCTATGATTACTATTACTTCCCCCATTAGTATGCATAGGCCTCATAAAGTCCTTACTATATTACATATCCAAAATTTGTCTTGTAATATTATTGGCAGCATTACCTATTATTAGCCTACCTACATGGTTTAACCTGCCTTTCCTGTTCGATGTTGTCTCTCATGGATTTGAACAAAAAATTGCTACCAACCTGGAATTGTCTCGGGTCTCCTATACGTTGAAGATGAGCAAATGTGGACTGGGCGGCCGAGGAGCATGCTCGTGGGCATAGTCCGGTAGCGCAGACTCGGTGGCCGGCAACAATCCTTTCCCCTTGTCAACTTTCTCCTTTTCTGTAAGCCCACCCACCAAGCCAGCATGCTTTCCTGCCGTTGTGGGCATCTGCAGGCCAACTGCAGGTTAATAAGTGTGTTGTAGCTACAGAACTAGGTAGTGTACTTTAGGCACCCCCGATCGGTTACGTCGACCTTCGGGAGTATCAGAGGAGTACGAGCAAGTATATTGTCCGTCGAGGAGGAGCACCTGGAGCGGTGTCTGACGGGGCGGGACGTGAAACACTCCATCGTGGGAAAGTAGAAACCCTTGTATTGAGGCGAAGTGAAAACTCAGGTATATGTTTCGGAGTTTATGGTTTTACCTCTCAGCCAAAAATCCCTCTCTCTACCCCTTTGGGTCCTATTTATAGGGGTGGAGAGATGTGGGTGCGAGATTACAATTATACCCTTCGGGCAACAGCACACCCTCGAGAGTATTTTGGTCTTTTATAAGGATCCTCATGGAATATCCTAATACTCTAGTATCCTAGTATTCACTGCTATGACGACGTGTTATCCTCGGTGACGGAACGGAGCATGGCCTCAGCATCTGTCAGGACGGAGTGTTTCCTCGACATCGTCGGTGATACCAGCGGAGCTTGTTGACGCCAGGCAAAACATGTCGAGTCAGGGAGGGGGACTTTGACGCTGTTGAGGAGAAGCCCGTCGGTTTGGGGTAGCGCGAGGACCCCTCCCCCAACAGTAGTCCCTTGCCGGTTTGGGCGGTCGAGTGATGCCCGTTCGAGCTGGCGTACCAATTCCAAGGGGTTGGCGCGCGGGCCGAACTGACGACTTCCCTCTCCCTCTTATTTTTATTTTCTCTTCTTTCTTTTCTTCTTTTTCTTCCTTTTCTTCTTTTTTCTTCCTTTTCTTTCTTTTCTTTTCTTTTCTTCTTCTTCTTTTTTTTCTTCCTTTTCTTTTCTTTTCTTCCTTTTCTTTTCTTTTCTTCTTTTTCTTCTTCCTTTTCTTTTCTTCCTTTTCCCGAGCTGCCTCGCCAGCCTAATGGGACGTGGCCCATCTCGCGCTTAAGTCGGTTGGGGGTGGGGGTGATATCCACCTCTGCTAGCGACACCCCACCCCCAACCCTACAGCTGCCACCACATCCCCCCACTGCCGCGCCGCTCCGCCCCCTCCCGTGCTACCGCGCCGCCGTCGCTATCGCCGAGCCGCCCTCGGCCTCACGACCGCCGCGCCGCCCCCGGCCGAGCCGGGCTCCTCCCCGCACTCGCCACCGTGCTGCCCGTCACCGTTGCCGAGCCGCGCTCGGCTGGGCCGCCCTCGGCCCCACGCCGCGCCGCCCCCAGCCAAGCCGGGCTCCTCCTCGCGCTTGCCATCGTGTTGTCGCACCGCCGTCGCCGTCGCCCCTCCCCCAGCCCGCCGCGCTGCCGTGCTACCGTGCCGCCATCGCCGTCGCCCCCTCCCCTAGCTGCCGCGCCGCCGTCGGCCAAGCCGGCCTCCTCCCCAGCGCACTGCCGACGGCTGCTGGCTTGGGCTCCACCGTAGCTGCCGCTCCCATGCGTCCGGCTGGCTGCCGCTGAAACCTCGCCCGGGAGGCGCCGCCGGCTCGAGCTCCGCTCCAACTGTTCTCCAGCCGCGAAGGCGCCGCCGTTGGGCCGCTGCTAGTCTACTGTGAGGGTGCCGCCCCTTCGTCGAGCGGCCGTCGTCGTCACACTGTGCCTCAGCCACACGTTTGCTGTCGTCGTTGATCTGCCGAAGGCCTTTACCGGGCTGTGTGTCCCTCGCACGGTCACCGCCGAGCCTCGCACTTCAAGGGTAACGGTTTCGGCTTGTCACCACGCTTTCCCCCACCTGTCGCACATTATGAGACATGCGGCGTATGTGTGATGTGTGAGATGCATATGTGTGCCTAACACGGACTGTATCGCGGTTTATTTTTGTTACGTAAAACTGCTATATGCGTAGATGAGGTACAGGTATGACGATTGCAGGTCCCGCACATGATTACCGTTGTGCTGTGACAGCGAACGAGTAGAGAGAGGATAGCTACCGTGTTCTTAAGCGTCGATCGTCACGTGTTTATCCCGTATGAACCAACGCCATATATCCTTCACACGAAAATGTCGTCGCTATTTATTTCTCGTTACGTCGTGATGCATATGGGCGCGTAGTGATATGATTCCTTGAGTGGTTGCGAGCATGTTCGAGGAGCCTCGCCGAATGTGCTGTTTCCCCTAGCTCCCCCGAACTCCCCCGAACTCGGGGCGGGCGGGTTCTTGGAGCCTCATCGGGCTAGCTACCACGACACCATGATCACTTAGAGGATATCTGAGGTTTTGGTAGGTTCGAGGAGCCCCGCCGGACATGCTGTCTCCACTAGCTCGCCCGAACTCCCCGAACTCGGGACGGGTGGGTTCTTGGAGCCTCGTCAGATGTGCTACCACGACACCACGATCGCTTTGAGGAGGTCCGAGGTTTTGGTAGGTTCGAGGAGCCCCGCCGGACGTGCTGTCTCCCCCCGAACTCCCCCGAACTCGGGGCGGGCGGATTCTTGGAGCCTTGTCGAGTGGGCTACCGCGACACCACGATCGCTGTTGGCCAACGCGTGTTTTCAATTGAAAGATTGTGCGCTTATCTTCTTATGACTTTTTGGTCGTGCCCTCTGTCTTTTGCCTCATAGTTGTTACTAACGAACTGTTGTCCGTTTGTTTGTGCTGATTGCTAGGATCGACATCGTCGAGGAGGGTGCCGTCTTTCAACTTTGCGGGGCTGAAGCACGGGATGCCAGGCACGGGGGCAGAGAAGAGTGTGATCGAGAAGGGGGCAAGATGGCGGCCTCGGTGACACACACCGGCTACCTCGGTCGCTCCACTGCGGACGCAAGGCTCTTCAGACGGCACGCCGAGGCGGGCAAGATTCCTGACACCGGCCATATTACGAGCCCAGAGCCCCCTAGGCGGTCTGACTTGAGGGGCTCGCCCGGCCAGGGGCGAATCGTCATCTTCGCTGCCCAGTTCGACACCGGGTTGTGCCTCCCGTTGTCCGACGTCTTACGGGGGGTACTGTAGTTTTTTTGAGTGACGCTATCGGACCTCTATCCTTCGGCCTTTGTCCTGATTGCCGCTTTCAAATGGGCGGCCCGAAGTATGCAGATGGTCAGCTCGCCCGCGCTTTTTGCTTGGATGTACATGCCAACGGAGGTGACGCTGCGGGTTTGGGAGCACCGGGGTCTTCTTTCGGTCTACGGGACGGTCAGCTTTGGCCGGCATCGAGGGCGCAGTGTTGGAGACTACCCTGCGTTCCCCCTGAAGAATGTTTGGAGGGACTGGCAGAGGGTGTGATTTTACTACAGCGATCCCTCCTTGCAGCGACTGAGAGGGGTGGCGGTGCCGTTCTTCGGGCAAGCTCGCCTTGGCAGGCGGGACGACGAGGGCGTGACCATGTTTCGACGCATGGCTCACGAGCTGAGCGTGCGTGACTTGGTGGAAGAGTACTGCTTGTTGGGTATTGCTCCGCTCACTCAGGGTTGGACTCTGTCTTTGGCCCCGCCGAGCTCATCGCGCTTTCTGTGTGTCCCGCGAGGATACACTCCCACGACGGGTGAGTGTCTCTTACTTTTACCAGCAGTTTATTTGTGTTGATCTTAGCTTCTACTGAATCTTGTATGCTCCCATGTTGTAGGCTCCATGCTGGAGGACAGAGAGCTGTGCGCTCACGAGCTGTTGGGCCGCTTCACCCCTGTGGAGGCCAAGTGTGGCGTACCCGGTTTTGAGGCCGGATAAACCCTTATGATTACTGTATCGGTCCCTGGATCAGTAGCTAATACACACAAGCACTTGATAGCATAGACATGCAATACTTCGTTTATTACACATATAGCCATAATTGGTCTTTTAATAGTACACAGCAGGCCTATTGGCCGAATTAAAATAGCAGCGGAAATAAACACGCGGTAGATAACCCATCAATTTGCCGAACCATAGGCAACTGACTGGGGGTTGAAACCCTACGCCTCGAAATCACTGTCACTATCTCCGGTCTGGTACTCGTCGTCGTCTGGCCACATAACAAGCCAAGTGAGTACATTGAATGTACTCGCAAGCACTCCGCCGTGGAGTTTATTACGGATATGAGCATGCAAGGAATTATCAAGAAACTGGCTCTAACCTAGGTTTCATGTTGTGCGAGAAAGTAAGTTTCAATTGAAATTTGTAAATAGATGTTAAAAGCAATTTTCACAAAACGTCTCGCCGTAGCAAGATAAAGTACCTGTTCTGATCATTCTTCCCGTTATAACGGGATAATCATCTCTGTGATTTCCGCTATAACGGACAAGCTTGGAAAAATCACCCGCTTTAGCGGGGAGACATAGCTCACCTGACACGACGGGGATATCGATGGTTGCCCGCTCCAACGGGGAACCCTTCCCTTCATTCCACCCACTATAACGGGGATCTTGCATGTCACCCTGCGAACTCGGCGGATCGCGTCCTTAAACCATTCCCATTTTGTTTTGTGATTCCAGTCTACTTTAGTGTGGCCTAACCAAGTTCGTCCTTGACCGTGGACACGGTTATTCGAATAGTTTTTAACCCTCTGCAGAGGTGGTACGGCTTTACCCACACGATGTAGGTCGCCCTGGGCATACTGTGCACCGCGTACTACCAGAGCTAGTACAATGAGACTCTTCACCGGAGTAAACCTAGCCATGAACCCGTCAGAAGGACATGTCCCAACCCTAACTTGAGTCAGTATCATCGCTTGCAAGGAGGGTGGTGTTCCAACTTTGTGGCAAACACGGTTTCACTATAACGGAAGCTTGTCTCTACAAAGGCTACACCCTCATCTGCACACTTCGCACTACCCACGGGGTTCATGCTAGTCTCAGACCGGGTACTAGATCAAATCCTTCCCATAAAGGACATGTGAACGTACGGTAAGACTTGGCCAAACGGCACTTAAGCTCGGTCCTTAGGTGATCCGAGAGGGACTCCGCACCTCACCCGTAAACGGGCGGCGAGAACCACGCCGGGCCTTACCTCGCCTATAACATTTTCCTGCTTTCGCCCTTCCTTTCCGACCCGGATCAAAATCTTTCTCCATTTTTATTTTGGTTTTCATCAAAATCTCTTTTCGATAAAATATCCCAACCCATGGATATACTACCTTCATACACCTTCGGACATAACGGTCCGTTTTCAAGTTTCATCACATAAAATGTGGGAGCTTTCTTTTGTTTTTAAAAACCTACTTTCACTACTGCAGGGCTAAGCATATATACATATACTACCCTAGGGTTCCGGTAACTTTCCCGAAATAGTAGTCCTTAGGGCGACAAGGTATACAGGGTCGAACTAGGGTTTGCTAAGTTTTGGTTATAGCTTTTCTACATAAAATAACGATTGTAAGACATAGCATGCAAGTTTCGTAAACAAAATATCATTTTGTAAACTTAGGTTTCTACATGATCAAGGGTGGAGAGCTTGCCTGGCAGTTCCTGGTCTTGATCCGAGCGCGGCGATACTTCTGGCTCCTCCTGACGAACGTACCTCACACCGTCAACTACACGTTCGGGAAAAAACCTTAGATAAGAAACCAAGCAAGATAAAAGCCAAACAACAAAGATCAGCATGCACGCATTCTAGTTTCATGACATTTTTGAAAGGTTCAACCTGTTTGGTATTGTTTAAAACATATATATGCATGAAATTTGAGGTTAGGGTTTCTAGGGTTTACTACGCTTCCTTTGTCTTTAGAGCTATGCAACATATGCATGTATATATATGTGATTTTGTGCTAGGGTTTAGAAGGTTAGGACTCTAACATGTTAGAATACTTTGGAAGGGGTCAGAAGTTCAAAAGAATTAAAAAAGGATTTGAATTTGAATTGGATATTTGAATTTACTCTCTGTTCAGTAAAGAAAATTTGAATTTTTGAAATTCTGTTTAAACCAAAAGATGAAGAATATTTTTAGGAGTAACTTTTGTTTTGGAGGTTTTCTGAGAACCAGGCTATTTCTATGCGAACCGGTCGAACCAAGCTTAGAACCGGTTCTGGACTGGAAAACCGGGCTCTGGGAGGTATGACGTCGAAGGCGTAAAGAGGAGAGACACCTTCGGAGTGGGGATGCGTGGTAACAGAGGAGTTTAGTTGGGAACACACTTTTCCAAAGGGGAAAGCATACTAGATGAGTTACGCTTCCACTTAACCCGACGGGTGGGCCTCGTTTACACGAAACGGTACGGGTTTTAAAACCCAGGTGCGGGCCCGCACGTCGGCGACTGAGCAACAGTGTGCGCGGGAAGGGTACAGGCGAGGAATTTTCCGGCTCCGACGATGCTCCAGCGAGAACTTCGGCGAAGAATTGCGGCTAATATAGAGGGAGATAAGAGGATCGGTTGCTACCTCTGGGTTCAGGGAGGATTGGCGAGTTCATTTTCGAGGTTAGGGAGCTTTGGTGGTTGCTGGAGGGAAGATCTCGTCGGGGTCCAGAACGAAGAAGGCGGAGGCAAAGGTGGTTGAGGAGCTCCGGCGAACGACAACTGCAGAGGAAGTATAGAGGAGGTTCAGGGGAGGTCCAGGGGAGTTCTGGAGGGAGAGAAGGAGAAGCTCTTTACTGGGATGGCCCGATTTCTTCTCGAAAACGGCGGCCGTTGGTTGCTTGATCAGTGGAGGAGAGGGAGATTTGTGGGTGCTCTGGTGAAACGGTTGTGTGGGGAAACTTCAGAGGAGAGGAGAAGGGATGAGCACGGTGGCTGGAGTGTTTGCCGTGCTTCTATTATAGGCAGTCGTGTGGTCGCCGCTGGATGCTGCCACGCGCGATGCTGAGCAGACGCAAGGTCAACTCCGTGGTCTGCTGAGGTTAACCGTTGCTGGAGACCAGAGGTGTGGCGGCGTGCGGGATTGGGCTGATCAGTGGCTGATTTGCGAGTGGCGTGTGGGGATTGCCGCTGGTCGGCATTGCCGTGTCCGGGGCGCGTCCAGTGCGATGCCAGAGCGCATTTGAGTGGCATACGTGTGCCCAAGCTAGCTTTGGAGTGCTGGGGTGGTGTCTGAGTAAACCAGCAATGCTAAGATGAACAGAGAGGAAGGAGGCAGCCAAGGGTTGACATGGAATCGCGTGGAGAAATGCTGCCAAGGCCTTGCCAATGTCAGCATGACATGACAAAGGGGTTGAATGCTATAGAGTCAAGGTTTTCACTGAGGTAGAAAGGGTGGGGGTTGGGTGCCTCAGTGTATTAAGGATGCTGGCAGAAGCTTTGGAGGAAAAAGGAATGGAAATTGGACATGATTTCATGGAGTAGAGAAATTAGAGCAAGGTGTTTGACAGCTGTCATTTGAAATTTTTGAATTGGAGATAGAGTTATTTTTACATATTTGGGTTCCTGGTCCAATGGTGAGTGTTGTGTGAATTTTTGGGATTTTTCTGAGCTCCAGTTATATGGGTAGCAGTTCAAAGTGACATTTTGACCTAAATTCAGATTTGGATGTAATCCAAGATTTTTAAACTGGACCTTCAAATATTATTTCATATTTAGGTGTCAAATAGTTTTAAGAAGTTTATGAAAATTTTCCAGAATGTTTGGGTGGAAGAAAACACATATGATATGGATTTTAAGGTTTCTGCCCGATAAAAAAATTATTAGGAATTAGGGCGACAGATTGGGTTTTAGGGTTTTGGATGACGGCATGACTGAGGCAGGGTATGAGGGAGATTAGGATCAATATTTGGAGGGTCGGGAACAAATATGAGCAGGTTGCCGCTTAGGGTTTGGGTTTAGGTAGGTGTCGTGCGTATATAGCGCGTGTGTCCGATTAGGGTTTAAGGTTTTGATGCACCTGCGATGATGAGGTTATGGCTTGGATGTTTTCATGAAATGACATGTTTCAAGAAAACTGAAATTCAAATATGCATGGCAACTTGATCGAAACATATATGCATATACACGTCTTAGGTTTAGGTTTTCAAAAATTAGGGTGGACGAAAATCAAGGTGAGACACCAAGGAAGCGAGTCGATTGATCAAAAGGGCCCGGCGCAACCGAGTTTGCGAGGACTTCGGGTGGGAGGTGCCTGCACGGTCGTTTCCTATGGTTGCTATGGCCCTTACCGCAAGCAAGCGGAGCCGGTCACACTCTCCGTCCTCGCCAGAGCAGGCGATTCGAGCGCGTGGAGCGCCTGGGGGTGTTTCTTCTAGCCCAACCTTGGAGGTCCCGCGGCGTCGCCCCAGGGCTGGGAAGGGCCCGATGTCAGCGTCATTCATGTGGGATGTCAAGTCGCGCTCATGAGACTACGAGGACGACGTCGAGGTGTCCGCTGAGTCGGACCTGCCAGAGCAGTGCGACCTTGGGCCGACGGGGTCGTGTGACTTGTCATTGTCTTTGAGTGAGTTTGACCTACGGGTTATTGGGGGCGACAAGGCCGCTTCCCGCTCTCCTACGATAGCTCGTGCGGTGAGCCCTGAGGTAGTGGCTCCGTTGTATTCTGGGGGCCACCCAGCGCCGACTCCGGTGGCGTTTGTCGATGACGATGTTGAGGAGGGTAAGGCCGGTGGGCCGTACCATTTCTCGGTTGTAGGCCGGTTGCTTTCGGCTCACTTCATCGACCCTAAGGCTGAGGTGGGCTTTTACCAGGATGCCGCCGCGCAGCTTTCTATGGCCGACCTCAACACGGTGTTCGAGAGTTTGTCCTTGCGACAGATCCGCGCTGCCTCTAAGTCCGCCATGCTCAAGGTACTGTTAATGTTTTACTTATATGAGGTTTTGTAACGTGATTTACGCGGTTGTGCCTTTACTATGTCTCTTTCTCGCAGGCTTTCTTTGCAGCGGAGCAAGCGTGGGAGATGCGCGATGATCTGGCTGAGTCCCAGCATGCTCGCCTCCGTGAGGAGAAGGAAAAGGTTTCAGAGGCCTAGGCGGAGGCCGCCTCGGCCAAGGAGAGGTTGGGTCAGCACGAGGAGATGATCTCCCAGCTTCGTGCTGCCCTCTACGCCGCACAGACTCGGCAAGGGGAGCTAGCCACCCTGGCAGACGCGGTGTGTGCAGCTGCTCGTGAGCTCAGAGGGGTGCTCGGTGTTGAGCTCGACCTTCACATTGGTGCTGATGAGGATGAGGTTGCAGGCCAGCTCCAGTGAACGGCAGCAGTTTTGCACTGCCGTGCGTGAGGCGGTGCCAGACCACAGGCAGGACTGTGCTCAGGTCTCTCCTGAGTTGTCTCTTGCTTGCCTTTGTTTGACTGGTACGAGTGTCGTACAAGCATCGCTCGTTTGGCGGTTTGATGAAGGCCGAACAGCGTAAAGACAACATGCGTTTTTTGACCAGCGAGGAGATTGCATCGTTTGTCAAGAGAGGTGTGTAGCACCCTATGTGGATTTTTTATGTTGTTATTGGTGCATTGAGTGTACATTGTACCCGGATTTGTTGTGACGAGTACCTACCCCCTAACAACAAAAACTAGCGTCCAAGACGTCGTCGAGGGCAGGCACATCATCATGAGGGCGTGGCCCAAACTCGCGCGGTATGATCCCTATTCTGGGTGAAGTGAATATGTCTAGACACAGCCACGGAGGTTCACTCGCGTGGCTATGGAGAGATAAACTTGTCCCGACACGGCGATGGAGACGTTGCTCGCATGATAGTGAAGGGATGGTCTACGCAGCGGTGGAGCGTGCTTGACGCCGCGCGTGAGATAAACTTGTCCCGACACGGCGATGGAGACGTTGCTCACGTGGCGGTGAGGGGATGCTTAATGCTGTGGTGAAGTGTGACCTTGCTTCCTCACGAAGGAGGGATAGTCGTTATCATCCCCGTTGGACAGGCCACGGGCCGGCTGCTATTCTTTATTTATGCAGACAACACTATAGCTCACAGGCCCATTACATAGTTGTGACAGTGGTATTCGCAACAGCCTAGGGCGATGCCCTTTACAAAAGATGGTACTAACCAGCGCAGTGGCTTGCTAATAAAACTAGAAATGAGATACACGAGGAGGGCGAGGGGAAAAGTGCAGGGCCGACTTGGCGTCCCATGACGACGCTTCCACACGCGAGCTACACGTAGTACTTGCGGAGGTTGTCGATGTTCTAGCTATGCTTCAACTCTGTTCCATCGAGGTTTTTAAACGGAATGATGATGGGCACGTGACGCAGAAAACCTCGTATGGTCCCTCCCACTTTCAGTTTAGCTTGCCATCGGCCTCGAGGTTGGCCTTCTTCTTAAGCACAAGGTCACCCACTTTGATGGGCCGCGGGCGAACGGTCTTGTTGTAAACCTTCGCCATCGAGGCTTGATATCGCTCGATGTTGAACACGGCTTCTTGCCTTACGGTGTCAAGGCCATCTAGCGATGCTTGACGGGCTTCATCCTCCAGCAGTGATGTAGTGCGGAGTGACCCTAGCTTGACTTCTTCGGGGGTTACCACTTCCTCCCCAAATAGGAGCTTAAAGGGAGTGAAGCCGGTTGCACGGCTTGCCGTCAAACGGGCGGATCATAGCACGCTGGGGAGCTCATTTGCCCAGCCCCCTTTGGGTATGTCGAAGAGGCATGTGCGAAGGCCGGGGTTTATATAGCTGGCTGAAGTGGCTTCGGTCGCAAGGAGGGGTAGATTTTTCTTCAAGATTTGACGTTTGCCCACCTCGTAACTGGGTGACGACCGAGGTATCATGTCTTATCCGGGATTCGCAGTTACATGATGGGACGTGGGGTAAGAGGGATTTGCGGGATAAGAAGGAACAGGGTTTCTTTTTACAAACAATAGGCCGGGTGGGCCGTTTTTATTTAGGGAAATAGAGTGGGCACGATACAACACCTACTAGTGAGTCGTACCACACACGACACACATAAAGTTCAGTACATCACACTAGGACCATACACGGTCTACTACTAGCATACTAAACGTCTACTTATTTATGGTACATGGTTTCTAGCTCATGGTATTGAGCGACTACGGGCACTAGGGGTCTATAGCAGGATTTGGACGTCGTCCTGGTCTTTTGCCTCTTTGGGTTCCACCTCCTCGGGGTCTTCTTCTTCTTCTTCTTCCGAGTCGAGGGTAGCTGCCAGGCCATTTCCTACATCATGGACTGGTGTAGGGTTGAGTAGTCTGGGTATGGCCCGAGAGATTCCACTGTGGTGAACAGGCTGATGTAGGCTCCATTGTTGCCACAGCGTCGCTTTGGTGGTGGCAATGGCTCATCCTCTCCATGACATGAATGTCGCGGGGCTCCGGTGGTACATTACTGGTGGTGGCAGCCCTTTGTTGACGAGCGGTGGCCAACTTCAACAGTCCACGTACACGATGTAGTTCTTCCCGCACTTGTCCCAGCTCAACGAGGGCTCGTTGAGTCATGGAGTCCTGAGCTTCCACGTAACGTGCCAGATGCACTACCGCCGGGTCATCTTGATGGGTTGGCGGGGTGTACCAATGGACGTCCACTCGGAGAGGGTACTGTGGAAAGTACCGGGTAGCCCTATGGTTGGCCAGCTCATTGATCTCATGGCGAAGGTGGGTTAGCGCCTTGTACGATGCCAACTGGGTGGCCTGGGTAGGAGATCAGCTTCTGGTTCCCACAAAGTTGTATGCTCGGTTGTCTTCACTCCTTGTACCAAAAATGATGACTCTGGCCTAGTACTCCGTCACGGTCTCTGACATCTTTTCCTGAAAGATGTAGTATTCCAGTATGGCCATGCCTCCGCATCTCTCGAATGCTTCCCGAAGGAGCCGGGGAAATCCCACAGTGGTGACTGCACAAGTCTCGCCATATTTCTCAATCGTTCCCATCTGTATTATTTTTAAAACCAAGATTGAGTAGAGTATCCACAGATATTCAGAAATTCTGCCAGGATAAGATGAATACTAGAACTCATGCTTAAGTAGCTTGTTTCAATTTAGGAAAATAACTTAATATCCATTTTATCTAACGGCCATGCTAGCTAGGGTTTCCTACAGTCAGTATGGCTCTGATACCAAGTTGTGGCGTACTGGTTTTAAGGCCAGATAAACCCTTGTGTTTAATCGTACTAGTCCCATGATCAGTGGCTAGTACACATAAGCACTTGTTATCATTGTCATACAATACCAAGTTCTTTATTACACAAATAGCCGTTATAGTCTTAATTCATACAAACCGGGCCTATTGGCCGAATTGAAACAGCAGCGGAATTGAAATACGTGGTAGTTTTGCCCATCAATATGCCGAACCACAGGCAACTGACTGGAGGAACGCCCTAGCCCTCGAAGTCACTGTCGTCGTCGTCGGAGTGATACTCCTCCTCATCTGGCCACATCAACAAGCCAGGTGAGTACTTTGAATGTACTCGCAAGCAATTTCCACAAGAGAGTAATTCGGCAATATTGCAATGCAGGGTTTGAATCAAAGGAGCGGCTCTGTTCTAGGTTGCATATTGTGCAGGAAAGTAAGTTTTTAAAGTAAATACAAGGATAGTAGATTCTAAAGCAGTTTGGAAATTTTGAGGTACTTCAAATAAAAGATCATCTCATGAGGTAGTCTCTGCTACCTCCTTTTCCTACCTACATCTGATATCCCCGCCTATTGCCATCTATATCTTGTGGCACCAGTCCGTACTACTCCTAGTAGCATGACTAGCCCCTTCCTTCTGCAATTCCTTGCTACCTACCGTGTAGCCTAAATTGCCCTCTGTGGACACATCATGCCCACGTCCTTAGTCCCTTTCCTAGGTTTTTGCAAACAAAACTCAGTCTAACCAGTGTGTGACCTTGCTAGTTCATGTTCATAACCGAGGACACGGCTATTCGAATAGTATTTAACACTCTGTAGAGGTTGTACGGCTTTACCCACAAGATGTAAGTCCCCCTTGTTGCCGAGCGCTACGAATACACTTCTCGAGGTGTATCAGCAGGGCTATTACAACGAGACCTTTCACCCATGTTTGTACCAGAGCTGGACCCACTAGATAAGATCTACCCAGTCCTCGCTTGTGCTCGGTGATGCCCGACCCCACAACCCGAGTGGACTTATCTTTGTGTCGAACCTCTACCCACGTAATCACGTGGAGGCTCTCTAGGGATGCCAATCTACCTAGCACTCTCTTCCTACTACCCACGGGTCCAAGCTCTAGTACTCGACGGGATATTAAGCCAAGTCCTTCCCATAAAGGCCATGTGGACGTATGGTGTGGAACTGGTTTAGCGGCACTTAGGCTCGGTCCTTGGTTAATTTGAGCAAGACTCCATATTTGTCCTCGCCCACCATGTTACCACCTGCTACTCTAACATCCCCCGATCTGCCCTTACCATTCATACCCGAATCAAAATCATCCTCTCTTTTAGTTAGGGTTTTGGCAACAACACACTTTCAGACAATCACCTCGGTAGGCACTTACCATTCCATAATCCCATGTCTGTAGGAGTTTGTATATATCGGACAAAATTAGGTTTTTCTCTATTGCAGGTCTAAGCATGGCTATTGCCTATATTCCTAAATACATTGCTGGACGTACGATGTGCAGCAAATAATTCTAGGGTTACGAGGATTTATTTATCGGACCTGAGTCATATGCAACTACAGGGTGTAACTAGGTCTACATAAAATACCGTTGATATTCACATAACATGCAGAGTTCATAAATAAAGTAGTTAAGCTTTCACACATATAGGATTCAACATGATCAAAGTGAGAATGCTTGCCTGAGAATTTCTGGCCGAGTTCCGGACGTGGCGGTGATTCGGGGTCCTCTTGACGAACATACCTCACTCTGTCAATTACACGTTTCAAATAACGCCAATAAGAATCCAAACGAGACAAGGAACCAAAAAGGAAAACTCAGTATGGAACGTGTGCCATGCTTCCGATATGCAGGAGTAATCCGAAAGGAAGAAAGTGTATTGCTTTCATGTATAAGCATGCAAGTGCTCTTCGCATTAGGGTTTTAGTATTCGTCATTTCCTTTTCTTGAAATCCAATTACTTAACCAATTAGGGAAAGTCCAGAGATATGATGATACGTGTAGGGGTTTAGAAACATTTTGAAATGCCCTGGAATAGGCTTGAGTGTTCAAAAAAAAATTAGAAAGGATTTGAATACGAGGAATTTTTGAATTCTCTTCTGTTTTTGCAAGAAAATATTTGAGATTTGAAATTTGGTTTAAGCCAAAAGCTTGCAAATGTTTTTAGGAGTTTAAGTTGTTTTGGGGGTATTTCAAGAACCGGTCATTTAGGAGCTAAACCGATTGAACCAGAGACTGACTAATTCTGAATGGTTGGTTTTACTGCTTGAGTGGTGATGTCAAAGGCGCAAAATGCTTTTACGCTTTCACCGGAACCGACAGTGGGCCTGGCCTACAGTTTGGGCCCGCTGGCAGCGGCCGGTGCGACTTACCCCTTCGAGAGCGGGCTCCTGAAGCCTACCTACTCGGTCGGGATGCTCCCAGCTGCTCGGGACCGGGACAAGGCGGTGGCGGCGGCATTTCGGGCAGTAGGGGCTACCAGCGGCGAAGCTGCAAATTAGAGAGGAGGGGGAAGCTCAAGGGGGAGGAGAGAAGCTCCGGGCTCGGTTCACTCGACCAAGAAGCTCGGGATGGCTTGAGTGGCTTGGATTGGTGTGAAACCGAGAAGAGGAATGTGAGCTTAGGTTGAAGAAGGGGAGCTCGGTTGCGGCTTGAGCTTGACTTCAGCTGATGGGGAAAAGGAAGGGGCGTGCCGGGGCTTGGAGAAGCTCGGGGAGCAGCTTAAATAGGTGCACAGAGGAGGAGACAAGCGGCATGGTTGATGAACACGGTGGCGGGCGCACTGACAGAGGAGTATAGGAGAAGTTTGGCAACTTTGAGCTTAGCAGTGCCCAGGGTGAGGTTGTGGCATGCTTGGTGTCGCTGTGCGGTGTTTGATTCGGTAGTCGATGCATCGCTATAGCCGGCGGGATTCGAGGCAGCCATGGCCATTGGCCTAGCTTGGCGATGGGACGAGACTCGGAGCACTGCGCCGTGTACTGGAGAGAACGGCCGGTCGGGAGGGTGCATAGCGCCGTGGAGCATTGCCGGGGCAGTGGAACATGATGGGGAAGATTAGCATGCTGATGCCATTTCGGGCTCTGGTGTGCACACAGTGCACGTCCAGTGCGTGGCCGGCACACGTACTGAGCGGCACCGGCATGCCAAGGGGATCTTCGGGTGCCGCTGGTGACGTCCAGCCTTGTCGTCAACATGGAGGGGTGAGGTGTTCATGAGGTGTAGGGAAGGTTAGGCACCGAATCAATAGGATGGGGCTGTTCAGTATGCTTGCCATTGATGACATAAAAGACGTTGAGCTGGCCAAGCATGTGGGAAGGGTTCTTTTGAGGAGATGAACCCATGGGTAGGCCCCTAGGATGTAGGAAGAGTCCCAGAATGATTTTGGAGGGTATTGGCTAAGACATGAGCTTCGTTTTTCTTGAAATAGATAAAAGAGCAGAAGGTGCTCGATAGAGTTTTTGGCAAATTTTGGAACCGGACATGCTCGTATTTTTGAATATTTAGCTTCTGGTACTGAGATGAGTAGAGTGTGATTTTTGGGGATCTTTCTGGGATTTATTTATATAGGTTGTAGTTCAAAGACATTTTTTGTTCCAAATTGAAATCTAGATGTGTCTAAAAATATTTGCACCGGACCCCCTGATATTATTTTATGATTAAGTAAGAAATGGCTCTAGGGGTTTTTCTGGAATTTTCCTATAATTTTTGGTGAGGAGATATCACATGTGATATAGCTTTTAGGGTTTCTACCCGGTAGAATTCCTATTTAAGAAATAGGGCGTCAAGTTGATTTTAGGGTTTCGGGTGATGGTAAGGTCGGTAGAAGGGATGGGGTAATTTTAGGATCCAAATTCATGGGAGGGGTTCAAGAACTTGCCGACTTGCCGTTAGGGTTTGCGCATACTAGGTGAATATGTGTATATGGTGCGAGTGTACAGATTAGGGTTTGTGCACATACGATGATGGAAATGCTTTGGTGAATTTCATATGACTGTATGACCTATTTCGAATGATTTTGTAAGATGGCATGCATAAAAGAATGTTAGAACCCGAATATGCATATCAGCATGATCGTGAAGTGTATACGCGTATATGCAAATTAGGGTTAGGTTTTCAGAATTCGAAACGCTGAAAATCAGGGTGTGATAGGGGGATTGGTTGCAAGTCATGGGCAGGGAGGTTTGTCTCCCAACCCATCCACTGGCATGCCGGGCATGTCTTAATGAGGCCCTGTGCATCACGAAGGGCAGTTGGCCAATAGAAGCCCTTGGCGAAAGGCCTTGGATACTAGGGCGCGTGGCGCGAGGTGGGAGCCTGTAACACCCTGATTTTTTGAAACCCAAAAATTAGGGCCAACAAAAACTTTTTGCTAATAATGCTAATTAAATACACCAGATTAAAACTTTTACTCAAATCATGCTTCTGTTAAACCCTAAAGTGAGTCAACCACAATCCTTCACCTTTGATCCTATTTTCCTTAATCTCCACTTCGTCGCAGCTCGGTTCGGCAAGGTATTCAAACATTGCCTTACACCTTGTCTCCATGCGGGGCCATTCACTCCGGCATCTTCGCCACGAGCACCCTTTCGCCATTCCTCCCCCTTCTATCCAGCCGGTGCAACCCAAACCCGCACCTGCAGCTAAGTACCCACACGGTACTTTTGTGAAATTGGAGCATATATACGTCACAACCCTTTTCCAAATGACGTGATCTTCTGCATTTACTCCGCCATGCCCTATCGCGAGTTGGGTGCACATATATACTGCTTTTATGTATATGCACATATGCAAACCCTAACTCTTGGCACATCCCTGTGTCCCCTCCTATCGTCGAACCTCATGCATGTATGTATGCACGTATCAGTGGCAGAAATCAAACCCCCAACTCACCGTAACTTCGCATGTCCATTCCATCCACATACCAACCCCATATATGCTAAAATATTCAAGTGTATGTGGACACATACACTCCAAACTTTGCCTTACACCTTGTCTCCCTACGTGGCTACTCGCCCCTGTTTTCCTGCCACGAACACATCCTCGGCATCCCTTCCCCTTTCTCCTAGTCGGTGTAAGCTGGACCGACATCTGCAGCTAAGTACCCACACGGTACTTCCGTGAAATCAAAGCATATATACGTCGCAACCTCTCCCGAATGACGTGATCTTCTGCCATCTACTCCACTAAGTCCAATCGTGAGTATGTGCACATATACACTGCTCTTATAGGTGCGCACATACGCAAAACCCTAACCCATTCTTCCGAGCTATGAATCAGAACCCTGATTTCCCATTCAGCTCAGCTACCATCCTATGTGTATATATGGGTATACCGACGATATTTTCCCAAAATCCTAGCCCCCACACACCTTCGCCGTCTAATCTAACTTCGTCGCCACCATATATATGCTAAAATTCCCAAGTGTGTGTATGCGCATACAATACGAACTCTACTTCAAATCCTTCGAACAGAAGTAGAATCTAAAGCCCTAACCTCTCTGACCTCTCTCGGTACTTCTCCTTGAATATTGCCCATTGAAACCATGACGAATCCATTGTACCCTCGGCAACACCTGGTATACCCACCGGGTGATTTTCTTCCTCTCTTACCATAGGCGCTCAAGCCCGGCATAGCTCTTTTGCTAGCACATGAGCCGGTGCCCACCCTCATTAATATCCCACAACAGTAGCTCCTTTCTTTACTCCTCCAATTCTTGCCTCTGCTCATTTCCTATAGCAACAGGCCACGCCACCCTTCACCTGGTTGCAATGCCCTATCTCTCTTCCTTTATTTCTTCTCTGCCACCCCAGCCACTCCTTGAACCATGTCAAATTGCCCCAAGGCAAACCTGCCGTACAGCAACACCTTTTTCCCCATCCTCACCCCCTTGCTTCTCTCTGGTTCCTGGAATGACTCGAGCACACTCCTCCTCCATTTACTCCTTGTCAACACCCCAAACCAGCCGAGCACTTCTCTGCTCCTCCTCAACCAAACTCCTCATGCCACATTTGCCACTACAGCCGAACAACTCAGGGCAAGCCGTGCACTCTCCTTCTTCTTCTGATTTTCCACTCCTACTCTGCAGCTGAGCAGCCTCCCACTCTTTTCACCCCTGCCATCGAGCTCCTCCTCCATTCTCTAGTGATGAGACCGAGCTCCCCTCTACTTCCTCAACCTCACAAGCTGCTCCAACTCCTCCAGCCCTCCCGCTCTCCATGCATGCCAAGCAGACCAGCAACACCAGCAGCTGCCGAGCCCTCCCTTTGCTGCGTTTTCTAGTCCATGAGCAGCCTCTTTCCTCTCCATTCCCGAGCTGCACAAGCCTTCATCTTCCCTTCCTGGTGTAGCAATAGCAGCAGCCAGCTCGCTTCCCCAAATAACTGAGCTACTCCCCTTTCTCTTCTCCTTGCCGGTAGGACCCCTTCCAAGCGTCGCCGCTTCCCAGCTCTGCCACCACTCCGAGCTACCAAGGACCAGCTCTCCTCCCTAAAACCGAGCTCAATCCCTTCCCCAAGCTCCACCCATTTCTTTTCCCCCAACCTGAGCAACAAGCCCGAGCTCACAGCTGCTGCCAGCCTGCCGCTGCTGCACCCTTCTGCCCCACGCGCTGCCGCGGCAGATCCCAGCCGCTGCCGCTGCTGCTTGCCCCTGCCGCGGCAAGCCCCCGACGGCCGCGGCAAGGAGCTACCGCCGCACCGCCCCTTCGCCCCGCCGCCGGCATCAGTGTTCCTTGCCGCTCCTTCCACCCGGTGACCTCCCCTGTTCTCCCAAGCAAGCAGCATCAGCCGAGCGCACCAGGGGGAGAGCACGGCCACTGACTTGACTTTTCCCAAAAGCTCACTCTCTTCTCTCTCTAGTTCTTTTCTTTTCCCAGCAGCGCAGCTCCTCCTAAAGTTCTCAACCATCCGAGCTGCCAACTCCCTTTTCTTCTCGGTTTCAACCGCAAGGCCCACCAAGGTAAGCGTGGCATTAGGTTAATCTCCTCCCCTAATCCCCTGGATAGGCTCTAGGGCACGTGCTAATAACGACCTAACCGACCCAACCTCTATAGCCGAATAAAATCAAAACCATCCTTCTGTACAACATTCCGAACGTTGGAAAATTATTTGAATATCACATAAATGTTAAAGGTATACCCTTTCGTGTTAGCTCTATATCCCCTCATGTCTTTTCCCAAAATTTTCTAAAGTCAAATCTACAATATAGAGCCCAGAAGCATGTTGAAATACAAAAAAAAAGAAAGAAGATGTATTCGATTCTGGATACTAGAAGCTAAGTATCCTTCTTCGTATACACGTCAAAACTTCCATCTCGGATTAAGAAGTATAAGTGCATTTCATTCTAAGAATTCTTATGATTCAAACACCAAAGGACTCATAACATCTCATACCTTATACCCTAAAAATAGACCTTGAAACCAAAACTACCTTGTTGTTTCAAAACTCTTCGTATAGCCTTTATGCCGATATCCATCCAAATCCTTGGGATAAAAATCCTCAAAGGTGTTGGAACATCTCTGTTTCCAAATTAGTAACCAAGGGCCTTAACATATTACTCGTGGACACCCTACCCCCTGACAACAGAGGGATCCCTGTGGCACATGGTGTTGATTCCTCTCTGTCTGGCTAAGAACCTTATTTCTTGCGGTGCATGTAGTGGCTTGACGTTAGAGCTTCCAGGAACCCTAATAGGAAGTCGCCTCCGAACCCAGCAAAGAAAGCATCGGGATCATGTAACCCTAATAGGAAGTAAGACCACACATATGTTCCGCACGAGAATTTAACCAACATAACCTAAACCTCAGTATCTCTGGCATGTCTACCATATTAGGATCATGCCATAAATATAACATCTGCACCATGCTTGTTCTTATTTGGAGTTTTCAACCCCTTGTTTATTCACCGTTCTCTGCAATGTGCAGTTACCGACGCAATGGATTCTTTCGATGGGGAATCCCGGATTTCCGCAGAACCAGTCCTAGAAAAAAAATACCCATACCCCAAACTCGCCAGGCAAGCTCTCCTCCCTTGAACATGTTGAATCCCATGTTTGCGAACTATTTTTTTTTACAAAACATGCATGCTATGTTCTACGACCCGTTATTTTATGTAGCGTAGTTATAACCAAATCGTAGCAAACCCTAGACCGACCCTGTATACCTTGTCGCCCTAAGGACTACTATTCCCGGAAAGATACCGGAAACCTAGGGTGGTATATGTATATATGCTTAGCCCTGCCGTAGTAAAGTTAGGTTTTCAAAAAGAAAAGAAAGCTCTCACATTTTATGTGATGAAAGTTGAAAACGGGACCATCGTGTTCGAAGGTGTATGAAGGTAGTATATCCATGGATTGAGATATTTTATCGAAAAGAGGTTTTGTTGAAAACCAAAACAAAAAAATGGAGAAAGATTTTGATCCGGGTCGGAACGGAAGGGCGAAAGCAGGAAGAATGTTATAGGCGAGGTAAGGCCCGGCGTGGTTCTCACCGCCCGTTTACGGGTGAGGTGTGGAGTCCCTCTCGGATCACCTAAGGACCGATCTTAAGTGCCGTTTGGCCAAGTCTTACCATACGTCTACATGTCCTTTATGGGAAGGACTTGACCTAGTACCTGGTCTGAGATTAGCATGAACCCATGGGCAGTGCGAAGTGTGCATATGAGGTTGTAGCTTCTGTAAAGAAAATTTTCCGCGGGAAAGCGATGGCTTGTTCGCCACAAAGTTAGAACACCAACCTCCTTGCAAGCGATGATACTGACTCAAGCTAGATTTGGGACATGTCCTTCTGGCGGGTTCATGGCTAGGTTTACTCTGGTGAAGAGTCTCGTTGTACTAGCCCTGTCAGTATACGGGCCCAGTGTACCCAGGGTGAACTACATCGTGTGGGTAAAGCCGTACCACCTCTGCAAAGGGTTAAAAACTATTCGAATAGCCATGTCCACGGTCAAGGACGAACTTGGTTGGGCCACACTAAAGTAGACTAGCTTTCAAAGTCAAAAATGGGTTATGGGTTTAAGGACGCAATCCGCCGAGTTCGCAGGGTGACATGCAAGATCCCCGTTATAGCGGGTCGAGTGAAGGGAAGGGTTCCCCGTTGGAGCGGGCAACCGTCGATATCCCCGTCATAGCGGGTGAGCTATGTCTCCCCGTTAAAGCGGGTGATTTCCAGGCTTTTCCATTATAGCGGAAAGCACAGAGATGATCTTCCTGTTGAGGCAGGAAGAGTGATGAAAACAGGTACCTCGTCTCGCTGCGTCGAGACATTTTGCGAAAACTGCTTTTAACATCTATTTACGTACTTTAAATGCAAACTTACTTTCTCGCACAATATGAAACCTAGGATAGAGCCAGTTTCTTGATAATCCCTTGCATGCTCATATCCGTGATAAACTCCCCGGTGGAGTGCTTGCGAGTACATTCAATGTACTCACCTGACTTGTTGATTTGGCTAGACAAAGGAGGCATCATATCCAAAGACGACGAAGGTAATCACGAGAACTAGGGCGTAACCCCAGTTAGTCGCCTGTCGGGAACGGCGTACTGGTGGGCCACATCACCGCTTGATTTCCGCTGTAAGATTTTTGGCCGTTGGGCTAAAAGTATAATTATTCGATCTTGAAGATCGGTTATATATCATATTCTAATAAGTGCGCATATGACCTTGATATACAGGTTAACTTGTGTGTACTGGCTACTGATCATGGGACCGGTACAGTAAAAGCAAGGGTTTATCCGGTCTTAAAACCGGGTACGCCACAGAGCCGCACAACCCCTGGTAGATTTCTCGCATGAGATCAACTCCTTCTTCTTTGGAGACGCACCGAAGGTATAGCGCGCACACCCCACGCTTAAAAGGGCTTCTTGGTGAATGATGAAGCCCCTAGCCCTGCTTTTCAGTCTCCGTGCTTCGACGGGGTCGTCGGGCTCTGTTTCATCTGTGAGGTAGCGGAGGATTGGTGTCCTCCATTCTTGTTCTTCAATGTGTGCACCTCTGGGAGGTCCTTTGTTGCTGGCACCATGATGACCTCGTAAAATACGCCCGGCGGGACCTCTGCTCGCGTGCTCGCGGGGCGCGCCAGATCGTCGGCGTCGGCATTCTTCGAGCACGGGATGCTGCGCACGGTGATGGCAACAAAGTGTTTCTCTATGGCTCGCGCAAGGGCGAGGTACTTGATCATCTCAGGGTCCTTGGCCTGATAACTTTTGTCAACGTACCTTGCTATGAGCTGGGAGTCGCTCTTGACCATCACCCTCCGCGCTCCCGAGGCTCGTGCCTTGCGCAGGTTGAGCAACAATGCTTCATACTCGGCGATGTTGTTAGTGGCCTTGAAGTCAAGACGTGCGGAGTACAAGGTGCGTGATCCCTCGGGCGATTCTAGGACAGCTCCTACGCCAGTACCGTCGGAGCACCAGGAGCCATCCACGTATATCGTTCACAGCAAGTCAGCATGGTCTTGGGTGACAGAATATTCCGATGGGACCCATTCTGCCGCAAAGTCCGCCAGCACCTGTGACTTGATCGCCCTCCGGGGGAGAAAGTCGATGACGAATGGAGCGAGCTCGGCTGCCCACTTCCCGCTGCGTCCGGAGGCCTTCTTGTTGTGGAGCATCTCTTCGAGGGGGAAGGAGGATGGCACTCGAATAGAGTGAGCGAGGAAGTAGTGCCACAGTTTGCGGGATGCCATCAACAACGCATATGTGAGCTTCTCTAGCTCGGTATACCGTGCACTGGCACCTTGAAGTGCTTTTGAAACATAGTAGACTGGGTGCTGGATTGTGTTTTCTTCATTGGCCAAGACGGCGCTCACCGTAACCGGGGTGGCTACCAGATATAACAATAGGCTCTCCCCTCGGGCAGGGCTTTGTAACAGCGGTGGCAAGGTGAGGTACCTCTTAAGGTCGTCCAGGGCTGCTTAGTTGTCCACCGTCCACTCAAAGTTGGTGGACCCCCATGGAGCTTTGAAGAAAGGGAGACCCTTTTCGACAGATCTAGAGACAAACCTCCCGAGCGTTGCGAGGCGTCCTATAAGCTTTTGCACTTCCTTGACGTTCTCAGGCGGGCGCATGTCGAGGATGGCTTTGATTTTTGAAGCGTTAGCTTCAATTCCCCTTCTTGACACGAGGAAGCCGAGCAGCTTCCCTGCTTGAACACCGAACACACATTTCTTAGGATTGAGCTTCATGCCGGCTCGACGGAGGTTATCGAACGTCTCTTGCAAGTCCACCACATGGACGGCAGCTATCATGCTCTTGATGACGATGTCATCAACATAGGCCTCAATGTTGCACCCGATTTGGCTGGAGAGGGCCTTGTGTACGAGCCTGGAGAAAGTAGCTCCGGCGTTCTTCAAGTCAAACGCCATCCGGACATAATAAAATATCCCGAAAGACGTGATGAAGCTGGTCTTTTCTTCGTCTTCCCGCGCCATCCATACCTGGTGATACCCTGAGAAGGCGTCGAGGAAGCTCATAAGTTCACACCCAGAGGTGGCATCGACGAATTGATCAATCTGTGGTAGCGGGAAGTTGTCCTTCGGGCATGCACGATTGAGGTTGGTGTAGTCCACGCACATGCGCCACTTACCGTTGGCCTTCTTGACTAGGACAGGATTAGCGAGCCATTCGGGGTGCATGACTTCGTGGATGACTCCGGCCTTGTGGAGCTTGTCAACCTGCTCTCGGGCCGTGACCTGACGCTCCACTGACATCTTTCGTAACTTCTGCTTGACAGGACGCGCGTCGGGGTTGATGAGTAATTTATGCTCGATGATCTCTCGGGGGACGCCAGGGAGGTCCTCGTGCTCCCATTCAAACATGTCTCCATTGGTTCGCAACATGCTGAGGATGGCCTCCTTATTGATTAGGTCGAGGTTGGCCCCGATGAACACTATCTTGGTCAGATCACCCTCTGAGAGCGGCGTGGCGCGTGTCTCACCGTCAGGTTTAGGTTTTGGCACCCACCACCCTGATGTTGGTGGGTCGGCAGCCCCTTGTGTAGCCTTGTCACCTTCCGATTGGATGGTATGGACATACCGGATGGCCGCTTGGATGTCGTTGTCGATCTTACGGGACAAGTCCTGGTTGCCCCGCACTGTGATGACCCCTGAGGAGGCTGGGATCTTCATGCAGAGAAAGGCGTGGTGCGGAACCGCACCAAATTTGTCCAGCGTCACTCGGCCGAGGATGACTTTGTATTGGTAAGGGATGTCGACAACGTCGAAGACAATGCTCTCCCTATGGGTGCAACCGCCGGCTCCGAATTCCACCGGAAGCTCAATCTTGCCGAGGGCCGGGACTGGCTAGCCCCCAAAGCCCAGGAGCGGTACCCCCGTAGGGGTGAGGCACACGTGAGGGATTCCCATCTCAGCGAGTGTAGACGTGAACAGGATGTCCGCCGAGCTACCTCCATCAATGAAGACGCAGCGCACCTCACAGCTGTTGATGACTGCCGAGATGACGAGAGCGTCATGGTGGGGAAAAGTGACTCCGGCGGCGTTCCTAGGGCCCAAGGTCATGGTAGCGTCGACCCACGCGGGTAGCTCAGTGGGCGGAAAGGAACCGATGTGGTTGACTTGACGAGTGTAGGCCCGGCGTTGCCGCTTGGAGGAGTAGGTGTGAGCGCTACCTCCGGTGATGGCGTGGATGATTTGTTGGAGGCCGATGGCATGCACTGGTGCTCCGCCACGTGGTGGTGGCGGTGCTGGCGGTGGTAGCTGTAAGGCAGGAACCCCTTGCTCTCGAACTCGGCCTGACGGATCAGCGATGCCCTGTCGCTGGGACGCCATGGTTGGCGGCGCTGCCGGGCCGCGATGAAGACATCGCACTCCGCCGTGGAGTGAGTGTTTACTCGGTGTACTTCACAAAACTTGCCTTGTGGCCTGCCGCTTCCGCCGCTTCTGTGGTTGCCATGCTCAGCCTGGCTGTTGCTCTCGTGGTTGCGGTGGTCACCACGCTTCCAGTCTTGGTGATCCTGGCGTGGATGGTTTCGTCCTTCATTGCGCGCTCAGTCTTGTCCACGACCTTGCCTCTGGCTCTGGCCTTGGTAGTGTGGTTGCGGGGTAGGAGCCTCGCACTCGTCCACGTGGTGTACCCCTCGTTGGCGTTGCCAACGCTTGTCATGATTCTCAGCGTCGGGCGCGAACTGTGCAGCTGATGCCAAGGCTTCGGCCCTTCTCTGCTCTCTCCCTTCCTCAGCACGGGAGTATGTGTCCATGATGTTATAGAGCTCCCTAATTGTTCTTGGCTGCCTCCTGTCGAGCTTGGCTGCCAGGTCCTCATCACTATGGCATGACACACGGCGTCACACACGCTTTGGTCGGTGATGTCGCGGACTTGGCATTGGAGGTTGGAGAAGCATTTGCGGAATGCCCGGATGGACTCGCCCGGGGCCTGCTTGAGGATGTTCAGATCCGAAGAGGTGACTTGTTTGTTTATGCTTCACTGGAACCGACTGTGCATCTGCTCACGAAGGTGCTCCTACGAGTACACCGAGCTAGGAGGCAATGTGAGGTACCATGCGCGAGCTAATCCAGTGAGCGCAAGTAGCAAACTTTTCGCCATCATCGCTTCGCCCCCTTCGGCAGCTGATACGGCAGCTTCATACACACGGGTGTACCCAGTGAGGTTTGTCTCACCGTTGTACTTGGGAAGGTCCCGCCAGGCGAAACTTGCTTAGCCATGGGTTAGCCACAAGCCCTGAGCTGAGCGGGCTGAGCACATCGGCGAGGTTGATGATCTCTGGCCGTGGCGGGCGAGCAGCAGGTGTGGCGGCAGGAGCGGGGACGTAGGCATCTGGTGGGGTAGTTGGATATACGTGTTCCTTGTCCGAGCGTCGACCTGGGTCTCGTGCCCCTTGGTCGCTGGTGCTGGCCCCAGCGTTGCGAAGGACCGCGTATGCCGCTTGTTGATTTTGTCCGATCTCTTCACGGAGGGGTTCGGCGCGTGCTTGCGCGTTTGCCAAGTCCTGGAGGAGCTCATCGGTCGCTTGGTGGTTGCGTCGGATATTCTCCCGTGCTCCCGCTATGGCTTCTTCTTGCGGTCGACGTACAACATCGGCCCTACCCTGGGCAACCGCAAGTTATGCATGGAGCTCCACAGTTTCTCAGGCTAATGCCGCCGCATGGAGGGCCTCGACTTGGGCTGCTTCAAGCTGGACACAGAGCTGCTCCGCCTACTGGGCTGCGGCCGTGACCTGTTGCCTTAACGCCTCGATCTCTTGCTCAGCATGAGTGAGGGCCCCAGAGGTCTCTAAACCGGTGGCCTGGGCATCGATGGAGGGGTTGATGTCGTTGTTTATCGCAGGGGCGGCCGCACACGTTGTCATCCTCACGGTGACCTGTGGGGCGACAGCCGTGATGCTTCAAACCACATTGGCGATACTTGCGACCTTTCGCTTGGTCCCCTTCTTCGGCTTCGCCCTGGGAGGCATGCCTTCCTACTTCGCAAAGGAGAGCGCATGTGGTGTTGAAGATGAGCACGCGCGCGTGTCGATTTTGAGGTCGCGCGCGTTACAATCGTCGATGATGTCCCCGGGCCTCCTCTCGATGGCGTTTTAGGTGACACAACTTCTTGCTCTCTTCCCACAGACGGCGCCAACTGTCGTAGCTACGGGACTAGGCAGTGTACTTTAGGCGCCCCCAATATGTTACGTCGACCTCCGGGAGTACCAGAGGAGTACGAGCAAGTATAGCGTCCGTCGAGGAGGAGCGCACGAGAGCGGTGTCCGACGGGGCGAAACGTAAAACACTCCGCCGTGGGAAAGTAGAAACCCTCGTATTGAGGCGAAGTGAAAACTCTCGTATATATTTCGGAGTTTATAGTTTTACCTCTCAGCCAAAAATCCCTCTCTCTCTCTACCCCTTTGGGTCCTATTTATAGGGGTGAAGAGATGTGGGTGCGAGATTACAATTATACCCTTCGGGCAACAGCACACCCTCGGTATTTATTCTTTTGCAAGGATCCTCATGGAATATCCTAATACTCTAGTATCCTAGTATTCACTGCTATGAGGACGTGTTATCCTCAGTGACGGAACGGAGCGTGGCCTCAACATCTACCGGGACGGAGTGTTTCCTCGACATCATCGACGATACCAGTGGAGCTTGTTGACGCCAGGCAAAACATGTCAAGTCAAGGAGGGGGACTTTGACGCTGTCAAGGAAAAACCCGTCGGTTTGGAGTAGCATGGGGACCCTTCCTCCAACAAAGTGTTTGCTACTGAATGCTGCGTGCTTCCTGCATTGTCATCGTCTTCGTCGTCGCTTGTTCATTAATGCTGTGTCGACTATCCATGCATGTACATTGTTTCAATGCAACATGTGTTTGATCGATTTGCTGGTCTGGTCTACCTGACGCACCACATATACATATTGGTGGTGCCATGTGCTTATCGACTAGATGAGCTCTGGCCCGGATGCATTCTTGCTGACATAAAATTTACCTGCAGAGTAGCTCGCTGTCGCCTGCTGGCCACCTCATCGGTCGATCGAGGAGGCTAGAATTCTAGATACCACATGTCCACACGGTGAGCTCGCTCATGCATGCTTTACTTAGATAGATCAACAATGACGCTATCATGCATGGTGCCAATCAAACCAAAGACAGGAAGTGTTCCAAATTTGATATATCAATTAAATGCATGCAAGGTGCCAATCGAACCAAATGACTAATATTATTATATATTATCAATTATAGTATACACTGTACACCTAATTTGATACCGATGACACGCATGATTGTACCAGCAGAATCATACCATTTGCCAATTTGTTTGACTTCCATTTTAGCACATGTGCATTGAGTTTTCTTAATTGTCCTTATCCAATCCTTCCATGGACCTGGAAGAGCTACCTGCTCATGTTTTGCCAGACTTTAATTCTATGCCTTTCTGCAGCCTAGTGCTCCACCATTCAATTTGCTTTATGTGTTTGATATTTCAAGCATACTTATATGTTTGATATTTCAAGCATACTTATATGTTACTACTCCTCACTATATGACTACTCTTAGCCTCCCATAATTATACATAGGGCTCACAAAATCTTCTGATATAACATATCTAAACATTTTCTATAGAATTGTATATTATTAGCAAATTTATCTATTATTAGACCACAGGTGGTGTAACCAGCCTTTCTTACTGCAATGTTATCTCTCGTGGGGGGTACATCTTTCATATACTAACCAACTCTCCTCGTTCTAAAAGAATTTATATGGTTCGTTCACTAGAATAGTTTACATTGATCCTATGTTGTTATTACTTCTCTACGAAGCCATGCATGCTTAGAGTGCAAATATGATCTGCAAAAATGTAGTAATATGCACGCTGACATCTTTCATCACATAAACACATGAATTTCTAGTGTACAAAATTAATTTGTCCCGGTCAGCAATATATACTGTTTCTGGGGGTGATTAAAACTCTTTAAATCTCGTGAGATTTAATTTGAAAATGCAATTTCTCCTCCTACTAGTAGCAATCAATTCTGTCCCTATCAATTGGTATGTGTTGTTCTTTGATTTTGACTTTGTGCAGGCGTTTTCTGAAATGGTCAATTGATCACATGTCTATAGTGATATCAAATTAAGTAATTCCACATCATTTCATGAAAAAGTAAGTTCTTTACAAGGTAGAGATATATTGCAAAGACAATTTGCTGTTATGTCACTAATCTCCTGTATGTATGGACGGTTGTCATCAACAAGAGCAGCACTGATGATTCAACTACTAGGTTCAGAAAGTTAATGGTTTTAACAGTACGAACAAAATAAAAGCACTCTGAAATCTCTGCAACTTTATGTCTTGATGTACTGTGCGTGTTAAAATTGCTGAAACAATATTGTACTCTCTCCATCCTTAAGTTAACGTTCAAAAGGAAATATATTATACATGTGCTTACATAGCATATATTTATTACTTACATAATATTGTTTCTTCGAAACTGTATCCAAAAATATTTGTAAGATCCTTTTTATACGTAGATGATGAATTATTCATCCCTCTATGGCTTTATCTGAAGGGTTGTGGGCATAATCTTGTCAAAAATGTAGATATACGATATATCCTTCCAATCCTACCATTGATTTCACTATAGATGCCTTGCATTTCTTTAACCTCATACACGGCATATGTTTTCTCTATATAAACACACACATCCCTCTTCCCATAACCAAGCCAAGAGCTATGACTTCCACCATGGCAACCGGCAATCTCCTTGACTGGCCAGAAGCCATTGTACCAGTGCAAACTCTTTCCAACTCTGGAATAAGCACCGTGCCACAACAGTACATCAAGCCTCCATCCGAGCGTCCTAGTGGTAGCACAAATAACCCTAACATCAGCATCCCAGTTATTAATCTCGCTAGCTTCTCTAATGTCCCTGAACATCATCAAGCAATGGTAAAAGCAATAGCCGATGCATGTAAGGACTGGGGATTCTTCCAGTTAGTGAACCATGATGTAGACATGGATGTTGTGAAGAGGATGAGAGCTGCATGGAGGGAGTTCTTTGACCTCCCTATGGAAGAGAAGAAGGTATATGCAAACTCACCAGTAACATATGAGGGGTATGGGAGCCGCGTTGGAATTGAGAAAGGAGCAACCTTGGACTGGAATGACTATTACTTCCTCAATCTCTTAGCAAGTGATATCAGGAACCTTGACAAGTGGCCAAGGATTCCTACTGACCTGAGGTAGGTAGATCTATGCCATCTTATTCTTTATTTTTTAAATTTATTTTCATTCTTTACTAGTTCTTGCAATTTACTGAAAGAAGGTTTCATTACTTGTTTTAGTATGCCGTTTTCTATTTGATGTGTGGGAGTGACAGTTTCAGAAACAAATTCAAAAAGATCTGTCGATTGTTTCAGATTGTTTTGGTATGTGTTTATGCAGGGAAGCCACTGAGAAGTATGCATGCCAAATGATGAATCTCTGTCAAGTATTGCTCAAGGCTATGTCCAGTAGCTTAGGATTGGACGAGGACTACCTCTATAGTGCTTTTGGTGGCAGTGATGGCATCTCGGCTTGCATGCGCGCGAACTATTATCCAAGATGCCCACAGCCTGAGCTCACTCTTGGTCTCTCCTCTCACTCTGATCCCGGTGGTATCACCGTGCTCCTCGCTGATGATAACGTCGAGGGGACACAGGTACGCAAGGGAGGCGCATGGTTCACAGCGCAAGCAGTTCCAGGTTCCTTCCTCGTAAATGTTGGAGATCAGATTCAGGTGATCCTTGTGGCCTAGTTACTCTTTTAATCATTTTTTTAGAAATAGGGCAACTATTAACTGTTCTCGATCATCAAGCTAACGTGTGAAATTATGTCGTTGTTTTGTTTGCATCTACAAGGAAGTCAAGTATAGTATGTTCTTGCAAATAATTAAATTAAATATTTGGAAATATTAGCATGCAGTTGTTTCTGTTGGCATGCATGATCTGTATGCATCAGAAGCTGACAGTTTGACACAGTAGCATGCATGTACGCATGCAGATGGCAAAGCTAGCTACCTCTTGATATTAATTTGTAAAGATGAGGAGCATGCATGCATATAAAGGTTCAATGAAACATGTAAATCGCTCAACTTGCAGGCTGTGATCAACTGCTTGGTTGAAGTAATATAATTTCTGGGTGCACGCATGTCATTTTTCAGATCCTGAGCAATGGTCGGTACAAGAGCGCGGAGCACCGCGCGCTGACCAACTCGGAGGAGGAGCGCTTCACCATCGCTTTCTTCTGCAACCCTCGAGGCGACCTTCCGGTCGCGCCGGCGGCCGAGCTCGTCGTCCCGGGGTCACCGGCGCTGTACCAGAAGCCCGTCACCTTCAACGAGTACCGCAAGTACGTGCGCACGAAGGGCCCCAGCGGCAGGACGCAGGTGGAGTCCATCAGCAGAAGCACATCGACTTGCAGCACATCCGCTGAGCTCTAGCCTGCATGCATGCATATGTTTGGCTCATTGCAAGTAACAGTAACTGAAACCAGTTGGAACATCAATCTAGCAATAAGAACGGAACTTGAGATGTTCAGATGATGTGATTTTCAGCATGGGCATGTATGTGCATCATCATGCATGTAATTTGTGGTATGATTTGGAACCTTAATATATTTTAGTTTGGATTTCAATTCTACGTATGTCCATCATGTGGATGCAATGATCACTAGTAGCAGTAAGGTGTGTAGAACCTGTTGCATCAATCTGCATAACCGGTGTTCGCAGACGTGTCGGACAGGCTGGCCTGAGCTCATCAGAGATGAAGTCTGTCTATTCAGATTTGCAGGCCGGCCCATATAGAGCTCAATGGCCCAACTGGCAACATACGGTCGTGGGCCAAACCTGGGCCCGGCCCACGTAGATCTCAGCGGCCCAAATGGCAACACGCGGTCTTGGGCCAAAGCCCCGCCCGGCCCATTTCCACGCTCCGTGTTGGCGTCCATCGTCCTCCCCTCGGCAGCGCCGCCGAGCCGACCACTATCTTCCTTCTCCCCACCGACGCCAAGCCACCTCCGACGAATCCTTCTCCCCTCTGCTTGGATGATGTCCGGTGGAGATCCATCCGGGCTTGCCGGTGAGCTAGCCATACCTTGCTTCTTGGATTACTCCTTCTAATCTGCTCTCATCTCTTACTTGCTGCGAGAAGGGAATCGTGTCCTTCAACTTGTTCTCTTACTCATCTTTTCCTGTTAATTCTGCCTGTTGCGTCGTGGAGCACAGCTAGTTTGTTGTAAGTGGAAATAGAAGATGAAAATGCTCGATACCATGTTAGCTTTTCACCCTTAATCTCATGGTGATGATAATTAATACTGAGGCAGGTGTGAGAAAAGCTCAATCTCGCTTGGCTGATACCATGCTTGTTTGCTGTACACATTTCAACTCGAGTAGTTTGGTTTCTCTAAATAACCCAGGTAGTTCCCCTCCATTCTAAAGAGGAAGGAGGGAGAAGAAGCAAGATTTTCACACTGTCAAGTCTTGAAACTATGGAGAATTTATCCACAGTGCTGTACTTGCTCAACATGCCGCTGCAACACCCCAGGCCACTTTTGCCGACTCCAGTTCCTGATGATGCGTTGGTGATTCGTGTCCCGGATGATGACTGTTCATCTGAAGCTGATTAGGCTCGATCATTGGTACATCCAACCAAATGCATCCAAGTTGCGTGTAAGGCATCTCGATCACGTTGGCACAGCCAACCAAAGCCGAGTGCGCGAGCTGTCCAGTGAAAGCACACGTACCTCCATCAGTGCCATGGGCGCAAGGACCAAGGCCCATCTTCTGCCATCTCCTGATCTCCGTCTCACTCTCCTCCGCCTGCTCCTCCTCCGGCTCTGTGGACTGTGCTCTCCATCCATTCGTCATCCATATTGATGCTTTCTCCTCTCTATTTGGTCAATTTCTTGATGCCCCTCTCCTCCCATTGAGCCCCTTCTGTTTCGCAGCTAGGTGAGTAGGATGGCGCTCCAATTGGACTCGCCCACGTGATAGAAATGGAGGTGGGGGAGTGCGAATTCTAGATTCCTGCCATTGCCGTGTGTAGTTCGGATCAGGGTTCGTGCACTTAGTGCATATATTGGAAGTTTGGAATGTGTGATTAATTGTTTTGGAATTCGCACCCATGGGTGTTGTACTACTACCTGTGCGTTTGATTTTGATCAAGGCAATGGCTATCCTGGAGTAGCAACTCTGCACTTCTTGATCCACTCTTGCATGATTATTCGGGGTTCTTTCTGCTTGTAGCCTAGTTCTAGTTTAAAAAAATATTCTTATTCTTTTTCTTGTCCTATCCCGGACCGCATGCAATGGCTGATATAGGGTCCATCGAATTTGCAAGACAGTAGAAGCAAAACTCAAAGTGGCAAGACATTTCTCATTACATTTTGAGACTTCAACTCGTTGATTGTGTTATCCAAGATAATAAGACATTGTTTTTCATTTTTCTTGCAGGCCATTGTTGATATCTTAGAAATATATGGCAGTGTCTTACTAAATTTTGCAATGCATTGCCAAAGGAGTAGTGGACAATGGCAACCCGTCTCCTGTCACGTCAAAATCTGAGAAAGCTGGCTGCTTCTTTCACTCTCCTTAATCCCTCTCAAAAGATACTACTTTCACCTTCCCCTCCAGCTCCCAGGTAGTGAAAACTGTTTTGTTGATTCTTATCTCATTCAATCCTTAGTTCTATGCATACATATACATGAGGAGCAATACCACATGGCCAAAACTTATACCTAATTGCTTGTACCTGAAGTGCTCGAATGTACCAGAATATAGCTTAATTCCAATAATTCTGTAAGAGGTTTGGTTGAGTTCGGAACATATATCACTCGACTTGATTTGTCAAGTGTTGCCACTTGGTCACTCAGATTATTGTATTTAAGTGTCAACATAAGAAGTGTCTAGCAAGGACATAGGACATAGCATATTTGTTTTGAGTATCCTATTTCATCCCTGATAAGTTCGATTTAGTTTTCCTCATATTTTCCCTTCTACTTACTGCAGATTTGAGATTGTTTCCCCTAGCAAATGTGCAAGCCCTGTTTACCTGTTTGGGAATTCATGGGGTGTTAGATGGGCTAGCTATGAATCAGTGAATCTGGTTCTGTCTGACAATGGGAAACCCAAGTTTGAGATTGAGGAGGTGGAGCCCTCCAAGAAGGGGAGGTATTTGACAAAGAAGCGTTTGAAGCTTCAGAGGAAACGGGAAAAGAGGAAGAGGAAGGAGGCCAATAAAAATGATCCACGGCGTATCAGACCCAAGGGAAAGAAGATAAAACAGAAATTTCCCACAGCTGAAGCTCGACTCAAGTACAAGATTGAGAAGGTAGCAACAAGTTAGTCTTGTTTTGTCTTTTGCCTATTTGGTTTGCTTGGTTGCATCCTTACTGAAGTATTTTGAGAAGTCTACTATGCAATTTCCTTAAAAATGACGTTGCTTTTCTATATTAGAGAACTTTCATCACCATCGTATGGATGGCAAAGTGGTTGGAAGATGACGTGCTTGCTTTCTCCTTTTGTTTCGTGGGAGAAGATGAATTAAAATGAGTTGTTTCTTTTCCAGGCTAAATTAAAGGAAGTTGTGCTAGTTGAGAAGCTAAAGAGGTACGAGATTGCGAGAGCAGAAGGCCCTGTGGCTAAACCAGATGATCTCAACGGTGAGGAAAGATTTTATTTGAAGAAGGTTTCACAGAAAAAGTCAAATTATGTCCCAATTGGAAGGCGGGGAGTTTTTGGGGGTGTAATTCTGAACATGCATTTGCACTGGAAGAAACATGAGACTGTGAAGGTCATCTGTAAGCCCTGCAAACCAGGGCAAATCCAGGAGTACGCAAGTGAGATAGCTCGACTAAGTGGTGGTGTACCAATTAATATTATTGGAAATGACACCATAGTCTTCTACCGAGGAAAGGACTATGTTCAGCCAGATGTCATGTCACCAATTGATACACTGTCAAAGAAAAAGGTAGGTAGGATAGGTTGTTGGTTAATTATGTTTACACGGCTTGCTCAGGTTGATGCTTACTGGTAGCGAGTAGCAGCTAGCAATTGCAGATAATTCTTTTCCTTTTGCTATTTTTTGAACTTTCTGTTATTTTTCTCCGTGGATGGAAATGATTTGTGGATAATTCTGTAGAAGTGTAGCTTTGAAGAATTTAAGTTTAACAACAACAAAGAAAGAATGAAAAAAGAGAATAATCAACAAATTGCTATATTTTATATTTAAGACACAGCAAATATAAATATAATTGCAAACTTGAAGATGGCTTAACATTATAAACTTGAAGATGGCTTAAAGTAGCATCCATTCTAAATTTATGTCAGCACCATACCAACAGCCTGTTCCCAGTTTATGTATCCAAAAGCATAGCTCAAGTTCGGTGGCAGCATTTGGTGCTGATCATTAGCCATCAGGCTGACTCTATAAGTGTGTACATCTTTTCAAATGCCCACTGACATCTGTCTTCTTTTTTTTTATCATCAGGCACTTGAAAAATCAAAATATGAACAATCATTGGAGACAGTTCGGCGTTTCATTGCGGTATCTGAAAAGGAGCTCGAACTATACTATCGGCATGTTGCACTTTATGGAAAACCACAATGCCAGAATGCTGATCTGGTTTACGGTGATGATAGAAAAGCTTCTTCACTAGAAATGGAGGAACCGAATCATGGGAAGGACCAAGGACCTCATCTGGATACTAATGATTTCTCCGATATTCACCTCACGGATACTTCAGAGTCTGATGAAGAAGATGGCTCTAGTAGTGAATCTGATGTAAATGATGATGCGACTGGACATGCTATAGACTGTTCTGAAGGCACTGTTGTTTCTGATCATGGGGTGTTCAGTTGACTAAGAATTGGATTTAGCTTCTGGAACCCTATACATTTGGACTTTCTGTGGACTGCTGAGTGCTGCTGGATTAACAAAGCACACTCTTCAGAACATTGGATGCTGCTGCATTACTTCTGATTGAACCACCACCCTATGACATGGATCTTTCTCTTCATTTCAGATAGATCTGATTGTCCTTATCCAATCCTTCCATGGACCTGGGGAGCTACCTGCTCATGTTTTGCCAGACTTTCTGTGCCTACCTGCAGTCTAGTGCTCCAAAGACAGGAAGAGTTCCAAATTTGATATTGATGACTTGAACCAAATGACTATAGTATTATTATATATCATCAATTATAGTGTGCACTGTACACCTAATTTGATACCAATGACACACATGCTGTTACCCGCAGAATCATATCATTTGCCAATTTGTTTGACTTCCATTTTAACACATGTGCATTGAGTTTTCTTCATTGTCCTTATCCAATCTTTCCATGGACCTGGAGGACCTAGTGCTCCACCATTCAATGTGCTTTATGTGTTTGATATTTCAACTCCACCATTCAATGTGCTTTATATGTTTGATATTTCAAGCATACTTATATGTTACTACTCCTAGCTAAAAAAACATATGACTACTCTTAGTCTCCCATAATTATACATAGGCCTAACAAATCTTCTGATATAACATATCTAAACATTTACTATAGAATTGTATATTATTAGCAAATTTATCTATTGTTAGACCACGGGTGGTGTAACCAGCCTTTCTTGCTGCAATGTTCTCTCTCGTGGGGGGTACGCCTTTCATGTACTAACCAAATCTCCTCGTTCTAAAAAAATTTATATGGTTAGTTCACTAGAATAGGTTATATTGATCCTATGTTGTTATTACTTCTGTACGAAGCCATGCATGCTTAGAGTGCAAATATGATCTGCAAAACTGTAGTAACATGCACGCTGACATTTTTCATCACATAAACGCATGAATTTCTAGTGTACAAAATTAATTTGGCCCTGTCAGCAATATATACTGCTTCCTTGGGGTAATTAAAACTCTTTAAACCTCATGAGATTGAATTTGAAAATGCAATTTCTCCTCCTACTAGTAGCAATCAATTCTGTCCCTATCAATTGGTATGTGTTGTTCTTTGATTTTGACTATGTGCAGGTGTTATCTGAAATGGTCAATTGATCACATGTCTATAGTGATATCAAATTAAGTAATTCCACATCATTTCATGAAAAAGTAAGTTCTCTTACAAGGTAGAGATGCAAAGACAATTTGCTGTTATGTCAATAATTTCCTGTATGTATGGACGGTTGTCATCAACGAGAGCGGCACTGATTTCAACTAACTCATATCTAGGTTCAGAAAGTAAATGGTTTTAACAGTACGAACAAAATAAAAGCACTCTGAAATCTCTGCAACTTTATGTCTTGATTTACTGTGCTTGTTAAAATTGCTGAAAAGATATTGTACTCTCTCCATCCTTAAGTTAATGTTTCAAAAGGAAATATATTATATGTGTGCTTACATAGCATATATTTATTACTTGCACAAATCATGAAGCAAGAAGCAATTGAATGTTGTTATTAATTAGCTCACCACATAATATTGTTCTTCCATCAATGGCATACGAAACTGTGTCCAAAAATGTTTCTAAGATCCTATTTATATGTAGATGATGAATTATCTATCCCTCTATGGCTTTATCTGAAGGATTGTGGGCATAATCTTGTCAAATATGTAGCTATATGATATACCCTTCCAATCCTCCATTGATTGCACTATAGATGCCTTGCATTTCCTTAACCTCATACACGGCATATGTTCTCTCTATACAAACACACACATCCCTCTTCTCATAACCAAACCAAGAGCTATCACTTCCACCATGGCGACCGGCAATCTCCTTGATTGGCCAGAAGCCATTGTACAAGTGCAAACTCTTTCCAACTCTGGTATGAGCACCGTGCCACAACAGTACATCAAGCCTCCATCTGAGCATCCTAGCGGTAGCACAAATAAACCTAACATTTAGCATCCCAGTTATTGATCTTGCTAGCTTCTCTAATGTGCCTGAACATCATCAAGCAATGGTAAAAGCAATAGCCGATGCATGTAAGGACTGGGGATTCTTCCAGTTAGTGAACCATGATGTGGACATGGATGTTGTGAAGAGGATGAGAGCTGCATGGAGGGAGTTCTTTGACCTTCCCATGGAAGAGAAGAAGGTATATGCAAACTTTCCAGTAACATATGAGGGGTATGGGAGCCGCCTTGGAGTTGAGAAAGGGGCAATCTTGGACTGGAATGACTATTACTTCCTCAATCTCTTAGCAAGTGATATCAGGAACCTTGACAAGTGGCCAAGGATTCCTACTGACCTGAGGTAGATAGATCTATATCATCTTATTCTTTATTTTTAAAATTTTATTTTCGTTCTTTATTAGTTCTTGCAATTTACTGAAAGAAGGTTTCGTTACATGTTTTACTACGTCGTTCTCTATTTGATGTGTGGTAGTGACAGTTTCAGAAACAAATTCGAGAAGATCTGTCGATTGTTTCAGATTGTTTTGGTATGTGTTTATGCAGGGAAGCCACTCAGAAATATGCATGCCAAATGATGAATCTCTGTCAAGTATTGCTCAAGGCTATGTCCAGTAGCTTAGGCTTGGACGAGGACTACCTCTATAGTGCTTTTTGGTGGCAGTGATGGCATCTCGGCTTGCATGCGCGCGAACTATTATCCAAGATGCCCACAGCCTGAGCTCACTCTTGGTCTCTCCTCTCACTCTGATCCCGGTGGTATGACCGTGCTCCTTGCTGATGATAACGTCGAGGAGACACAGGTACGGAAGGGTGACGCATGGTTCACAGCACAACCAGTTCCAGGTTCCTTTGTAAATGTTGGAGGTCAGATTCAGGTGATCCTTGTGGCCTAGTTACCTTTTCAATCATTTTTTAAGAAATAGAGCAACTTGACGTACATTATCTTGTATCTAGTAGTAACGTTCTCTTTAGATTTAACCGCTATTAACTGTGCTCGATCATCAAGCTAACTTGTGAAATTATGTTGTTTTGTTTGCATCTACAAGGAAGTCAAGTATAGTATGTTCTTGCAAATAAATTAAATTAAATATTTGGAAATATAGTAGTATGAAGCTAACTGTTCGCAGGCAGTTGATTCGGTTTTTTCTTTCTTGTGTTGATGATAGCTGTTATCTTGAAATCAAAAGCTAGAGGAGTGAGTTTAAATTAATGTCATTCTAGAAAAGTTGGCAGCATGCGTGCATTGAATGCACACCTAAGAGTTGCGATGAATTATGGGTAGCAGCTGTTACATGCATGTGAAGTAGTTATTTATTGGTAAAATTCTACATCACATATGAACGCTCATGCTCAAAACATCCATTGATCTTGTGGGAGGTATGAAAGGTGGAACTATAGCGCGCTTTCTAGTTAAGAGAAAAGGCAATAGTTTTAGCCTTCCAGATCTTTTAATTGTTTCTTCAAGCTACATGTTACACCATAAATATCTAAACTGTTGAGCTAGAAGAAAGTATCGATCTGCCTCACTGATCGATATAAGTAATTTGTTAGATCTGGCCCCTAGCTGCCACTGCCATTATCTGTCGGCATGCATGATCTGTATCTTTATCTGTATGTATGCATCAGAAGCTGACAGTTTGACACAGTAGCATGCATGTATGCATGCAGTTGGCAAAGCTAGCTACCTCTTGATATTAATTTGTAAAGATGATGAGCATGCATGCATATAAAGGTTCGATGAAATATGTAAGTCGCTCAACGTGCAGGCTGTGATCAACTGCTGTCATTTTTGAGATCCTGAGCAATGGTCGGCACAAGAGCGTGGAGCACCGCGAGCTGACCAACTTGGAGGAGGTGCGCTTCACCATCGCCTTCTTCTGCAACCCTCGACACGACCTTCTCGTGGCGCCGGTGGCTGAGCTCGTCGTCCCGGGGTCACCGGCGCTGTACCAGAAGCCTGTCACCTTCAACGAGTACCGCAAGTACGTGTGCAGCAAGGGCCCCAGCGGCAGGACGCAGGTGGAGTCCATCAGCAGCAGCATATCCACTTGCAGCCAGCTCTAGCCTGCATACATGCATATGTTTGGCTCATTGCAAGTAACAGTAACTGAAACCAGTTGGAAAATCAATCCAGCAATAAGAACACAACTTCAGACTTTTCAGATGATGTGGTTGCCACCATGGGCATGTACGTGCATCATCATGCATTTAATTTTTGGTATGATTTGGAACCTTAATATATTTTAGTTTGGATTTCAATTCTACGTATGTGCATCATGTGTATGCAATGATCACCAGTAGCAGTACGGTGTGTAGAAACTGTTCCATCAATCTGCATAACTCCAACAGTAAGTAATTCAGTTCAGGACAAGGGTAACAAAATGTTCCTTGTTCCAGATCTCCAGACTATAGTCTGGCAAATTTAATGGGTTACATAGTTCCGCATCCAAAACTTGTAAAAATTGAAACAACGTCTGCTAGTTACAACCACAATTGGAGAATGCTAACTCTAATTTAATGATCTGAATCTGATCAACCAATCGGTGCATCCTATCTGTTGCAGAGCTTCATGCTTTGATTTTGAGCATTAAGCCCTTTCTGCTTATTCTGAGCAGGCTATGATATCTCTATCTATCAGGCATTCTTCCTTGAATAGTAGTAACTTCAGTTTTCAATCTTTCATCACTTGTGCTTGTCAGTTCCAGTCCAGTTGTCGCCGCTCAAGCTGGAGTCAGTTTGGTAGAAGACAACATCGCCCACATCACTGACAAAGTGATCAACTCTCAAGCTCCTGAGGAGGACGCCGAAGAGGTGGAGTGGCAGTGGACCTGAATTCTCCGGCTCCCGGTAATATCTACCCAGTACTGGCTTTGCTGCCTTGGTCTGTTTTTTTTTCAGACAAGGTGGAAGTTACAGTTTCAGTACTCAGTAGCAGTAGTGAACTTGGTAACTGTACATATGTATTCAGCATAGTAGTATTGAACTTACTGCTTCTACTAGGTGGTAATGAGGTATTTGTGGGAAGAGGTGGTGGATGACATGGGTGCCAATGTCATGGTGGATGTTGTTGATCCACCCGTAGTCCCGGTCCACGGTCGTCAGGCCACCACGGAGGTAGCTCCATTCCTGCAACAGTCATTGCAGAGCATTGGTTTGTCGACAGCATGAACATTGAACACTGGTGAAACAGTAACACCATAGTAGAGCAAAAATGTATCTATATGTACAACAAAAAAGAACAGCATATCATCAGTTCTATGTAGCTGAAATTTTCTTCCAACCAATATCAATACCAATAGTAGCTAAGATGTTCAGAAAACTGAGGTGATCATATTTTCAGAGTGTAAGCAAAACTGTAACTGTACCATCTCCCATGACAAGAAGTACAAACTGAACAATGAATAGAATGCACCCAAGTCATGAACTATATATGTATAGATAATGTTGTCCATCTACTTGTAATGAATTGAAACAGCAAGTACCTCGCCGCGGTACCAAGGGAGGTCCTGGTGACCATGGTGGTGAAGATACGTCACCAAATCAAGCCACATCACAAACACCTGTTTCAAATGACATCAGATGTTGCTATCTTCAGTTACTAGTTCAGTATGAGTTGCTTAAAAGCAATTATTACTAACTAAACAGTTAAGAGTCGCAGATTCTGCATGGTTGCTTACAACATATGGAACCCCGTACAGCTTGAGCACCGGCACCGGGCCGAACACACACGCCATGCCAATGAGCAGCCCAATCATCGTGAACCAGCAGGTGGTGGAGATGATCACGTCTTGCCTCTCTTTGGGGCTAAACAGACCGCTGCTCGGAAGGAAGTGTGAGCCGTTCTTGCCCGGGCTTCTGTACCACTGGAACATTCAGTCATCCAGGGAGATTCAGCTCAGTTTTTAGTTGAGGATCCATAGTTCCATACAGATGCAGATCTATATATTGCGCAGCAGAGTAACAAGAAGAGACTCTTACGAGGTAGACAGGGAAAGCCAGCAGTGGGAATGGTAACGAGAAGCGTAGTTTCTTGGTGCTTGGTTCCAGTTTCTGGTACAGCATCTCAGTGATCTGCACAAATCAATGCACAAGGGTACATCAGCTAAAAGCAGTTTAAGCAGATAGAAACAAATTACATGAGTGTGAGAGTTCAACTAAGGATTCCAAATTATGTAATTAGAATTTTGATTCCAGTCCCACTTGATATCAAGGGTGACTGTTTTGTCAAATGGTGCAGATGCTGAAGAGTGCTTTGATTCTGGACAAGGGCAAGGCCGTCCTGACCGACATAAAAATTGGAATTTGCATTGTGAGATGGTCTAGGTAGCTAGCCACGATTGCTAAGATTCGATGCGCAACTTTGATCTGTGCAGGTTAACTTTAATTAGCAGAAGATCTGCGAGAGAATTTAATCAATTATTTCATTTTAACAAATTAAAATTTTGGTCCCAGTCCACACTTGATCTCAAGGATTCCAGAGCCACAAACACACAGGCTTTGATTCTGAAAAGGGCAAGGCCGACCTACGATGACACAACCAGATGCCACAAAAAGGAATATGCATTCTGAAGTGCTCTTGGTAGGTAGCTAAGCTAAGCTAAGATTCGATGCGCATCTTTGATCTCTGCTGATTAACTTAGTAGCAGATATTTTTCTGTACTCTCTTAAGTAAGTTAAGTAAACAACTTAGCTTAGCAGCAGATCGGATCACGTGAATAGATCTACTACTCTACTATTATCAGTGGACGGACCACATCTCTCGTTGGATGGATCTTAAATTATAGACTCTTTTCCTCCTCCTGCTGCTGCTGCTGCATAACATGTCAACATTTGCCTCTGTAACAGCTGAAGAGGCCGGCAGGTGCATTGTTTCTACTACTACTAGTCTGCTACTACCATCATGCAGCTAGTTGCAAAGTTTGTCTAACTTTCGCTCAAATCTGCCAAATTCTCTGAACTTTTACTACCTAGTGTCAATATAAATATGAGGTAGAGCATCCTCCTTTACCTTTTCCTCAAGGAAAATATCTGCCCAACAATCGAGCGGCTCTGAATTTTCTTTTCTATGAATTGTAGTGACAGAGACATATATATTTTATATATATGTGCATGTAGTAATGTATGGTACTAACCGGGTGCCATGACTCGTCCTTCTCGATGTGGCCGTGGTTCTGATGGTGCGTTCTGTGGCTGATCCTCCTGCATACCCAACTCAGTTTGTCAATCTCAATCAGATTCAGATCCGGTTATGAAAGGTTAATCGATGCCAGATTGATAGTAGTGGAGTATAAACCAAAGGATCAGATGCATGCACGACGCATAACTTGCATCCATCATGTGTGTGCAGTTTTCGGTGTGCATAGGACACTGTGTGCTACTAGTAAACAACTCAAATTGTTGTCGGTAGTGACTCAAATCAACTTTTCTTCTGTTTCATCGAAAAAAGATCGAACTTTTTCTAGGAGGAAAGCTCTGCTTTTCTCACATCTGGTCAATTGCATGGGCTTCACTGAAAAGACAAATGCCGGTGGCAACGGCTATACACCATTACTCCACGCATCATTACTGCTAGTAACATACAGGTCCATGCATCTCCACAGATACGTCCAAATACATACGTGCTCTGAAACAAGAGTCTTAACTTTTTTACACACGCGTACGGTACATATGGATTTTTCATAATTCATGTTATTTCTCAATCTATACAGCTTTGCAATGGTACTGAACTAATTTTATTTACTCATCAAATATATCATGGACGTAGGAATTGATTAAGAGACGCACCAGCCATTGTAGGGGACGAGGATGAAGGTGTGCAGCAGGTGGCCGACGACGCTGTTCAACGTCGCGCTGTCCGAGAAGCTCCCGTGACCACTAATCAATCAAATTACACCACAAGAACATACTTTTATTACAATTAGTAATATACGTATACGCGTACGCGTACAAATAATACAGTCTACGTAGAATACGCCGGTGGATGCGATCTGGTTTGGGTTGTGACGGACGTACCAGTCGTGGCCGAGGACGAAGAGCGCCCAGAACATGGTGCCCTGCGCCGCCCAGTAGAGCGGCCACAGGGCCCAGCTGTCGATGACCCAGGCGGCGAGCGCCAGCGCCGCCACGAGGGCGACGTCGCGGACGACGTAGGAGAGGGAGCGGAGGGGGCTCTTGCGCCAGCAGTGGGCCGGCACGGCGGCGCGGACGTCGCCGATGCGGAAAGGCGGCGGCTTTGCGGCGTCGAACTCCAGCCGGCGGTCCTCTGTCGCCTTGCAGCTCGCCTCCTGCTCCTCCTGGTTGCCACGCCGCTGCCTCATTGCCTCCGCCGGCGTCGCCGCACCCATGGATGGATCTGTGCGTCTCCGGGTCCGGGGAGAGAGAGGAGGGAGAGAAATTCGGATTGGGTGGCCGGGGCTACACCTCGTCTCGTTCCAATGGAGGGAGGGGTGGGGTGCTATTTATAACCAATTATTAATCGCGATTAGCGAGTAATTACTGTTCACTACCTAGGAGCGAAGCTTAATTAAGCTACAGCTTGCTAGCTTCCTCTAAATTGACTGCTCCACGTGCACGCAACCATAAAGTTCCTCTGCATCGAAACCTGTAGCTGTGCTGTGCACTGTCCCGTCCTCTTCTTCCAAACATGCATGATATGATACGAGTACACGGCTAAGGGTGCAACAAAGGGTGAGATGCACAACAAATTTCAGTCCATAGCTACACATGAGCTTTTAAGTAGCCGCTATCTGATTCATTTAATTAGCTCCATGATATTCTGTCGGTTGACAAAATTTTACTTGATAAATATTTTTTCCGTCCTAAAATGTAAGATATATTTTAACTTATTAAGACAAGACTTTAACCAATAATTACTCTATTAATATATAATTTATTTTATATAAAATCATAATCATGAGTAAGTACTTTTGAATACGAATCTAATGACATCAATTTTATGTCATATAAATTATATACTAATAAAGTAATCATTGATCAAAGTCTTGTCTTAATGAATCAAAATATGCCTTATATTTTAGAACGGAGTAACAGTACTTATGAACCATTAAGACATACCGGGTGAAGCATCTAGGTCTACAGTGCCTCAACTGCCAAACTCAACCCCCTCCCCCCTTTTGGCGGCCGCACACCTAAAGAGAAAAGGTTTGGTTGTTTCAAGCTCGTTAGGGCATCTCTAACAGAACCTTCAAAAACCTATAACTCCTCAAAAGATTCTCTTTTGAGGAGTTAAACCCTAACTAACAGATCCCCCAAACAGTTAACTCCTCAAAAATTTGAGGAGTTAAGCCTCAAAATTTGTTCCTCCTCATCAAATTTGAGCAGACTCCTCCAACTCTCAGCAAAAGATTCCTCCCCTCCTTCTCCTGTTCCCGCCCACGCGTCCTCACCTCCTCTTCCCGCCTCCGCCGCCGCATGCCGCCGTCGTCACGCTCCGACGCCCCGCTCGCCGCCGGAATGGACCCGCCGCCCCCCTCCGCATCCTCGGCCACCCCTCCCATCGGCGGTCCCCGCCTCACCTCCTCTTCCTACCTCCACCGCCGCATGCCGCCGCCGCCGCCGCCCTCCGACACCTCGCTCGCCACCGGAATGGACCCGCCGCCCCCCTCCGCATCCCCGGCCACCCCTCCTGCCGGCGGTACCCCACCAGCGGCGACGCAAAAAGCGCCGTCCGCCCCGCCAAGGAAGCGGCTCGGGACGACGAAGGTCGTGCGTTCCGCCGCGCCGTCCGCGAAGACCGACGACAAGCGGAAGCGGAAGCCGACGGCAGCGGGCAAGGCGCTCGACGAGGCAACGACGAAGAAGAAGAAGCCATCGCCGCGGCCCACTCCGACGCCTCCTCCACCTCCGGTCGTGCCGACGCCACCTCCGGTCGTGCCGAGGCCATCTCCTCCACCCCCGGTCACCCGGTCACCTCCTCCGCCGCGTGCAGGCCTTCTCCGCAGCCCAGACGACCACCCGCAGGCTCGACGTCGTAGCAACGCCGGCCGCCGCGGCTCTCACCTCCTCCGCCCGCCAAGTGTTCAACGAATTGCCCGGGAAGAGTTGGCAAAGAAATTTTTTTAGGGAGTTAAGTTTTAGGGGTTCGGTTAGCTGCATAATTTTTTTAACTCCTCAGATTTGAGGAGTTAAGATTTAGGGGAGCGTTTGAGGAGTTAAAATATAGGGGTTCTATTAGAGATGCCCTTACAAAAGCTACACTTCAAATCTCATTTTCGTTTCTTCATGTTATCCTTGGTAGCAGTGGCATCAGTCCAGATTAATCACAGCTAGATCTTGATCTTAAGAGAAAATTTTGCCTTCGAAAACATGTTTAAAGAATCTATTAGATATAATTTTTTCCTATAAAGTACTAGAAATTATAGCTGATACATTGGTGAATATTAGCCGATATGCATCTGACAATTTCAAAATGGCATAGGATTTATGTCGCTAGAGGGATCGCACCGAAATGTCGATCAATACATCCGATACTTTCTTCAAGGAAATACATGATATTTAGAAGCTTGGCTACATGTAGGTGAGTTATGCTTCACATGTTACTGAATAAGAGTTTATTCCACTTTGAACCAAGTATTTGTGCATTTATGATAGGTTGTACCAGATTTTAATTTTATTACCACTTTATACCAAATTTTAAACATCTAATTTCATTTTTCACCAGATTTTGTGGCTATAAGCAACCTGACATGAGGGCCCCACCTCTCAGCGTGAGGTGGTGAGGACAGCTAACCCTAGATCGGACGTGTAATTCTCCTGGGCGTCTCCGATGTATCACCGAGCTGACCAGCTGGTTGGGCCTAACTAGCACCACCGCTTAGCTCAGACATTTCATCTAGTTATTCTTCCCCACACTCTACAGCTAGGGCTAGGGCTAGGGCGAGCGGCGAGGCGGGGACCTACTGTTGCTAGTGGAGGGAACGGCCGCAGTGGGCATGACGGTTGGTGGAACATGGCCGATACCTCGAACAAGGGCTACACATGAACAAATAATCAAAATTTTGGAATTCTTCTAACCCCTCTTCACCAGCCTTAATTCTCAAAGTCGAATCACACGCAACAGTACAAGCATGCAACATGGCATAGGAACCACATAACTACTCACATATGGCAAACACGTCGTAATCAACTCTAAATATTGCATCTTTACGCAATTTCACTTACAGTCAAGATTTACGCGCTACGAATCACCCCTAAGCCGAAAAAGAGAGCCTAACTAACACAAAACAGAGGGGAAAGGGTAGGGCAGGGGAGTGCGATCAAAATCCTCACCAGAAGTAGGGTGTAGCACTGGCGATCATCGGCCATGATTCTAAGAGTTGCCTCCACAACTCTGTTTGGTGATGCGAAGTGTCCCTGGGTGGACGTGAGAGTAAGTGGACGGGTCGGCCGGTGTGGTGTGGGTTTGGGTTAACCAATAGGTTCTGCTGCCCATGTGTGGACACGTCCCATGAAAATACATCTCTAACTTAACCTCAAAGCCGCGGTGCTGTGCACGTCATGTAGGACTAACCAGTGGGACCACTTAGTCAGATCGCCTCCTGACGCAAAATCTAGTGCAAAGTGAAATTAGATGTTTAAAATCTAGTGCAAAATGATGATAAATCTAAAATTTGGTGCCCTGTCATAAGTATACAAATATGTGGTTCAAAGTTGAATAAACTCTTGAATCAGTTGTTAGCCAAAATATGAGCTTGGACATTCAAAATATTGCTGTGATGCGATGCACTACGACCAAACAAGTCAATTCATCGTGCACTCAATTCGTCAATCGCGCTGGATTTTGGCATCTACAACGGGCATTGCCAGGTCCAGTTGGCGTTGCCCCCCTTCCCCTCTACTTCGAGACTCCGCCCTTCCCCTTTCTCCAGATCTTCATCTCGAGGGCCTCAATGGATCTTTCTAGCCCTTGCGAGGCCTCCTGCCTTCAAAAAAAAATCGCCCTGGATTCCAACACCTGTACTTGCTCCCGTTGCATCTCCATGCGATTCATCACCTGTACAGCTGTGCTTGCTTCCATCACAAATATACAACTTCTGTGCCGTGTGAGTTTGTGACATGCTATAATAGGAGCTGAATTATCAGGCAAAGTGAGTTTGTATATCAACCACATAGATTTGCAATGGTAGGAGCATGCAACTCCACATGCGTCTCCACCAATGTTATCACCAACTAGATTTGCTCCCATCCTCTCAAAAAGTTGTTAGGCCCACTGCTTCTTCGGTTGTTCATAGGGCATCTCCAATATCTAACAAAAAAAGCAGGCCATAAGCGACAAGCTGAGGTCACATATACATTTGCATTGTAGGGAGCATTTAACTCCGCATGCGTCTCTAACAATGTTATCACCTTCTATATTCTAATAGTAATTCTTGACATGGAATGAATTTGAACTCAACTTTTATATATAGGTCGAAACTTTAGAAGTACACATGGAAAAAATTCGTTACTTCTACTAATGTGAGTGCATGAAAAGCTTGTCGCATACAATATGTCCCCATAAATATCGCGTGCATGTATTCCTAGCTAGTACTAGGTAGTATTTGCTCTAATAACATATGGATGTTGTGAAATCTGACTTAGCAGTAGTTGTCAAGTAATAAACGGTGAGATCGATGTATACAATCAACATAGCTACTCCATGGCTGAAACTTTGGTACACGGACATAAGAACTAGCATGAAGAGTGCATCCTACGAGTTTCTTAACCACACGAAAACTGCGTACAAATCAAGAGTATCACAATCACAACAATTACAAATGTTGACAACTAATATATGGATCATCGATATGTCCATGTTTTAAGATCCTCTAAAATTCTGTTGGTACCAGGAAGCTAGCTTCCCGAGCTTATGGCTCTATTGGATTTGAAAATGCCATCTGAGTTGGGTTGGAAATTACGAAGAAATGCCACCACGCGCCCTAACCCCTGCCCCTGTCCCCGCCCCGCACCTGCTCCCCTGTCCTCATCCCCCGCCGCCAACGCCCCTACCGCCGGCGCCCGCCTCCGTCCCCGCCGCAACCGTTCTCCTCCTCCCCCGCCACAACCTCTTGCCGGTTCCTCTGCCCAGCCCCCGCACCCAGCGTCCTCCTCCTCCTCTCCCGCTGCAACCACCCTCCTCGCTCTGCCTGAGACGCTAGCTAGGCCCCGCCCCGGCACTCCCGCCGCCAGTGCCCGCCTCCGCCCCCGCCAGCGCCTGCCTCCTCACCCACCGCAACCGGCAGCCGGTCCCAAGCTCGCCCCACCGTCAATAAGGCGCCCAGATCTGGCCACCTCCGCCCAATATCCCGCCGGTGCCGAGGTCACCTGCCTCCACCTCCCACCGGTGCTGAGCTTGGCCGTCCGGAGCCCCTCCTCCACCAGCCCAGTTGTTTAAAAATGAGCAGCCTCCTCCACCGGCTCGGCCGTCACTCGAGCAGCCTCCTCCACCAGCCGAAGGTGATGCATTTCTTTGTCATGTACTGATTAGATGATGACATATATTGTATGTGGATAAAAAAAAGTTCATGTGACAGATGAAAAAATTTGGTATACTACTTATGCAAAATTGTACTGCTTGTGTGTGTATGAAATTTTTTGGAATTGGATATTGATTAAATGTGTATGTTTGTATGTGGACACTTGTACAAGATGCAAAAATTTGGAATACTACTTGTATGTGTATGAAAAAAATCAGAATTGGGTATTGATTGAATGTGCATGTTTGTATGTGGACACTTGTACGAGATGCAAAAATCTGGAATACATCCTAGAATTATTCTCTTTCATGCTTTCTTTCCCTCATGCGTTTGCTCTGGACAATGGTAGATGCAGAAGATACAATTTGATGAAGGGAGAAGAGTGAAGGCTTCAGAAAATGTAGGATGACACGGATGTACCGTGTTGTATGTGAGCTAAAGATTGATTGTAAATAAGTGCAATTTCCATCCAATCTGTAAATAAGTGCAATTTCCAATTCAGTTTTTGACTTTTTTATTGCCTGGATGATTGAAATTGTGTTTATTTTTATATGTATGAGTTATGCAGTATAAAATTTCTTCAACAATTGTATTATAAAATTATTCAAAAGAACAATATTAATAATTAAATAGAGCACAAACAATTATAAGGGCATTACAGACATTGCATCACATATCACAGAAAATAAGCCCACATCTCAGAAGCTGAAAAGAAGGGACTTAGAGCTTTCTCCCACTGGAGCTTCCTCCCACAATTAAGCTTCAGGTGGCTTATGCACGAAGCTGAAAAGAAGGGACTTAGAGCTTTCTCCCACCGGAGCTTCCTCCCACAGTTAAACTTCAGGTGGCTTATGCATAAGCCTAAACCGAAAAGAAGGGGGTCTTACAAAGATTGCAGCAGCACGTTTAACATATTCAAGAAAGCCACGACATTTGCTACTTTCCAGGGGATTTGCCGTCTGTGTAAGAAACAGGATGATTTCACATATCAGCTCCTGCTCCCCTATACGTCTACTAATGGACACAATGAAAGACGTGTGTGTAAGATCCACCTCCTAGGAATAGCAAGAACATATTCTTGGACATGTATGGACGCAATTGAGTATTCCAGACGATCAATAAATCTAGGTTAGATGATCTAACCAGTCAGCCACCTCTGGAAAGTAAATACCACTTTGGCAGTGGATCCTTCTTCCTTTACTGAGTGCTTTCTCTTGCCTGAGGTTTTCTGTGCTTCTAAAGTTGCTCTTTTCTGTCAGTATATATGCAATACATTTCCTGGGGAGATCTAATCTTAATTTACTCACGTCAGAAAACAAACAAAACTCAATATGCAATTCTGTGGTCTGTAAACAACAATCAATTGAACAGTGTGCAATTTAGTTTTGAGTAATGTACTAACGTGTAGTCAAGCTTATTTTTTACACATGCCATAACCTAGCAACTCTGCGAGAAAAATAAACTACAGGTAAGTAAGATGCATCACAAGTGTGCCGGTTTAAAATCTTTGGTTATATATTGGGCATATCATCACATGATGTAAATGTTTCTCAAGATTCAGAAAAGGTGCGAGTCTCTAAAAATATACATGAAGATTGAACATACGATAAACTTAAGCATCACCAGAGACATTGAGTAGAAGAACCAGAAGGCCCAGATCGATGTATAATGTTTTGTGTGTGTTTGTGTGTGTGTGTGTGTGTAAACGAGAATATGATGTTAGATAAGCAAGCCAAGTAAATCCGAAGTTAGTTGCTACTTCACACATGCAGCTTTCTTCTACTATGCTAACCATCGCTATCAGTATCAGGTCCACTCTACTAGCTAGCTTTTGTTGAAAAAAGAAAAGCTAATTTCAAATGAACAACATACATCTATGATCTATAGTACTAGTACTTGTTCTGTTTAAAGATGGGACGGGTAATCCGAAGAAATTGGCAACTAGGTTAGGTGGATACAATTAACAAACTTTATATAGCCCTCGATTGTACACGTACGTAATAACTAACATTAAGAGCTCAAATTTGTTAACCACACGCAACTATATATGCGAATTAATTCGACAATAATAACTATATATGCTGACAATTAACATGTGATCGTCATATGTCCAGGTTGGCCAAAGATTGCAGCAGCAGGAAAGCAATGAAGATCATGAATTCAGGATAGCCACAGCATTTGCTGCTTTCTGGAGGATTTGCTATCTGCGGAAGAAGTAGGATGATTCCATTAATCAACACCTGCTCCTCTATACATCTCCTAATGGACACAAGGAAAAGGTGGAGAAGGAGGAAGATGTGCGTGTAAAGCACAAAAAGGATTCAGCCCCTAGGGTAGAGATATTCGTGGCCCATTATGAATGGCCATTCAGTATTCCACACTGACACAATCCATCTAACCAGTCAGCCATCTAGAAACATGGATCCTTCATCCTTGCTTTTTCTGTGAATACATAATACATCTCCTGGGGGTATCTAACCTTAACTAGCTCATGTAGAAAAACAAGCAAAACCCCATATGCGACTCCGTGAAAAACAATCAATGGAACATTGCGTAAATTTAGTTTTGAGTAATGTGTAGTCAACCTTAATTTTCCCATATATCCTTAACCTAGCAACTCTTAGAGGAAAAACATATATCACAGTCGTGCAGGTTTCAAAATCTTTGGTTATATCTTGGACATATCATCAGATGATATAAATGTTTCTCAAGATTCAGGAAAGGTGAAAAGGTAACAATCATAAAGATATAATAAATCTAAGCACTAAGAAAAACCAGAGACATTAAGTAAAAGAACCGATGAGTCAAATCCATGTGAAATGACTAAGAAGAAGAGACTTACAAGGATTAGCCTAAAGGCCTCAGATCCCATCAGTCTCCAAAAAGTGCAAAGGCGCGAAAGAAGGCATTCAATAGAGACTGCTCGTCTTCTTCCCCGCACGCATGCCTTGCCGGTCTGCTGTAACATGACATCAGAAGTTTCCTGGTAGGTATGGATGGCTATCAATCCAGAAAAATCACTCTTCACTAACGGCAGAAAGGAATGCATACCCATAAGCTGGAGCTATATGTAAAATGGCAACATAAGCACCAATTCAGATTTAAGTTCAAACAGGAGTGCTCAAAACTGAATCCAGAGGAACATGTCAAGACATTGCTTACCCTGATCCTGGAATAAATGGAATAAGGCCTGCTTGGAAGATATCTCACATGCAGTACACACTTTCCTACAAATTTCAACGACAATTCTGCCCTCGATGTCAAGATAACCTGCAAAAAGTGTTGACCTAGGGGAGCTCCGTACAGGTTATACTTGGTTCTCATAGAGTTATACAATCACGCATGCAACCAACATTACTTCTTTTTTTCCGACAGTAAATTTCGTCGACAGAAAACCAAATGGATTCCTGAAACCCACAAGGATTACACTCTTGACTCCTCATTGTACCGATGCAAGCACTTTGGTAAACTTGTGAACACCCTTGAGCACAGTAAAGAAAGAAATCAACTGAACGCTGGAAGTGTTCACAACATTTTTTCTTTTAATTTGAAAGAAAAAATAGAGGAACTACTCTGGCAACAGAAAATATTTCTGTTATCAGATGGTTTACATCATGAAGCTAAAATAACACTTCAAGTTTCAAACACAATTTTACTTTTCTGAGTTGAACCTCGTTATTCAGTTCATCTAGTAACAGGTGTATAGTAACTCTCTCCAAGCTGTGCATATACTTTTTCATGAAGCTACAATTTATTCATATGCAAGCTCTGAAACAACCACAAAAAAAGTACACACAGCCCCCAACCTTTGCCAGTGCCAGGCCTCCACGAAAAAACAACCAGAAGTTCCCCAGTATATCACTCCCTCATCTGAATCGAAGTGATGTATCCCTGAGCAGAAATCATTGTGCCATGTAATAAACTAAGTATCACTCCAGCGTTGGACGCTAATGACAGGACACAAGCTTGCAAGTTGCACCAAGAGTGCTACTTCTGAAAAAGGGCAGCAAGCTCCCCCTTTTCAGCCATAGATGAAATAATATCACATCCGCCCACAAGCTCCCCTCCAACGAAAACCTGTGGAAAAGTTGGCCAGTTGCTGTACGTCTTCAATGTCTCTCTCAACCCATGGTTGTGCTCCTCATCAAGGATATCAACGGATGCAAAATCCACTCCATGCGCTTCCAGGATCCCCACCACCCTTTGCGAGAACCCGCACTGGGGAGCGCTCCTTGACCCTTTGATGAAGGCAACCACTTTGTTCTCCTTGACTAACCGATCGATCAACTGCTCGAGCGGCACGGTTAGCTGAACATGGCGGCCAGGCGTCAAGCGCAGGTCTGCAGGCCTCTGCGGAGGTCCAACCCAGGTGTGGTTCCCAGCAACGTTCCCCGGTGGCGCCTTGCCAGTGGCTGCTATGTATTCTTCCATCCATGATTTCCAGGCATTAGTCAGGACAGTTTTATCTGGTGTCTCCTCGTCTGGCACCGCAACCTGTAGAAATCAGTGTGGTCAGATCCTAAAGTAGTATGCTCGAAACGAGGAAGCAAATAACTGAGAGTTGATACATGATCATTAGTGTGTATAGCAAGGATTAACATGGGGGGGCAGGACAATCATTTGCAGAAGACCATCCAAAAGCGATTAAAATGTGGGCAGCGGCGCATGGATTCGTGTAGAGCAACCAACCCTAAGCTAAAGCAATTGAGAAGAAACCATGATCATTTCAGCACCCCTTATCATCAAACACTAGACGTAAGCAAGCAAATCAGTTCTGTACTATCCATTATCCAAGCCCATGATGCAATTCGGAATCCGAAGGGAACTGGTGATGCGTAATTACGGCGTATACCTTGACGGAGGCGCAGAGGTCGGCGGGCACCTTCATGCGGTGGCCCTGGACGCTGGCCCTGACGTTGCGGGAGATCCCGAGGAACTGCAGGTCCCCGGCGGGGTCGAAGACGCCGTAGACCCCGGGTCTGGCGGGAAGCGCGTCCTCGGCGGGCAAGGGATGGGCGGGCTCCTGGGGGATGGGCACGGGGGACGCCTCGGAGAGCTTGCGGAGCGCGGAGACGGCGATGAGGGAGCGGGGGAAGGGTCGGCGGCGGAGAGTGGAGGAGGTGGGGGCAGTGGGGATGGAGGGCGCGGGGAGGGGGAGGAGGCGGAGAGAAGGTGCGGCGGAGGTGGCGGTGGAGAAAGGCATGGTGGTGGTGCGGGGAGAGTGAGAGCGAGAGTGAGAGTGAGAGGGTGAGGTGGAGGTGTGTCTGCGTGGAGACAATGATGTCCATTTTCTGCTCTGCTCCCCCTTTTTTCCATCAATTCTGCGTTGCGTTTCTAAATATTACTCTAGTTCTCACATTTATTTGGACACGGCAAAAGACATATTTTTCCATACAGTTTATGAGTCATTTTTCCACCTAATAAGATCCAACATATCTTGTAGCTTTTGGCCTTCTCTCAAAGGATGGCAGTAGAGCAAGTTCTATCACTCGATTGTCTAATGATATGTGTATTTCTTGGTCGTGCTACCTATTACATGTTTACATTTATCTCCGCTTCGACTGTTGAACACTGTATCTGTAGCTTGTGAGCCTATTTGATTTGGCGAAACATGATTGGACGCATGTCGGTGTGCCACCGATTGATTTCTTATATGAGCTAGTTCAAGAAAGAACATATTTTTTTCCGAATTAAGGAGGTCCTGTTCCTGATTTCATTTTCATGAAACTGATAATTCGTATGATATCATTTTGCAATAGTAAACATATCTGATACTGGTAAATGGTAATACCCGGATCCAATCTATTATCACTCCTTAGTCTGGAGAACCTTCGTCCCCACGCCCGCACCGCCACCCGCCATTGATCCGTCCGGCTGATCGGAGCAAGGAAGGACGATGCCGTGCTGCCACTGGGTGCTCTCCGTCGCCGCCGCCAGCAGCAGCACGCCTTCATGGCTGCACCGCCTCCACGCCAAGGGCGGCCTCTCCTTCCCCTCCCACCTCCACATCGACGACCTCCTCTACGGCCAATCCCAGCCCCCTCCTCCTCTCGCTCTTCCTCCTCCGCCGCCCTCCTCTTCCTCCGACCACCCCCACCACCGCACCGCCAACCCCCACGACCCGCCTCCCAGGCCCAAGCCACCCCGCAACCCCTCCCGCCCAAACCCTAATCCCCCGCAGCCGCAGCTGCCGCCGCCGCTCTCCGGCGTGATCTCCGACCTCTTCGCCGTACCATCTGCCCCGCGGTCCACGCGCCCTGGCTTCAAGCCCTTCCGCAAGCAGTCCCGGCCCCGGCCCCGGCCCGACGACAAGTCCCCTCGTCCCACCCACAAGGACGACAAAGACAAGGCCAAGGCCAGGAAGCGCCGCCGGGCAGACAGGGCAGCTGGTGCCGAGGACGGGGAGAGGCGCTCCAGGACGGAGGTCACCGTCATCGACACCAGCACCGACGGGTGGAAGGCCGCAAAGCTGCTCCTCCGCAGGGGCGCCGTCTGGAAGGTCCGCGACAAGAAGGACACCGGGATCTCGGAGCCTGAGGATCTCAGCAAGGGAAAGAGGAGGGCCGGCCTTGTCGCCAAGATCCAGAGAGACAAGGAGAAGGAGAAAGATGCTGCCTTGGCCTTGCCGGTGAGTAGTACTCTTCATGCTCTGTAGTATGTGTGCTGCTTAATTTGCTTGTCCATGCATTGCGGAAGCTCATATTTTAGCTATTTGTGGGATTCGTGTCTAGAAAGTTTGTATTTTTATGAAAATGCAGCATGCTTATGATGATTCAAAAAGTAAAGAAGGGGCACTCAGATCATGGGTTATATTCATGTCAGAAATTTGTGCATGCTTGGATGGTACTGTGGATGGTGATGGTGATCCTGGGCGGACAGTTTGTGCCCTGTGTAGTTCAGGGAGGGTGAATTCAGTCGTTTCAAGATGTTATTAGGTGTTCTATTGCATGTGTAAGGTAGAGCGTGTGCATGCAGAAAAAAAAATCAGCAATTCCTATAATTTAATTTTCATTTTACATGCTTTTGTGTTGTGTAGAAAATCATACACTGTGCGGTGTTGTAAGTTGATACCCTACTTCAAGCGCTGTACCTTTGTTGCTAGATGTTTTGATGTCAATAAAGTGGTTAGGATTACGTTTGTAGTTAACAGTTCGGTCGAATGCTGAGTGTTATCAGACACAATTATCTGTTGTTTGTGGTCTTGGATTAATGAAAAATACTTCTTTTAGTTGAGTGTATTCTCTTATACAGGAATATGTTATCATGTGAAACAGAGTCTAGTGTAGCTTCTATTGTTACACCGAGCAGAAGATACCCTATGTAATTTGTTGGTTTCAGGATGAGCATGTTCCTTTGGAGAAGCACACCTGCACCTATACAATCTAATTTTCAATAATCGTTGTAAGGTTAGAAATTTTTAAGCTTATACATGAGTCTGTGTCGTGACTGGGAGAAAAAAAGGACGGGTTAGTCTCTGACTCTCCTTAGGTGAAAGGGGAGAGCTACTGCATTATGCTGTCACATGGTTGTTCCTCTATAGAAAGGCACTAAAATTTGCAGTGCAGTTTGCACGGGAAAAGAAACAAGGTGTAGTTTAGTCACATTAGTGGTAGCAGTTATCATTAGGTTTTTCTTAAGGATCTGTTGGGGGAAGGGTTCCCGCGCTACCCGAACCGACGGGCTTCTCCTTGACAACGTCAAGGTCCCCCTCGTTGTATCGATATGTTGTGCCTGACGTCATCAAGTTTCGTTGGTATCGCCGGCAGTGTCGAGGAAACGCTCCGTCTCGGCCGACATCCAGGCCGCGCTTCGTCCCGGTACCCAGGACAACACGTCGACGTAACCCGAGCACTGGGATGTTAAAGTATTGAAATATTCCCTAAGAACCCTTGTAAAAAGACCAGAATACCCCTGGGGGTGTGTTGTTGCCCGAAGGGCGTAATTGTAATCTCTTACCTCCCTTCCTCAACCCCTATAAATAGGACTCGGGGGGAGAAAGAGAGGATCGATATTTTCACATATAAACTGTAATCCCTGAAGTCAATACGAGAGTTTTCATTTTGCCCTGACACGAGGGTTTCTATTTATCCCCGACACGAGTGTTCTACATCCTGTCTAGCCAGTCACGGCTCTGCGCGCTCCCCTCGACGGACACTACACTTGCTCGTACTCCTTCGGTACTCCCGGAGGTCGACGTAACCGATCGGGGGTGCCTCAAGTACACTGCCTAGTCCCGTAGCTACGACAGGATCTAAGAGATAAGAGATCAAAGTGTTAGGATGTGCGATGGCATGCAGAAGTTGAAGTTGGCTTCTATGAGGAACTTAGGACTTGCAGAAACTTGATAGTCAATTCGGCAATTCACCGAAACATGGCCCTTCAACTTATTAGGGTGCGTTTGAATTTGAGGCAAGGATGATCCTAGCTTTGCTAAGCAAGGGCAGCTGTTTGGTAGCAGCAGAAAAATCAAGCTTTCCATGGCAATTAAGCTGCGATGGCAAGGAAATGTTTGCCCATTGTGGATATCCGAACATGCCGCATGGGCAGGCGAGTGAGGCACAGAAAATTTTGAGTGCACCAGTAGCTGTTTCTTGGGGATAACAGATTGAAGTTTTAGGAAATGTGATGGCATGCACAAGTTGAAGTTGGGTCTATAAGGAATTTGGGACCTGAGCAGATTAAGTAAATGTGCCCAAACATGCCCCTGCATTTGATTGGTAGCTGTCAGATACATAAGGAAGCAGTGAAGCATGCCCTTCATAAACTATGGCAAAACCAAGCTTCTAGAAGAGAAACTTACCTGTTGCAGGTCTGCAGCTCAATCTGTCTTTGGTATGTGAAGCATGCCCTTCATAAACTATGGCAAAACCAAGCTTCTAGAAGAGAAACTTACCTGTTGCAGGTCTGCAGCTCAATCTGTCTTTGGTATGGCAGGTTCTCCTAATACTCAAACGATGTGCGTGAAGTGCTGATGTCTTCATCGACACTAGTTTGGAACCCTGATCATTTATAATCTTTTGGTGAATTTGCACCACACTTCACTACTGAAAATTTCCTTTGAACTAGTCGGATAATTCTAATTTGTATTCGTCACTATTAATGATAGTAGAAAACCTTTTGCAACCACCTTATAACCTCCAGTTGTTCATTGATTTGGCCAGCCACTTGAGTGTTGCTTTGTTCATCATTAGTATTCTAGCCGCCTCATGTGCAAACCAAAATCCTTTGAGCACAACAGTGTTCTCATTGAGAACAGTGAGTTATGGTTCTGGAACATAAGCTTTGTGGTTACTCACATGGTAAAATAGTAATAACATTAATGGAAGTGTATCAGCAGCCATATAGCAATGTCAATTGGATATAAGACAATCTATCGAGGATGCATGGAATTTTTTCTCTAATGCTTGTCTGATGCATTTTTCTCCAGGGAAACATTCATGCTATTAGTGGAGATGTGATGAAAGAATCAGCTGACGCTGTTCAAATGCTAAAAAGGTAAACCAGATTAATTCATCTCTGGCATTAAGGGTTCTCTGCTGTCGCTATCCACAAGCCACTATTGATGCATTTAGATGCTAAAGATTTTTTGTTTTGCATGAACATTGCAGACCAAGATGCTCTGATCTAGTACCAGAAGGCCAAAGTGGGGAAATTCTTCTGTTACAAAGTGCAAGTACCTTAAGCCAGCCCTAAAGGAGACTCCAAAGGGAAATGAATCCAGGAATCTCCAGCAACAATATTCTCATTACTTTGAGCAACAAAGTCAGCAAACTCATTCATAATGAATTAATGAGTTTGCGTTATCCTCTTCATCTGTTGATGTCTTCATTGATCCCTATTGGATATTGTCATTTCTATTATTCATGGCATCTGAACCTGGAACGAAGTACTTCATGTTTGAATGAACTCTTAGAAAGTCAGCTAAACGCTGGTGTTAGCTAATGCTACAGTAGCTTGGAGTTCAGTCCGTTTGATGGGTGGTGTAAATTATGTTTATATCGGTAGCTCAGTTATTCCGTAAGTTCAGTGGCTATTGTTGGCAAACTGTTACCTGTAAGGTTTTAAGAATTGACCGTGGGCAAAATGATGTTACTGTTGCTGTGAGTTTATTTTGTGCAAATTTGTAGCTTCCCATATTGATGGGATATCTTGCATCTGGCATTAGTCTTGTTTAGTTTTGATGAGAAGGAAATGATACTCTTCCTTGATTTTTTAGTCCCTAAACCTGAAGGCGTGTCTGGATGCAGGAATGTCATATGAAAGAGGTCAGTTCCCGCTGAATCTAGGAAAATTCTCGCATTCCAGACAGGGCTTAAAATTGTTTTGTTATGCTGAAAGTTTGGCAAGTTTATTCCATAGAGCTTAGCTATGTTGTGGTGAACAGAGGATCTCATATAGGAGGCCAAAAGACAGATACTTATTACTCTTAGTTGTACTTAGTTATGTTATTTCTCTAGTGGTAGATTTTCCAAAATGTGAGTATAGTAATCGTCTGTTCAGTTCATGCTGCTCAGCTTTCAATTGTTTGCCTATTTTATCAATCTTGCCATGCATACATTATTTAAGATGTTAATTTTAACTTTTTTTTTAAATTACTACAATAATATTGCTAACTGTGGACTACAACTGCAAATGTTAATTCTCTCATGCTAGTTAAGTTTAGCAGTTTATGTCAAACATTAATGATCATGAAAGCACTATATTTGCCAGAAAAGGATTAGCACATGAGAAGATACGGTTTTGCAAATTCAACTGACATCTCTGATTTCATATGAACAATAGAAATTGGGCAATAGATTCAGAATTACACAACCACTACATTTTTTCGAACAAGGGATACACAACAGCTACATACTGCCCAAGAAATCACATCACTCTAGTGACAAGAACAGATTGCATCTTATTTGTTATCAGAAATGGCAAGCATGCAGAACAGAACAGCATCAGCTCTCGATGGCAACACCAGGCGCCATGACCTTGATCATCCTCTGCTTCTTGCTGGCTCCTGCAGCGATGGTGGCTGTGAGATGCTTCTGCTCATAGGCCGAGAGATGGACTCCAAGTGCTGCTCTCCCTGAGGGGTCCAGGTTCTCCGACCACTGAGCATCCCACTCTACTGCCTTCGCCGTGCTGCATGCCACGCTTGGCCCGCCTGGCACCGTTAGGATCGCCGAGTTCTGGTACAAGAGCAACAGGCATACTTGCATCAACCACGCGGCTCCAATGTTCATGTGAGTTTTATCTATCATGTCCATGTTTCTTCTATTTACTCACCTGGGGGAAGAACCTCTCGAAGATCATCCTGTAACAATAGGCCTCTTTTGTCGTCGGGGTGTTGTGTGGGTAGATGAACTTTGCATTTGACATCATCTTGTCAGTCACCTGTATCAGTAATTTCACATAGCTTGCAATCAAATTATTTCTACAAGTAAAGAATTTTGGCCAGAATTTTACGCGATACAATAGCTTGTTTGAACATGAGAAACAGCAACTATTTACGTTCAATTCTGCGTGAGCCTTTAGGCCATCAATCCAGCTATAGCCAACACCATCACTGAACTGCTCTTTCTGCCGGTACAGAATATGCTGCAATTGCACACAACATAAACTGTTAAGTCCACTTGTCCAGTAACATATGAACTGTAGCAGAAAATTTCAACTAAAACTGTTACCTTTGGCAGGAATGGTTGCTCATCATCGTCAAATGCTTTCCTCAGCACCCACTTCTCAATTCTTCCAAGATCAGGCCGGATCTGTAACATCAGAAATGGTAATTGTCTCAAAGTAGAAACTAAGAAAGTATGTAACAACAATACAGTGTGCTCTTTCTCAAGTTTCTATATTTGTGAGGTTTTGAGCTTGAGCATACCATCTTCCACTCAGGATCAATGCTCATTGCCTCATTAATAAACTCCTTGTCCAAGAATGGCACACGTGCTTCAAGGCCCCATGCAGATGTTGCCTTGTTGGCCCTCAAGCAATCGTACTGATGCAGAGCTTTGATCTACAGAATAATCATTATGTCAGGGTATCTGGTTCTGCTGTTTTTTTTCCCTTCAACATTCTTGTTTTATTCACCTTCTGACAGGTTTCACGATGGAGCTCCTCCTTGTTGGGGGCCTTGTGGAAGTAGAGGTACCCTCCGAAGATCTCATCCGAACCCTCACCGGAGATGACCATCTTGACCCCAAGTGACTTGATCTTGCGCGACATCAGGAACATTGGTGTGCTTGCCCTGATCGTCGTCACATCATATGTTTCAGTATGATATATGACATCTTCAATTGCATCAATCCCGTCCTGCAATTCTTTGTGCTATTAGAACTAGTAATTTGGCATGATCAACACATGAAGCTGTGGCTCTCATGCTTGGTACCTGAACAGTGAAATGGAACTCATGGTGCACGGTGCCCAGGTAATCGGCAACCTCCTTTGCAGCCTTCAGATCAGGTGATCCCTGCGCAATAATATTTTAGTGCAATTTGTTGGAAATGTGATGGAAGCTTTAGTTAATTGCTGGTTAGTTTCAGTTCCAGACCTCAAGGCCGACACAAAAGGAGTGGAGCTTAGTTCCCCACCGCGTTGCAGCCTTTGTCCCTGCCAAGTGACGAACTGTGACGGCTGCAACCAACGATGAGTCAAGGCCACCAGAGAGCAGAACACCGAATGGAACGTCCGTCATAAGCCTCTTGATGACAGCCTGAAAGAAGACTAGACAGTTAGGCCATGGTGGTTTCTGAAATTTGGTTACTTTTGGACTTCCAGACACAATTGTCTGACCTTTTCGAATGCCTTCCTGAGAGCGAGAGGATCATAGGGCACTGAAGGAATGCCCTCGGAGAACCAAGGAGGGTTGTACCATCTCTTGAAGCCTCCATGCTTGCTGGAGTAGAGATGGCCAGGAGGGAAGATCTCAAAGTGCTCGCAGTCATCGTTCAGCCCCTTCATCTCTGATGATATCCACACCGACCCTGGCAATTTCCAGAACATGAGCAGGTATGTTGACAGATCCTACTTGTTACTTGACTAAGTAGTATTACTAGTTCACAAGACAAGATTGTTCCAGGGCAAGTTTTGTGAAGCATATATTATTGGATAGAAATTAATGTTATATTACCATCAATTCCCCAGCCAATGTAGAGCGGTGTGACACCAATGGCGTCACGGGCAGCAATGAAGCTACGGTCACGTGTGTCGAGCAAGACAAAGGAGAAGACACCATCCAGCATGTCAACGAAACTCTCTCCATGCTCCTCGTACTGTACAATGGTAAAAGAAAGTTATGCATCCGGTAGTTAAGCATATATATTTTCAGTTTGGTTACTTGTCTTGGTATTGTTTTTTAATTCGTTCAATTGGTGGCATGAAATCATTTCTTTATTTTACTGCGGTCCCTCTCATGAAAGCAGGACCTATGCAGAAGTCATCCTGGTATTTTTGTCTTTTCCACATCCAAAGTTGTTCTTGGCCTGTGATAGATATGGTAGTGTTTCATAACTTGGTGCCCCATATCTTATTGATATCATGACCAGTAATTATTATTCAGGAGGAGGAGAGTTAACAGTTGAATGGTTTGTTTTGTAGGTGACTGACCAGGTGTGCAATGACCTCGCAGTCGCTGCCGGTCCTGAAGGTGTGGGAGGAGAGCTGCTCCCGGAGTTGTTCATGGTTGTAGATCTCACCGTTCACCTGCAACAAAAAGCTAGCTTTGAGTACAAGCTGCCAGGTAGCAGAGGCCAGCGTAGAGACAGACGGGTAACCGGGTAAGTAAGGTTACTTACAGTGACAACGAGGGACTTATCCTCGTTGTAGAGCGGCTGGTCACCGGAGGCAGGGTCGATGATGGCAAGGCGCTGGTGGGAGAGGTAGCAGTCGCCGACCTGGTGCAAGCCGCTCCAGTCCGGGCCGCGGTGCTTGAGCCTGCGCGAGAGCTCGAGGACACGGACCCTCTTGGCCTGCGAGTCACTGGCGCAACCCAGCACTGCCAGTATACCGCACATTTTGCTCAACTGATGGCAGCAACAAGAACTCGATCTCTCTTATCTGTGTTAAATCTTGTGAAGAGGAGAATGGGTACTGGAGGAGTGGCACAAGAGCTCCTATTTATAACCTGTCAAGCCGAGAGTGGTGGCTCAGTTTCTACTCATTCCCGAGCACCGCATTAGACCAGTAGCTTGTTGCATTGCACATGACCATCTTACATGCATGTATTATATTCTATCTTTTCCTTTTCTTTTGGGATCTTCTGATGACTCATCTGATCCTGACATCTCCTGATAAGCGACACCCTTACCGCTCTACTATCTCCACACATATTGATTAATCTATGTTCCTAGTTTTCCATGCTACACATTCTTTCTTACCCTATATATGATACAGGGACATATGTCGATCGAGTTATTACCATTTTACTTTGTTTATCTATATGTCAGATGCATCTCGTTAATTAATTTGGTGATCCGGATCTCGTGAAGATGCTGGATTCCTCGCTTACGTACTCGATGTGATCCTGCAGCATTATTGGTGTGGTGTGAGTGTGTACATGGGCGGTTCATCTTCATCGTCTATATGCTACGCTAGCTAGTTGCTAGCTCTTGGCATTATTGCTATGTGCCCAGTCCTTGTGAAACTCGAGCGTAATTAGCCAAATGCATGCTTGCAGCCCATCAAGCCGGTTTCCCTTGATTAACTTTAAAACATCAAGTCGGAGGAGTGCGGTGAGATCAGTCCCTTGGTTTCAGTTTGGAAATAATAATTAAGGCCACAACTAATTAACATAGTACTGTAAAAGGTGAGAGTTTGGCGAAATCTAAGTGATCTTAGCCATCTATATAATTAAATTTGAAGACTCATGGATTAAGTTAGACTTCTACAAATTTTCTTGTAATTGCATATTCAAAAGAGAGTTAATCCTCACATAATTCTTTTTATTATTATTTCTCTCTCCACAAATTTCTCACATCAATAATCAATAGAGATGATGCGCTTTGATGGATATTTGATGGTATTTAGATCGTATAATACATATTTATGATACGTGCAATCTACGTGCTAAATTATTACTAGTTAGAGAGGGTGGAAATCTTGATATGTTTGGGAATTAAGGTTCAGTCGATCAGTTTGGAGTTTTTGTGCAAAGCTTTGTTGATCGACCTCAGCTTTTGATGACCGGCCGGATGAGTAGTGAAGCTGTAACTGAGAGAACTGACGTAGCAATATATACGGGCATCGATCAGCTAGCTGCGGGGACGCCACGACTCGATCGCGCGATCCGACAGTACTGGATGGACTTTAATAATTGTTGTCTTGTATCGGCTGGATATCCAAAGAAGAATCAACCTTATTTTGTTTTAACTTCTAATCTATGAGAGAGGGAGAGCTCCTGCCATGATTCTTTGAAAAAAAAAGAATCAACCAAGTTTAAGTGACCAATCAATCGTGGTGTCACCGTGATGAAGAAACAAGCCAACAGACGTCGCCGTCTTACAGATAAATATCAGCCAAGTACAGATCAGCAACTCTAATCTCTTGCAAGTGGCGCGCGCGTTCGCGTTTCCTCGCGTCCACCACTCCATGTGGATGCACTGACACGTCCCATGCATCTCCCTCCCTCCACGAGATCGAGACAGAAATTCTTAGAAAGATGGATACGTAGATATATAGATAATTAAGGATAGAAAAGAAAACAACAATTAAGGTCCTACGTACGTACGTGGAACACATGCTAGCTGCTCGATGCATGTGATTGAGCGCGCGAACCGGATCAGATCAGTGAGTAGGATCGATGTATTAGTCGTCTATGGTATAGGCCACATGCATGGCAGCAGGGTCATGTACTAGCTACTACCTTCAATTCTACCTTGCTTCTACTCAATCTCGGTTTAGTTTCTGATTTCTACTCCCATCCAGCGAACATCACCTCAACTATCTCTTGCATTGTAGACCTGATCGATCGACTAACTCAAGAACTCCTTGCTTGATCACAATATTATTTAACGATCTTTCTCTCAAAAGGAGAATATTCTTTACCAATCAGTCAGCATGGGTTTCAAAATTAATAATGAGTTCCGATATATCCATGCATGATGCATGCAGTGCATAAAAAACATATATCTCCTCCTGTAGCTTCTCAAAGGAAGGCAGGGGAGGAAGTGATGCATGAGCTGGTCAAGTCGTTCCAAGATTGATAATGCTATCATTGCATTGCCCTGCCCTGAGTGTCATTTTCATATCATGTCATTCACACGTATGAATATGATGCATCTATATATATACTGACTACCATTTCTTTAAACAACTCTACCATCTGCATCTGCACGGCGCCGTGTTTCTCACATCCTACCTCAGCGCAGCGCCGTTGATCCCTCAAGGCCCCCTTGAAGCACAGTATGTTGTAGTAACATGCATGCACATGGACGTGCATGCAGAAATAAAATGTTGCATCACGTGTTTTCATATACGTACATAAGTGTAGCTTGATTGTATTACACGATTTCTTTTACCGTCCATCTAAGGAGGCGATCGACCCTAGCTACCTACCACTCTAGACGTTGACCCACGTCTCCAGCACATGAGCTATTGCTCAGTCCTCACTCGCACGTACGGTATATAATTTGAGCTGCTGCATGCCACATGAAGTACTATATATACTAGGAATTAACAAAATTGAACGATCGTATTCATTGAACTTGGACATGCTCCAACTAATTAATCAGGCCAGTGTGCTAGGCCGAGAGGATATATATGAGCGTGGAGTCGCTTCCCGGCCCAGTGAGCATTAATTGAACCTTTTCTCCGTCCACCGTTACTTCATGTTTTAAATTTACATACTTTATATATTTACACTATGCAGGATATTGTATTCTTCTTGACAAACAAACTCATATTCAACTTATATTAATATATTTCTATGCACAATAGGCATTGAAACTGAATTAATGATTAATTGATAGTCAAACTCGAACCGTATTAACCATGTTATGGACTGATACGAAATAAAAATATGTTATAGTAAAGATGATGTAAATATACAAATTTTACTGGATCTAAGAATGATATAGCTAGCCCACGAGGAGCACGGCCATATTTTCTACACATATATATGCAGGTAATCGAGGCTACATGCTTTACATGGACCATGTACCTGGACGTGCTAATCTGTACATGTTATAGAACACTTGGCAAGATGTGCCTGGACGTGCTAATCTATGTTATACAACACTGGCCAGACGTGGTGGTGCTATCAACGGTACAACACGTACCGATGATAGATCAACTCCAATTATATATGTTCGTTGAATCTAGACGGGATCACGTCCTTTTGCACAATTGCATCCGCATGCATGGGTGATATCGTGCGTTCCTTGCTCCTGGTCATGGCTAGTGTATATGCTCTATCTATACGTCTACGATCGATTATCTTGTGGAATAATTTTTCTCCCAAGTGCTTAAATAAAAGGAGTATCCTAACACTAAGGTGGCATCAGCGAGCGTGTCGTGAAACACATACACGGAACAAAGGTGGAAAATAGTAGCAGATAATCCGTATTATTTAATAGTCGTATTCAAAAAACGCATATATAGTTAATAAAATCAACATTCAAATCAAAAGGGATGTAGATACATATAGTATTCAATTATTTTTGTGGATATGGACAAGGATATGGTACTGCAAATTGAGTCGAATACAAATAATACGCAGATTTTTGAGTGGAATTCTTTTAGAACTTGTAACTTTGTCATCCAACCTTTTATTTGGGCTAACTAGATATCTATTTTGACTATCTCGACTACATCAAGTTGACCTTTAATTTTTCATTTGATGAAGCATATTTTGGCATATTTTTCAGGAATGTTGTAGGATATTCATATCTGACTGAATTAAATCTGATCCGTATTCAAAAGCGTATATACGTATGTCTGTCTTCGCTTTGAAATATGGAAAAGAGCATAACGTTCAAAGGGTAATGTTTAGAAAAATGGCTCGCTCTCGCTCCCGCTCCCCGCCGCCCCGGCGCCCCTCGCACGCGCCGCCGCCGCCCCCCCCGCCCCCGCCGCCGACCTTGCCCCCACCACCCCCGCCGCTCCCGCCCCCCGCCTCCCCTAAGCCAGGCCCTCTACCCCCCCAAGCTAGCCCCACAGGTCAATCCCTTCCTCTTCACCCCCATCTCAAGCCCAGATCCAGATCTCTCCCTGACGTGTGGATCTAGCTTCGTTCCGGAGACACAGGCATCAGTCCAGGCTAAGATCGTCCCCAATGAAGTGTCCGGTGCACGCGGCAAAGCCCCTATGGGACCCTCAGCGCTCTCGGCGCTTCAAGAGTTCCCCATGCCTTGTCCCCTCAGCGGCACCAATGGTGACCTCCTGTCGCCCCAGAAGAAGCCCTCGGGAACCACAGCTCAGCATCCCGTGCAGGTTCGCTCGTCCACACCTCCGGGCATTGAAGATGAGAACAAAAACCCATGGATTAAAGTCTCCAGCCGTAGGCAAGAGCGGTTGGTACGCATTCATAGCAGGGGCAACGATTCCCTCGTACGCAGGCATGAAGGAGGGATGAATGGCAGCTTCCGCGAGCGTGCCCCACCTGCCAACGTAAATGCTACCAGCTTCAGCGCCCTGTTCAGGAAGAGAGCTTTGAGATGCTGCTTCCGGTGCCTCAGCCCAGCGCATTACATCTCAGACTGCAGAGAGCCGCTCCGTTGCTTGCTCTGTAACAGATCTGGACACAAAGCAAGGTGGTGTCGTGCGCAGCAGCTCCCTCGCCCCCAGCTGAACAGGACCACAGGACCACCCGACCTCCGCAGCTTCCCTCCCCTGCTCCCCACGATGGCAGCACCAGATAACGCCTGGGAGGGCAGGCCCGACAACATCCGTTGCTTCAACAGGCTCACTACCAAGATGGCGAGGGCAGAGAGGGACCTAGCATCTACAGGGGTCATTGTGCTGCTGCTCAACCAACACCTACAGAGCTCCAATAGGCAGATCTGCCGGATCCTAGCAGACTTCTTTGAGATACGACGCGAAGAGGTAGAGGTGACGATGATGGGAGCCAAAGAGTACCTGGCTGTCTTCCGCGACCCAGCAGTCCGGGACTTGGTGCTGCAGGAGCCAGGGCTCAACATCGAAGAACTGTGCCTCCGGTTCCGTCCCTGGTCCCGGCTCGCCTCCGGAAACGTTCACCAAGCGCGTTACCGAATGCGCCTCTGCATTGAGGGCGTCCCTCGCTCAGAATGGGGCCCGGAAGCAGTGGCATCCATCCTAGCGCACACAGGGCTTCAAGAAGGAGGTTTCGATGAACCCCTCGCCGACAAGGAGACAGCCTGCATGCGCGTTTGGATCTCCACGCAAAACGCACGCGCGGTACCTCGCTCAGGAGTCTACACCACAGAACAGGTCGTGCGCTGCCCCCCGGCGTTCGAAGATGATGGACAGGCGCCCCGGCGTTTCGCGGGGCAAAGCCGCCCGCAGGGACCGCCGCTGCGGTTCATGTCGCACCCGGTTCTCATCCACGTCGATCAGGTCATCGATTATGAACCCCCCATCGGTAGCCCGGCGTTCCGCGCCCAGGACCAGCTAAGTCCCGCTAGCGGAGAGTTGTCGCCCATCTCCTCAGATGACGGCAGTCCGCGCCACACCTCCTTCCACTGGGAGCTCGGCGTTAAAGACAGGCCGCTCCGGCCACCACGACGCTCCGTCCACGACAGGATCACGCCTCCATCAGATGACAGCGACGACGAGCGTGAACGTAGCCGTAGCCCGACAAGGACTCATCACCCCTCGGGATGGGACGTGCCTCCGCCACAGGGCGCAACGCAGAACAGGGCGCGCAGCTACAGAGGAAACAGGAGCAGCAGCAACAATGCAAGAAGGGGAGGAGGATACCGGCAAAGAGAGCTCCCCCGTAGCGCTGCTCCAGTGGACACAGGCGTGGCTGGCGAAGCAACCGAGAAGCAAAGGACCACCGCAGACAAAGACAGTGTGCGTAAACGCTCTCGCTCCCCGGAGCGCTTTCCGTTCCACAGGCTGATACACACAGAAGAAGAGCCTCTAATCCAAATCATGTCGCAAGTCCGAACTCTAGCTCTTGCCAACAGTAACGCATCTGACCCGATGAATGACGAGGCAATCCTGCAACCTCATCAACCCCTTACAGGACCCTCAATCGTTACTGAATATCCCATTGAAGCCCCGCAACCGGACACGGACACAGGTGGCTCCGAGGTAGAAGACACCATGACCCTGGCGGCTTTCCGCAAACAGATAACACGCCCAATTCCGCTGCCGCTGATTCCGGCGATCCCATCAGCGCCAACTACCAGGAGCAAAACGAGAAAGGCGGAAGCAACCAACGCAAACAGTGCATCCTCCTCGAAGAACTCAGTCCCTATTATGGAGAAGGCCCGCCTCATACTCATGAAGAAACTGGGCATCTTGGCAGCTAACACGGATCCAGAAGCAATGGACTTTGAGTGATACAGGGAGCTGTTCAAGGATCCGCTAAATGAATCCACCGTCGTAGCTTTCGCCACTCTTGCAGGAGTGCTCGGGAAGTTAGACGTCTCGGCAGTGCTCAAGACCGCAGCTTAGTAGGGTGCTGATCCAGTCCCTGTCGTCGTTAGAGTTCCTTTCTACTATGTTTTATATCCGCAGATTAATTAGCACCTTCAGAAGGCTAGTTGCAGGACTCAGACCAGCTCATTTTGTTGCTACCCTTACAGCGCAGTGTCGCAGAATCCCCAGAATCTGTTTTTGTAACTCTTTGTCGACAACCGGCATGTCGGTGCGACACAGGACGCTGTCCAACCACCACGCCTTACTGTGGTGTGTATTATTGCAGGTCTCACCACTAATAGCACCCCAGAACGATGCTTCAAACTGCTGTGTGTTATTTCCATCCCCCAGGCCTCCTGTGCACTTCATTGCACACAACAGGTTATGTACGGTGTCGCAGACCAGTTTTTCCATAAATGGCACACAAACACCTTCGCCTCCTGTCTTGGAATGTTAGAGGGCTAAATAACATAGCAAGAAGAGACACGATATGTGAAGCAATCAAGCAGAACAGGGCTACCATCATTTGTTTGCAGGAAACAAAGCTAAATGCTATAGATGATAACATCATCCGACAAACCATCGGACCTTTGTTCATCGATAACTACTGCACACTGCCAGCGAGCGGAACCAGGGGAGGAATCATCCTCGCGTGTTCGAACAGACACTTCACGTTGAGCAACATTTCCCTTCAAACCTTTTCTATTACAGCTGATATAACGCACTCGGAAAGTAATCCGAGCTGGACTTGTACCGGGGTTTACGGCCCCCAATCCAAACAGGACAAACTACAATTCATCCAGGAGCTAAAAAATATTAAACCCAGGACGTTGCCCATGTGGCTTGTTCTAGGTGACTTCAACCTCATCCTGAGAGTCGCAGACAAAAGCAATAACCAGATTAACACAAGACTCCTCACAGCTTTTCGAGCGGCCATTGACTGTCTGCAGCTTCGACAGATACACCTGCATGGCCGAGCCTTTACTTGGTCGAATGGGCAAGGAATACCAACCCACACCAACATCGACAAAATGATTTGCACCACGGAGTGGGATATCGAGTTTAGCGACGCTCACCTACAGGCATTGTCCACGATGATCTCAGACCACTGCCCTCTGTTGCTAATAGGATCGCTGAGATCCACAACAGCTAGATCCTTTAAATTTGAGAATTGGTGGTGCTCTATCCCCGGGATTCACCAGGTAATTCAAGATAGCTGGCAGCAACAGGTAACAACTTCGGATGAAATCACACGCCTACACATCAAACTCACCAGGCTAGCAAAGACGCTAAAAAAGTGGAGCTCAAACCTCATCGGAAACACACAGTTGCAGTTCGCCATCGCCTCAGAGATCATACTACAGCTAGATAAAGCCCAGGAAGCAAGAAGCTTGTCGGAATTAGAAGTTGGCCTCAGAAAGAGCCTGAAAATGAGAATGCTTGGACTAGCAGTAATACAGAAATCAAGATTCAAGCAGAGGGCAAGAACCAAATGGATAAAACAGGGGGATGCTAACACCAAGTTCTTTCATCTAAAAATAAATTCGCGCAAAAGAAGAAATACTATCGCCTCCATCCAGATTGAGGAACAGGACGTATACAACCAAAGCGCTAAAAAGGAATTTATATCCCAGCATTTCAGATCGGTTCTAGGTACAAAGAAACAAAGGAACCACACTCTCAATTGGAACCTCCTGGGTGTACAGCGGCACAACTTAGCTCACTTAGAAGATGACTTCACAGAAGAGGAGATCCTAAATGCAATCAGAGAAATGAAAAACGACAAGGCTCCGGGACCAGATGGATTTACAAACAGGTTCTACAAGACATTCTGGGGGATCATCTGAATGGACTTAATCCAAGCGGTGAAACAATTCTGCCAACTCCGGATTAACAGATTGTACCTTCTCAATAGCGCAGAAATCGTGCTCATTGCAAAAAAATCACAGGCAACAACGATTAAAGACTTCCGCCCAATAAGCTTAATCCATGCATTCGGCAAGCTGATAACAAAGATAATGGCTAACAGATTAGGACCTGAGCTGGACAAAATCATTTCGGCTACACAGAGTGCGTACATCAAGAAGCGAGGAATTCAGGACAACTTTATCTTCACCCAAAACACCATCAAGACGATGCACCGGAAAAAAACGCCAGGGCTATTTCTAAAGCTAGACATCCAGAAAGCGTTCGACTCGGTTAGCTGGGAATATCTCATAGAACTACTGGAGCATATGGGATTCGGGCCAAGGTGGAGAGACTGGATTGCAGGAATTCTTGCTTCCTCATCGAGTTGTATTTTAGTCAACGGCGAGCGCACGCAGAGCATAAGGCACCGGCGGGGGCTCAGACAGGGAGATCCCTTAACTCCCCTACTCTTCATACTGGCAATAGACCCCCTACAGAAATTACTACTACGGGCAATACAGGCCAGGTTGATCAAATCAATCCCAGGCATCGCAGACGAGTTAAGAATTTCATTATATGCAGACGACGCGGCGATTTTTGCTAACCCCGACAGAACGGAAATACAAACGATGCAATCATGCCTCCAACTCTTTGGCGAAGCAACAGGGCTAGAAAATAACACCCAGAAGAGCTGCATCTACCCTATTAGATGCTCACAGGCCGACATGCAGGACATCATCCAAAATTTCAATGCACGGCTAGCACAGTTCCCCTGCACTTACCTTGGGCTACCTCTCCACACATCCAAGCTTCGCAGAGCAGACATTCAACCAATCTTTGATAAGCTCTCCTCCAGGCTGGCAGGATGGAAAGGCAAACTGCTCTCTAGAGCAGGGAGATTGACACTAATCAACTCAATTCTTTCACCTTGCCTGGTTTACTTCCTCTCTGCCTTCATCCTTGATAAATGGGCCATCAAGCGGATTAACAAGATTATGAGATCCTTCCTCTGGAGAGGAGAGGAGAATTGTTCAGGTGGACATTGCCTAGTAAATTGGAAACAGGTTTGCAGGCCAAAAACCATGGGCGGACTAGGCATCAAGGACATTGAAAAATTCAGCACAGCACTAAGGCTCAGATGGCTATGGGGAGAATGGAGCGCAGAGAAAAAACCTTGGGCTGGACAACAGACGCCTTGTGACAAGAGAGACACAGCTTTCTTTGCAGCCTCCACAGTGCTCCTACCTGGCAATGGTCAAACAGCTAAGTTCTGGACTTCTAGATGGCTACAATCAAAAGCACCCTGCGACATTGCCCTGGACCTTTTCCGGATTGTTAAGAGGAAAAACAGATCGATCACCCACGAACTAGAGAACAACAGATGGATAAGGCCACTAAGGAACATTCAGACGACGACCCAGGCGCACCAGTTCATCACCTTATGGAACCTCATTCAGGATGCCCAACCTCTAAGCGATGCGACAGACTCCATAGCATGGCGATGGGAGCCAAATGCATAGTACTCAGCCAAATCGGCATACAGATACCAATTCATTGGATCATACGCCAGATTTGATGCCTCAACCATTTGGACCGCAGACGCAGAACAAAAATGCAAAATTCACGCTTGGCTACTTATACAACAGAAAATTCTAACAGCAGATAAACTTGAAAAACGGGGATGGCAGAATGGCTCCATTTGCGCTCTGCGGTACTCACGTCGAAACCGCCATTCACATCTCTACAGGGTGTGCGTTTGCCAAGCAAATCCTACGCAAAGTCGCCACAATAAATGGACAAGCGCATGACACCTTCCTCCGTTCTGATCAACAAGGACTCCCAGAGTGGTGGCAATCCTGCGGAGAGGGAAGAACAAAGAAGGAGAATCACAAGATCTATGGCATAGTTATTTACGCGCTATGGAATATCTGGATGGAGAGAAATGCCCGTATCTTCAACAATGTCTTTACTGATGTACACAAAGTAGCGCTCAAGGCTCAAGAAGATATAGTAGCGAGGAGAATGGCGTTTAGCGAAGCATCTAGTGATACAGGAGACCCTACGTTCGTTGTAGCATTCTAGTTATCCTTTTCTGGACGATTGCCATTCATTCACCCATCACTGTAAGTAACACTGTTATTTTCGTTAACTTCTAATCTATGAGAAAAGGCAGTGCTCCTGCCATGCCCTTTAAAAAAAAATATGGAAAAGAAAGTGAGAAATGCACTATTCGTCCGATCCGTTTCCACCCTTCACACGAATCCTTTAGCGTCATGCCGGTCTACTCGCATCATTTATCCTGAAATTAATATATGATGATTGTGCTTAGGGAAATTTTGGGTTGCTAAGCTACAAAATCTAGTTAATTAGGGCATCCGGAGAGATGAATGTCTTTCGTTGTACTCATCGATCTGTATCACTAAGAGATAGCATAGAAAACAACAATATAATAATAGAGAAAGATTGCCTTCTATTGCATTTAATGTTGTTCTATCTGGTTTCCTTGGTTTTAGTTAAGCATGAGCCTTCTCTTAACTTTGCCAAATCTATCTCCTCCTTCTCTCTTCTCTATGTTAACAAATATTTCACGTGGACACCGAGTGGAGCTCAATTGACGTCACTCTGTTGTACTCCTACATGCCATTAGAGGGATCTTTACGTGTTACATATAAAAAAATGACGCTTCTTATTAACTTTAAGATTACCGTAATAGCACACGAAGCCTTAGGGCGCGTTCGGAAGTCCTCCAGCGCTGTGAAATCCTGAAATCCGGCTCCGCGCGCCCGCGCCGAGCTTCCCGCGAGAGCTGCGCGCGTTCGGCAGCCTGGCTCTGCTCCGGGCGACGCTGTTGGGCTGTGCAGCCGAGGCTGGCCTGGTAAGCATCGTCTGGGCCATGGAACGCAGCCCAGTTTGCCTCACATATTATATACGATTTGGGAAAGGAGCCGGGGGGGAGGGGCGGAGCTCACCTTGAGAGATCCGGCGAGAGGCGACTGGCGAGAGGAGAGGGAGGAGTGGAGGCGGCGAGGTCGCGGCTCGGCTCGGTGGATTGGCGGCCGAGAGGAGGGAGAGGAGGCGGGGTCGTGGCTCGGCTCGGCGGAGTGGCGGCCGAGAGGAGGGAGAGGAGGCGGGATCCGGCGACAAGAGAGGGAGGCGACCGGCAAGAGGAGAGGGAGGACAAGAGGCGACGAGGTGACGGCTCGACGTCGGCGAGGTCGTCTCGGGAGGAGAGGGAGGCGACGGGGTGGCAGCTGGGCGTCGGCGTGCTCGCGCCGGAGAGGAATGGAGGCGGCGAGGTTGCGGCTCGGCTCGGCGGACTGGTGGCCGAGAGGAGGGAGAGGAGGCGGGGTGGCAGCTGTGCTCCAGCGGGGCTCTGGCGGGGCTCCGGCGGGTGGGCGGCGTGTCGGACGGGCGGAGCCGGGGTGCGGTGGTGGGTGTGATGAACAGGACGCACAGGTGAGGCCGGCTTCACAAGTTTTTTTCAGTGGCAGCCGTGCGTAAATTTTCCCAATTCTAACCGGCCAGTTTCACTTAGCGGTGGCAGTGGGATGTAATTCATCCGAACTCAGCGTTTTTGAGGAGCTGCAGCGCTGCGATTTCTCAGCTTCTCCAACTCCTTCGAATTACACGCAGGCTCAACGGAGCTTCGGAGAGCTGGATCCAAGGAGCTAGATCGTTCGGCCCAGCTCCACGCGCGAAGTCCACGGAGCGCGGCGCTGGAGTACTTCCGAACGCGCCCTTAGTAGCGCCGTCTGGCATATAGACTTGGAGAATACAGAAATTCGGTCTCAGATTGCATTCACTGAAGACTTGGTGCAAAATTTCAGACGATCGAAGCTAACGAGAGAACTCCCTTTCTTGAAAGGGAGGTTCAGAAATCGCGGGAGATATGATGGAGGCAGCCAAGCAAAAACTAGACATGCAACTGCAAAGACAACAGATATTCATTGAACTTGGACGTGCTTCAACTAATTAATTAACGTACCCTGCATGCATTCTCAGGCTTCAATCAATCAGGCCATTTTCCTACGCAGGCATGCATCTAGCTAGGCTAGCTACATGCATGGACCATGCATGTACTTGGACGTGCTTATATCTATGGTACACTTAACACCGCAAAGCGGTGGTGCTTACATTAACAGTACGTACTCGGTCGGCTCCAATTCGATCTCTGTTCGTTGAATCTAGACGTGCTCCTGCCTTTTGCACAATCGTACCCATGCATGTGTGGTTGACATTGCGACCTTACTAGCCTTTGGCCATACCTAGTGTATATATACGTTGTTCATACATTTTTGATTGTACGTCTAGTGGAATAAATTTGTCTCTGAAGTGCATAATATCCCAACGCTAGGTACGTACGTAGGTGGCATCAACTGATCCTGGTAGCTTAGTGTTAGGGTATCTGTTATATACGAGGATATCTCCCTGATCCTGGTAGCTTAGTGTTAGGGTATCTGTTATATACGAGGATATCTCTCTGATTCACGTAAATTAGTACGGTTCTCGTGTGTTACAATGAAATAAAGAAAAAACATATAGATACATCGACTTATTGTTCTATTTGGTGAATATATGTGTTGAGTTTGATGCGCTCAGTCACAATCACATCGTGAACTTCAGTGTCTTCCTCATATTTACATGCTCTCTAGCAACCATCACATACTTTTCACTCGCATGTCATGTCTTTTCCAACTTCAATAAATTGTTCGTGTGTTTGCTATAGAACAAAAAATGGACATATAGAAACATTCATCAGAGCATAGTTCCAACCGTGTCAAGACAAGCAACGACGTCTTTCTCCCACATTTCTCTCTTTAACTACTACTGTTTAGCCGTCTTCAGTTTTTCTTTCTCCCCGCCACGCCTCTCCTCCAACCCCAACCGCAAGAAGACAAATGTCATCTTTCTCCTCCATTTCTCACTCCCTGCCTGCCCCAATCTGGCTCCTGCATGCACCGCAATTGGCGCACTATCATTCTCCTCTACCATCATCTCGCTCCATTCCACATAGCTCAATCATCACATGCTCGTGTTCTACAGCTCCGGTGAATTCTGCATGATTCCTGTCGCCACCAACAAAAGAGGTGGCATATTAAGCGCCTCGCTTTACTATAGGAAATGGATGATGGACCCTTCCCCCTCCACACACGCGCACCATTTTGCAATGGCAACAAAGGTCTGACTGGCTTGGCCAGCTGACTCCTCTCACCGTTGCTCCGCTCCAACATCATCACCTCCACTTTGTGTCACTCTCATGTGATGTGTGCGCCTTCTCTAGCTGATCCAACGAATCTCTTTCAGGCTTCCCATGATCCGGTTGCTTCAAGCGATAGATGGCAGCCAGTAAGCGCCTCAATTTTAGTATGGATAATGGATGACATGCATTAATGGCAACATACCCTTCTCCCGGCATTCAACAATATGATTCATGGTGCAATCAATTTTTCCTCTGACACCATCGTAACAACACTCGTCTTCCCTCTCCGACAACCATCATGGACATGACATACTCTAACCCATGCCTTGTCTTCTTCAATCCAACCCTACAAGAAGATAAAGTTTCATCTTCCTCCTGCCCCTTGGCTCTAGCTCTTGCTCCATCGTAGATGAGCCATCGCTCCACACCGCCACCATCTCCCCCACACTATGTCACTCTGTCACGTACGTGCCTTCTCTAGCTCTGGTGAATCTTTACCGTGGTTTCTGTCGCCTCTAGAGATAGGTGGTGACGCATTAAGTGCCTCATTAAAAGGTGAACGTGCGGCAATGACAACATTAGAAACGAAGATGCAATCAGCTTTGCATATGGCTCTGCTCTACGGAAGTGCGTGTTCTAACGGACATCGCTATGGTTCAGATCATTATCTAGTGTCAATAATTGTCTCCAACCATGAATTTTCTTTTGCAAGACCTTTCTTCCCAAGAAATCTAGCAAAATGGCATTAGTTCCAAGCTTAGTTTACCAATAGGTAAGGAACTTACATGAATCTAGAGTATGGGTCTAACATTTTTTATTTACTTAATCGATTAATAGGAGGAAGCAATTATCTAATCAAAAGACTTGCCTAAATAAGAAAAAAAACCACTTCCTAATTCCCATGGATACTCGCAACTACAATGATGTAACAGATAAGAAATGACCAAAGCGAAGCAACCGACCAAGAGGCTAGTCATGGAAGGCCCTTCAATGGTTGCGCATCCCCACAGGAACAACACGTCAAGCTGCGTCATTCCTTTATCATTTTTTGAATGAATATAGTTACATTGCTATCCAAAATAAAAATAAAACTTTAATAATATATAGTAATCATGCACTTGCAAGTTTGGCCTAATACATTGCATCAAATATGTCTTCGTTGTAGTATAACATGTACCCTATAAAATGCTTCCTATCTAATATCAAATATTATTGTCAATTTTGTAGTACCAAGGATCCAAGTACTATTTCAATAATAAAGAGCTCACTATTAACCAAAACAAATCCTACACAGAGAATACTTAGGGATTTAATAACCACAATATATCAAAGGGAGCTGCTACAAATCGGCATGCTGATATTGGTCCAAATCGGCATACCACAGAGCCGTCAGATGTTGGTTTAATCAACTGTTGGATTGGCCAAATCGGTCATTGGTGAAAACATTGTTATCGTGATACGGAAATATATAGTTAAAACATAGGCAACAAACGTGTTGAACTAGTGAAACAACAACATGTATGCAACACACGGAGTAGATCCGATTTTTAAGGAAACTAATCCCGGAATTTCAGGAAACAAACTCCAAATTTAGTTGGTTCAATGGACGGTTGGATTGGCCAGATCGGATGTCCATGGAGACATTGTTGTCGTGATATGGAAACATATAGTTAAGGCATAAGCAACAAACTTGTTGAATCAATGCAACACACGTTGTAGATCCGATTTTAAGGAAACATCATAGATCCGATTTTTAAGAAAACTGATCCCAAAATTTTAGGAAACAAACTGCAAATTTAATTGGTTTAATGTACGATTGGATTGGCCAGAGTAGATATGCGTGGAGACATTGTTGTCGTGATACTAAAACATATAGTTAAGACATAGACAACAAACTTGTTGAACCAATGCAACACACGTCGTAGATCCGATTTTATTGAAACATCGTAGATCCGATTTTTAAGGAAAATCGATCCTGAAATTTTAGGAAATAAACTGTGAATTTAATTGGTTTAATGGACGATTGGATTGACCAGAGTAGATATACGTGGAAACATTATTGTTGTGATATAGAAACATATAATTAAACCATAGACAACAAATTTGTTGAACTAATACAACAAGAACATCATTGTACAATGTAAACAATTTCTGTGAAAATATTGTTATCATGATGCAACAATATTTTATTTCCTATACAACAAAAAATTGCTTCACATACAATAATAATTTATTTCCATCATCATCCGACTGCTCGAGACGTCGACGACGACGTGGTGGACGGCAGGGGCACGGCACTGGTGCTCAATTCCTCGAGGCGGTGGCGGCAAGGTCAATGTGGACGGTGGCGACGCAACGCAGGGGCGGGACAATGTTGAGGAGCCCAACGATAGCGCGGTGGACGGCGGGTGCGCGACACTGGCGCTCGATTCCCGGGGGCAGTGGCAGCGAGGTCGACGTGGACGGTGACGACAGCGTGGTGGACGGTGGGGGCACAACGCTGGTGCTCGATTCCCCGGGACGGTGGCGGCAAGGTCGACGTGGACGGTGACGACACGGCGCAGGGATGGGACGGCGTCGAGGAGCTCGACGACGGAGCGGTGGACGGCGGGGGCGCAACACCAACGCTCGATTCCCAGGGGAGGTGGCAGCGAGGTTGATGTGGACGGCGACGACGCAACGTTCATGGGACGACGTTCGACGGCGACGGCGGCAATTTGGGAAGAGATGCAATCGCATGGATTAGGGTTATGAGGTCTTTATATAGACTACGTAGTTAGATTTAATCTTGTGTGATGAATGGCTCCAGAGAAGGCCGAGACGATTGCTCATATCGGCAGGCCGATACGTAGTGTTTCCCTATATCAAATATAACAAGGAACTTAACTATAGCAAAAAAAAATGCACTGAATATTGTATGTTACATGCACGTATCGATGGAATCCGGCCGAGGCATCCCAATGGACTCTTGCTTATATGGATTATCTTTGTTGCCCATTGCCCCTAGTTGAGAATGCCAGGTGTTAGTTTAAAATAAAAACTGAAATTTACTAATATAGTCAGGTATAAATTGACCATCTCAATAATGCACCAAAAGAGTACGTGCTCGAAGCAGCAACATTAAAATGGATCACCAGGGTGGCTTGGTTTATACCTTCATAGAAAGGTGATCAATAGTTCAATATATCTGAGTCCATGAATTCATAATTACATCATATTTTCCTTTTTGAATGGATTCGTATGAAACAAATCACATACATGGTCCATAAGCCTAAAATGTGTGCAGAAATTCTAATCGTTATAATAAGCGCTGCTCTGATTAAAGTCCCTGGGTAGGAAAAATTAACAAGGTGAATGAAAATGAGACGCATCAGACTTGGTTACAAGCTTATTTTGCATCATCAGACTTGGTTACAAGCTTATTTTGCATTGCACAAGGATTATGGACTCGGCTTATATCACTATGATTTCCATCGAGTACACTATCATGACCAAAACTTAATACACTGTCCAAAGGGTTTGCCTTAAAAATATGATAATTTCTATAAGCAATGCAGGATAGCAGATGATAACAACTATATGAAAAACTTATGATGTTTGGCTTAATCCTGCATAGTTTAACAGTTTAAGAGAGATTATATAGTAGAATCTATCAAATGATCAATGAACTATGTAAAGCGTATCATTGCCACATTAAAGCTCCTTTAATTCACTAAAAGAACAAGGGAAAAAATTCACATCTCACATAAAGAATAAAAGAGATGCACTTTGATGAAAGAACCAGATAAATGCATCTCAAGCAAAAAATTAAAATTGTGCAGCATCAAATGGTTATTGGGAGGCAGGGTTCCATGGTGAGGCAGGGGTCCGTGCTGACGGTGCCGCCTTGCCATTGCCATGAAGGCTCTAGTCCCCACTCTTCCATGCGGAGCCATCATTGAGTTGGAGCGATTTTTGGGGTAGTTTGTTCGAGCACGTGATAAGGAAATGAAGGATTATGTTTTTTGTTTTTGTGGGAGAGATTTTTGAGGAAGTTTTTTTGGAGGGTTTTGTGATTCTATGTGAGAGATTTTTGAGGAAGTTTGTTGGGAGGGTGTGATTTTTGGGAAGCTTGTTTGAGCACGTGATGAGGAAGTGAAAGATTCTTTTTTTTGTGATCTTGTGTGGCAGATTTTTGAGGAAGTTTGTTGGGAGGGTTTTGTGATTTTGTGTGAGAGATTTTTGAGAATGTTTGTTGGAAGGGTTGAGGAAGTTAATTAGGAGGGTGTGACACCACCATCACCATCAACTCGTACTTAATAGATAGCAATAGAGATATCATGCCTTCAGGGCTTGAGGAGGTGACCACCGCCGTCGGCCCCCGTTAACAGAACCACCTCTCGTTTATTCTGTTGAAGAACAGAAGGAGATTGGAGTGCTACAACCAGGGACATGTGGAAAAGGACTGTCCAGATTGTCCAAGAAAAGATGAGACAACTGCAAATTTGACTCAGTTAGATGACTCAGGATATGGCTGTGAAGTTCTTTTCGTTTTAAACAAACGGTCAACATGAGCGAGGATGTTGGATTCTGGTAACTATTTTATGTGGCACCTAACAGTGAGTTGTTCGCTTTTGTACAGGTCTGACAAGAGGCTAGCAAAGTGATGATATGGGCGATAGTCATCGGGATATGATATGATGTCGTGGAGCAGATACTCTGGGAAGTTGGGCACATACTAGGGATTCAACATGAATCTAATTTCGTCGGATCATTGACTGTGATGAAAGGAAGAACAAATTGCGGTTGTAGGTGGAGTCATGGTGGAGTCAGGGAGTAGCATTGGAGTCTAATCGGCGGTTCAGTCATTGAGCTACAAAGGTGAATCTCAAGTCCAAGATACATGGAGGTTCGAACAAGACGACTTTAAGATGGTGGAGAACATATTTACCAAGGTGGAGTTTATTGAGATTGTGTTGAATATATATACAGATAGGTTACAAATTAGACTTGATATAGTAATAGGGTACTACAAAGTGTTCTAATAGGGTATGAATATAGTGAGAGTCGGATTCTTATATCCTAATAAAGAGGAGGATGCATGCATTGATTAGATACATGATGAATTGAGTGTTGGTTGGGTGCCTCTCCCAAGTCGAGAGGGTCTGTTTGATTTCATGGTTGTTTCATCAACCTTCAACTTAGTCTCTTAAGCGCTAACATAGTGCACAAGATTTTCTTTATTTTTTTCATAGGGAACATGATTTCTTTTAATAAAAAACCATAAAAATACTATCTTTTGGTGTGGTAAAACTATTTTGAGTATATTATGCTAACTTGGCAGGTAGGATCAGCTAGATATATATCATGTCTCGAAATGCACAACTGAATTCTTGAACTTGGCTAGATGATTCTACTGTACTCGAAACAAGTCCACAATGATAAAAAACACTCTCATCACATACTGATGTGGTGCTGGACTGGTTTGGAGGGTTGTTTCTTTGCAAATAGGACCCTGCCACGAGCACCAGGGAGGTGAGTTGAGTATTAAGAGCGTAATCAAATTGCGCGGTGTTGCCACTTTATGATCGATTTGTTAAAGTACGCCTCGGTGGAGGAGGAGTGGTTCGGGAGAACGGAGACGGAAGAGAAGGAGGTGAGAGAAGAAAAGAACAACACAGAACACAAAGATAAGGTTCTATTTAAAAAAATAACCCGTCAAACCGGTCATGCGCCACATTAGCATGATACGTGGCTGTTTTATGCGCCACATAAGCATGTTACGTGGCCTAACGTCCCCGATGATCTCGAAACAGAACGCACTATGGAATCATCACAAATTAGAAGGCGAGTAAGAAAAAGACGGGGTGGATCCGCCGCCGTTCCATCTCCTCCGGTTCCACCCAGCACCGGCGGCCGTGACCCCGACTACAGCTGGGGACGGACGGGGAAGATGGATTTGAAGAATTCAATTCGGGCCAGATGGGGGGAAAGTTGCCTCTTTTGCTCCGGCCGGGGCCTCGACGGAGACGGAGGCTCAAGCGGCTGACCGTCTCTTCCGCCGCCATAGTTCACCTCGTCACCTGCTGGCCCGCGCTCTGGGACGGCCAGGCGCCTCCGCCTGCACCAATGCGACCATCCCTTCACGCCACCTCCCGCCCCTCGCCTCCCTCTGCTTGATATGAAGGCCGTCCCCAACCTCCATGGCCGTCGTGGTATGGTTCCCTTGGACCTACACTAACGACTGATTTGTCGGAGCAGTTTGCAATCTTGAGCCCCCTCTGTCTCTACGTGCGCCCCTTCACCATTGCTGCTCATGGTATGTTTTCTCTATTTCGTTGCACCTTCGTCTCGAATGTATACTTGTAAATTCTAATGGCCTTCTCTTCACTTCTGCAGGACAAATGGACTCATGTTTCATCAGTACCACTATATACCTGAATCTTTCAAGAAATTGACTGACAGCATCAAGGCAAAATGTTCTCGACTGTGGATTCAGAGTGCATTGCTCCGACAGACAGACTCGCCGCACTTCACACTACCCAGTGAATAATGAAGGTATACACAGTAAAGGCACAACTCCTTACAACTGTCTCAGTTAAGATCTTTGCGTGGCTCTATATCAGTGGTGGTTCAAACTTTAGAGTTCTGGCAAATAAATTCAATGTTTCAAACACATGCCAGTTTTATGCACCATACAGTTATAGATAGGACGCCTTTTCTTGCCCTTCTAAGCCCGCGTTTTGTTTATGATCAAATTTTATCGTGTTATTTTTTTTAGGATAAATTTTATCGTGTTATTGTATAGGCAACAACAAGGACTCAAGGATCTCTGAACCTGAGGATCTCAACACGGGCAAGAGGAGGGCTGGCAGTCTCAAGAAAATCCAGAGGCATTGTGAAGCGAAGAGTTCGTTGCTTCAGCGTGTCCAAGACTCAAGAAGGGCCTTGCCAATCTACCAACTGAGCCAGGCAGGGCTCCTGTTTAGTATACCAGCCAGAATTTTTAAGTAGGCAAATCGACAGAGGTGCGTCTCACAGGAGGACAGAAGAACACGAGCATATACTCCGGCAACTCAAGGGAAACTGACATGTTGCCCTCTTATACCAATATAATGCCTTCTTATTTTCATGGGCACATATGAAAACCATCCACGACATTTGTCGAAAATCGTATCTCTGCTGACAATGAATCAGTTTCCAGTTGATGCAATGCATAAGTGGAGAAAACATATAGTTATCTTGGGAAGGCACCAGCAATATTGACACACCTATTGTCAAAGTTTAAAACCGCGATAGTATACAAACAACTTTTTCACAGGGAATATGGTTCTAGGGATGTTTAACACAGGACATCCTGAGAAGAACTTTGACACTTCCAAACCATCAAGAGTTGCAGAAGTGATGAGAACTTTTAAATCTGATGCTCGGTCCTTGATCAGTCTTTTCATTAAACCTAAAAGGATATTGCTGTAACAAAAGATATCAAAATGAGTCACTACAGGCAAGTTCAACAACCAATAGCAAACTAAAAAAAGGAAGAAACCAGTGTATCGTTTCAAAAATACAGTAGCTGCATTACATTCGCAGGTTCCCTACTGAAAATGCCATTGCAAACAAGCTTACCTACTGAAACAAGGACTCAAGTCTTGTCTTCCTCAACAGGCCTCTTTTGTCCAACTCAAATTGCAAGCTGTGAAGAACAAGAGGGAGTACTGACTCGAGCATCTCGCTTAGCTGGGATTGATCATACATTTGGTTGAGAGTTGGTTTGTCGATGGCGTGCTCCAGGCCGTGTATATAGGTTGGAGCCGTGTATATAGGTGTTCCTTTTGTAGCGAATGACCTGCCGTCGAGGATGCGGACCTTGAGGCTGGTAAATGTTGCCTGTGTAGCAGAGATGAAGATGTGTGTTCTGTTGAATCTGAATGTCCCAATCTGTTGGGAAGTCAAGATTGTCCGTGACTTCATTGTAATACTTGGGCTACTACTTTCTCAGTATATTGTGTAAGCTGTCACGTACCCGAGTAAACAACTCTTTTTTATCAATAGCCCACACTAGCGAGCAATGATGCTTAATGGCGTAAGAAGCCATGTGACCCTTGGTCGCCATCAAATAAAGCAGTGCATGGAAATCAGCAGGTGTGGAGGTTATGTTCCCACCGAAGATGGTGTTCCTGAAGATCTGCTGAACACTTTCATAGTTGTTCTGAGCAAGTCGGTTTGTGTATATGGTTCCGGTTGGTCTGGGGGTCTGGCATCAGTGCCAGCACCCTGCACATAAACTATTGTAGCTTCTTAGTTAACACATGGTGGCTCGCATTTTGCAGACTTCTAGAAAGTGAAACCGTCCTGGTCTTGTCAATTGTTCTAGTATATTTAGCGACTGGCACACACTTGGATTTGCGGTACATATTGGCTGAGTAGGTGATGTCAAAGGAATTATTTAAAACCAACAGAAAGACATTGGCATGAGCGAAATGCAAATAAATTGTTATGGACAAAATTTTGTGCATATGTGCACCGTGACTCTAGTTGAACGTTAAGCACCATACAAGGCACCGTGACCAAGGCATTGAGCTGTCTGGGCAAGATTTAGATAAAGTTGTTAACTAGTGGGCAATCGTTAGTTCATTAGTGATCTGAGCATCCCATCAAGGGGTATTAGCTGGACATGCATCCAATTGATGCATCAAGTGAACCAATTTTTAGCATATAGTACGGGCTGCCTGATGCACTAATTCCTCCATATGAGAATTCATTTCAAGGATTAAAATGAGGTCCAGAAAACAGACTCATGTGCATATATGATGATTACACTTAGAAATTTGATTGAGTACCTTGGTCATTTTAGCAAAATGCAAATAAATTGTTGTGGACAAAATTTTGTGCATATGTGTGCCGTGACTCTAGTTGAACGTTAAGCACCATACAATAAACTAATTGTAGATTTGTAGCAAATAATATGATCTATAAAAGCATATGTGCGCCGTGACTTACACAAGAGAACTCTCTTATTCACTATTAAAACTCTGATAACTCTTTTAGTGGCTAACCTACCACTTCACCTAACGCTACTCACTAGGACTATATATCTCTCATGGTGACTTCCTACTTTCTTTTTGTCGGTGTTACATGAAAGAGAGGGCAACCTTATTTATAGTTACACAAACCCATTGGATTAGTGCCGAGTGGCACACATCCAAACTCTACATTAGAAATATCTTTTTTATAAAATTCTCTTCCAAAATATTCACATATTTAAAATTCCCTAATTTTAGAGTCATCCTCTAAAAATATTTCACCATGCTTATACTTGATTTCTTCTAGAGCCTTCTTATCAAATATCTCTATCTTGTAATACTCCAAAATATTCTAGAAACTTCTCACTTTGTCATGAAGAATTATCTATAATATCTTCAATAGCAAATATCTAGGTATTTATGAGAGCTTACAAACCTTTTAGAACCTTCTTGATACAAGTATGCATTAGATTATATTCAACAGTAATCAAACAATAACACATGCAAAACAGGAATTAATATTTGATGTCGGGAAAAGTGCATTAAAACTAACATAAAGATGATTCTACCGTCGAAATGTGCACAAGAATTCAGTAGAAATGCAAATAAGTTTCAGAAAAATTACAACGCACAAGGATCCAACCACACGATAATCACATAAGCGTACTCTACTAACGCAAAATCAGTGGGGATCGAGCCAAGACTCACCGCGATCAGAACGTAACAGCTAGAGAAATCCGCAGAGAATCGCCCGGCGAGGAGGCGGGCTCGCCGGAGAATCAATTACAATCAAAGTATCGTACAATCAACACACAGGAAAAAGAGCAAGACAGTGGTTTTATGGAGGGACTAGGGGGTGGTCAAGATTTTTTTTTCTTTTTCTTTATTTTTTCAAAACATACTCACTCTGTTGATAGTTGCCCAGGGAGACAGAGGATGTTGACTCACTGGCACAGCATGTGTGTAGTAGTACACTAGATCCTGATACATCTAACATTAGTGCAGCGAATTTTTTGAGGCTGACATTCTGATTATACTTTTGTTATCTCCTTTTTTCCTTTCTGTTATCTTTTGGGGGTGTCATTTTCTGGGATCTGCATAGTGTGACCTACTGCTGCTTAATGTTGTATTGTCAATAGTCTATGTAGGTAACTCCATACATCTAGCCACCTGTTTTTGGCAGATTCATGTCACTTGTTTCATTTGTTAACACGAAATCTCAGAATTTCATTTAAGATTGTAATAATTTGCTTGTTGATTATCTGATAATAAAATCTTTGGTGAATTATCTAACTATGGTATATTTAATAATTCTCTAGGGGCTTACGATACAGAGGAGGCAGCTGCTCGTGCCTATGACCTTGCAGCTCTCAAGTACTAAACAATACTCAATTCTCAGATACTCGTAGGAGGGCCAAATGCTAGGTCATGCGAAATGGTAAGCTGCGTGCACGACGCGTACGTCAACGCCGGCACCGCCGCGGTGACGCCGACACGCAGCTGATGTCTGCACGGCCACGAGCTAGCTATCTAAGAGCTTAGCAGTTGGTCCGAGTGAATTGAAGCTTCTGTGGCAATTCGTCAGGAATATACTATCTTAGTTTCCGTGTATATTTTGTCCAACATGCACGTAAATTTTTTTTTGAGAGTATTAGTTTCCTGCTTGTGTTGTACGCGCATATACCATGATCGATGTTTCAACCGTACTTCGTTCTAGTTTTTTTTTCGAAAAGGACCTGGATCAATTCAAAGTTTCATCAGAAGTACAAAGACCCCGAAAGTAAAAAAAATTACAACAAGGTCCCTGGACCACCGGCGGACCGCTTCTGCCACCAGAGCGAGCCGGAATCGCGCTGCCGCCGCCGCTCCCCAAACGGAGCCAGTTGAAACCTTGTTGAAGACCTTGAGCAGACAGACGGGAAGATCCCGGTCACGTGCCACGGAGGACCAGTGCCCTGGAGCAGAAGCCGCCGCCACCGAAACGTTGAACCGGAGCGCAGATCCAGACTTCAAACCTCGCCGGCGCTCCCGCACGGCAAGGAAACCTAACCACAAAACACACAACACACAAGCTCCACTCACCTCCCGCCGATACGAAGCATCGCCGGAGCAAGGACGAGGCGGGGAGACCTTATTCCTAGCCGACGGTGCCGCCATCGCCTCGTCGCCGCCGAACGGAAACCGAAACCTGCACAAAAGCAAGACAAGCCACCCCCCAGCAAGCCGAGGGTCCGGCCCGCCTCACGGGACCAAGCAGGTCACCGGAGACGAGGCGGACCGGCGAGCTCGCCGGAGGGAGGAGGCGAAAACCCGACGCCCTCTTTTTCGCCCCTTTCTCCTGTAGCAACGAGAGGGTTCGAGAGAAGGAAATACTTAATACAATGTGGAGATGATTTGCTTTAAGATCATGTACTTCGTTCTAGTTAATTAAGCGCCACAAGTAAGATTCAAACATGACATAAAATTCTTCCAAAAGGATTATGAATAAAATTCTTTCCTCTTGTTGATTAATGTTTAGTCAAAATTTTCCGGAAAAACTTTGTTTTCAAGATTCTGAGGGAATACTCCATGCATGCTATAGATTCATGTGATCAAATTTCGTCGTTTCTGCCGTACAATAGCTTACGATTTTAAAGACATTATGAGAAAAACTTCCATTTTCATGGTTTTCTTAGAGTTCCAGTTCATGTATTTTACCATGCTATTACTCATTGTTTTCTTAAACTTTATAAATCAATAGGCAAGGGTCAATTTTTTCAAAAATGTTACGTGCTTCAATGTTTGAGGGAATTTTCCGTGACCAAATTTTCGTCGTTTCTGCTATCCTATAGCTCATGATTTTCAAGTTATTTTCTGAAGTCCGTTTCATGCTATAGTTCATAATTTTAGAGAAAAAATTTGAATTATCTAATTTTGATTTCTTTTTACATACTATAGTTCATGCTTTTCCACATTAATTCGAACAAAATTCCATTTCATTGCTTAAAATATGACCAAATCTCATAGTTTTTGCCATGCATAGCCCACGATGTCAAGATTTCTTCGAAAACATTTCAATCTTTTGTAGGAATTTTCCATGTCACAGCTCACAATTTTATGTTTTGCCATAGTTGGTGTAGTGGAAATTGCAATTTTATGAGAAGTGCTCCTATGCCTTTCTAAAATATTTTTACACAAATCTCAAAGTACTTTAGTTAATTACCGCTAAGGTTAAATTAGTAACTTAATCGTTGTCCAGTCAGGCCCGTGGCCCTTCTTCTCCACACCAACCCACACCACACCTTCTTCTCCCTCCGAGCCCTCGCCCTTTTGGCTGCTGCACCGGCCTCGTCTCCATTCGTTTTCGCGCCTTCCTTGCTCGCTCGCTCGCTCTCGGGAAGCGTGAACCATGGTGCCTGGGCTCCATGATTTCAAATACGCAAATTTAATATATATATATATATATATATATATATAATCAATGGCAACATTATTTCGCAAAAAAAATGCCAGCATGTGAAAAAGGTGACAGGGACATACTCTGTAGCCGTGGTTTTGGTAGTGGGAGAGAAAAGCTTGTGACGTGGCAATGCATCAGCAACAATTGCTTAGTCTCCGTGTGAGCTTGGTGTGTGGGTGGACGGGGAAGAAGGTATTAAGTTTCATGCACCAACCAGTAGAACCAAAAGTCCGAACTGATGGAGAAGGTTGGGCAATCCAGATATACCTCAACACCTCCTCTCACGTATGGCTCGATAAGGCCTAAACGTGGACAGAAAGAGGGCAAGCAATTTTTCTTAATTTAAATTGTGAAAGCTGAGACTTGAACCCAAGACGTTTTGGCTCTGATACCATATTAAGTTTCATGCACCAACCAGTAGAACCAAAAGTCCGAACTGATGGAGAAGGTTGGGCAATCCACATATACCTCAACAGAAGGCACATAGAACACGTGCGCCAATGCTTAAACAAACGTTCCCCCGCTAGCTAGCTGCCTGTTACTTTTGAGCTCATGCCTGGTCATTTATTTAGCATGGTGTATGACAGGTGGGGGCCACATGTGGTCTGTATGACAGCTGGGCCCAACAATCTTATGTTCCCCTCCTCGTGTTCTTATCTTTTTTGGGGGGCCACAACCTTTTGGTCGTGCTTGTTTTCTCTTCTAAATCTGAAAAGATTTGTTATTTACTTTTGGCAGACATTTAGATTGCTCCCAAAATTCTGATGATCTTCTTGAATTCCAAGCTCTTCTACGCTATTCCCGGCTGATTTATCTAACACATGTTACAAACCTCTATCCATATGGTAAATCTACGGTCTAAACCACTCTAGGGTTGCTTGCTCGACGGTTTCAAAGTGCAAGTGATTAAGTGGTCCAAACATCAAAGTTCATGGTCCAGTGTGGGCTCTTTCATTCACCTTGTGATTCTGTCGTAGCAAAACAATTTTGGCTAGAAATTTTACGGTTGCAGCTGATGTCTGCATGGCCACGAGCTTAGCTAGCCGAAAGTCTTTCCAGAAATTCGCCGTCGCTCCGTCGCCAATAGTAACCGAGGTTAGCGTCGCGAACAGCGGTTGATCAGTTTCGTCCAGGGGACCTCCATCATCGTCCATGGCCTATGCGGCTTTATCCATGGCCAGGTGGTTTCAGGTGTATTATCACGATTGCTGGGCTGGTCTCTGGCCAGTCATGTTCGTTTTTTTTCTTGCAACAGATGGCACCAATTACAATTGTCCAGGATGTTCTTGCAAGGGTGTCAAATTCAAGTAATGTTTTACATATAGTCAACACTGTTCTTTATGCAATTAGCTAAGGTATTTCCAGATTGACTTAAGCATATGTGTTATGTATTTCTATCCCAAAAAAAAGTGTTATGTATTGTTACAGGATCAAGATATGTGTAGTCGCTACTGATGGATAAAGAGAAGCTAGCTGAATTTTTTGAACTTAATTTAATCGGTGTTCGTCGTCACTGAGAAAACAAACATTTGGACCGAATTTAATCAGTGCTCATCATCATCGAATTTGTCTTGTTTGATGAAGTTGGTAGGCTTATCGTCGGCAAACAAGTGACTGTCTTGCTGACATCCAGCCAAGGTGGACCTGAGTATCTGCCAGAGGTGGCAGCCATAGTGTCTCGCAAATACACCTGGGCAGTTTCCGTCACTGAAAGAATATACTTTAAGGAGGAATACAAGATTTATTCAGTTGATGTTGATTTTGGTCCACACGCTTCGGTCCCGCGGCTTTTATCTCCAGGAAAATATATGTTGTTGGTTCCTGAAGCAAACCCGTTGCGGCAACAACAACAAAGAAAGGACATCTTTCAGTTCAGCCGCCTTCTCCATTGGCTTCTGTTCCATCAGTTAGCACCGTAGTTCCATCTAAGTCTCCAAAGTCGCAGCCTGAAGAGATTAAGCTTATTGCTGATGTACGTCTTAATTAGTACATCAAGTTTGTAGCCTACTCTGTACTGTTTATTAACTGTTGGTGCTATTATTCAGAGCTATTACAAACATATATTTTGGCTTTACATTTTCTCGTATACATGATATGGCACTCAGATGCGCTATGTACTTTTGTACAAGTTAATCCTCTACATACTTGCTTTGTTTAACATGCATTGACAGATTCGACTTCTGTTACATATGCGTCATATCAACTGTGCTTTTGGGTTGGTGCGTTACCATATCTTACAATTGCTTTGCCTGGTTGTATGTTGCTATCTATTTGGAACTACGATGATGATCTTTCAAAGGTTATTTATTGTCATATTTTTGCCTTATATATGACAGACGGGACTCCTGCATGACCAAACTGTGGTTATGATCTTCCGTTGAAGCACGTGTTGAGGTACATATAGCTTTAAAGTTGTTAGCTTGGAGCACGAGCGGCAGACAAACCGACTCGGACTCGTAGACGTTTGCGACCAAAAAAATTTGCAGAAAAAAAAAGAGAAGTCCGGAAGTAGCATAAAAGATCAAGAATTCTTTTTTTTCATGCAGTCCACACCACATGCGCTCATGTGAAATCTTGCGCATGGCAGCAGCAGAACCAGCCCATCTGGAAGTTCAGGGGTGGTTTACACATCGGATCAGGCTAGTGAACTCTGAACGTAATCCAGTGCCTCTGCTTCACATGCTCATTTCTTTGCAAAACATGCTTAAAAAGTTTTCATCCAGACGAATGAAATTCATCTGGAGCCTGCGGTATATCTTTCTCTAAAGCCTCTTCTTCAAGGCACTGATTTCTAGCTCCCTGGGAAAAAAAATGAACATATAAGATGTAAGAGTCTGCGATGCCTATGTTGAAGGTACGAGGAGAATGAAATGTGTGAAAACCTTTGTTTCCTCGCCTTTTCCTTTAACCGTTTCTCACTCTTTTTAACAATTGCTTCAGTTCCCTTAGCAATTTCACGACTTTTATTATCATAATATTGGTCAGAACATTCATGTTCACCAAGGAGACCTGAAGTGGCAGCACGGAAGCCCTGGATTCTTGTTCAGGGAGAACTAAGGCATTGTTCAGATCTCCAGCCATCTCAGGTGCTGGCCCTGGAATTAAAATTAGGAGAGCAATTGTGAATGTATCATCTGTTTGCTGTGTTGCTACCTTTCGCCATCCTCATTGTCTGCTCTACTACATTTGGATGGAAGATATGTATGACATGATTTCCTTCCGAACTCTTTTTTTCAAGGGAAGATTTCCTTCTGAACTAAGCACCCACACATAGGTTCTGAATATGGGCTTATATAAGAATGTCTTTTACAATACGAGTCATCTATTTGTAAGATCTAATGGTGGAGATTGATCTATAGTGCAGCCTTTTGTGAGTAGTATAGATAACCTAACTTAAGCAGTATATGAAGTTTAGAAATGAAACTGAAATAAATAGACAACAAAATACCTTAAGTCACGGGGTATTATCGGTACTCTAAATGTGCATGGTATGCGAATCCGTAGATTGGACCCATTCCATTCCACGGGAGGCGGCGCTAGGCACTTCCGGCGGTCGTCGTCTCCGACCTCTCGGTTGTCCTTCGATGTCTACGCGCCGCCGCGAAGCCCTATCTAACTCGACGCCGGCGACCGCAGCAGCTGCGTGCAATGGCGGTGTGCCCAGAGCGGGAGCGGCCGCAGCACGTCGAGCCATCCCGCTTTGTCTTCTTCTCCTTCCCCAGGCCCCTCCTCCACGACACCTGCAACCCTTACGGTGACGGCGACGAGGTGTGGCTCCTCCGGGTGGCCGTCCTCGACTCTCCACTCGCCCCCACAGACAGCGGCCATGCTCGTCCCCGACGGCCGGCACCGGTCGTCCGCTTACGCACGGCGCCACGCACGGTGTGTTGATGTACATATAGCTTTAAAGTTTACGGCTTACAGTTTCCTTTTGTTATATCTTTAACTAGCGCTTTTTTTTTCTTGTGTACTCGTTCCTTTCTAGTGGATAGGGAAATCTTCATGTAGAGAGCTGATCATATCATCATATGATACAAGTTAGTGTTGTATTTTGCAGACATATAACGGGATCGAACTCTTGTTTTGAAATTAAGGGATTTTCCTAACCAATCATGCTTGAGGTGCCCAACGCTAAGTACTAGACTAGTCCTAAATGAAAGAGTTAGTGAGGAGGAAGGCAGAGTCGAAATCAGACAGCGAGATCCCAACCACAGTTAAAAGGGGCTCTTGAATTGGTTGTAAAGTATTATTCCATTGATCCTACAAGCTTACATTAGTTGCAAGCAAAGCAACCTGCCTACCCTCGTTGCTCCTCTCTATAGTTAATTAGTTAAGCTCCTCCGATGAAGCGTCTCTTTCGCATCACCTGCCAATCTGCCATTCCTGTCGTCTTCGCTTTGCTGGTTGTCTCAATCTTCCAACTCATGATTAATTGACACAAACAACAGAGTAAATATTCATGCCTCCTCGCTACCTGCTTAACTTCTTTGATTTAACCAATATACTACTCCAGGTGAACGATTAAAATTAATTCCAGCTCAACTACGATCCTGGATGCAGAGTAATTTGGGACTACGTACCATAACAGTTGTTAAAAAAAATTGCACTTAATTACACTAGTGTTACTTTTGAGAATGAGACGTACTGCACCAGAAAGTAGCTGGGATTACTACACTAGTATAGCCGATCGGTTTTGTTAATCCAGCATCACAAAGCACGTGACGAATTGAATTGAGCCCATGCACGATGATTCTCTAATGACATACACCAACTTCTGGAAGCAGTGCTCCATCATGTCACACGAGACTTAATCATGTCTATGCAAAAAGATAGTTTTGATTAGTTAACGTGTGCAGGTTGCAACAGCCAGGTAGGTAGCTAAGTTAGTGTATGTTCCTCGATCCACCCATCATGCGTGTTGCAAAAGAATATATTTTGGCTCTGGCTCCACACAGGTTGTTGAAAAAATAGACCTTCGTGAATCGCTTAGAAGATATTGCTTAAGGTTTATGTTTTGTTTCTCTGCTCTGGACCGTAGCTTACTTTACTGCTCCGTTGACTCTTTTGCATGGAGAGGATTTCTCATGCCCTGTCCGTATTGATGCAAACATCACAGCGTCCATATTTTTTTTCTTTTGCTAGCTGAATTTCAGTATGGTGCACCAAACTGGTACTAACTCCAGTAACTGTAAATTGTTGCTCCATGTTGTCAAAGGAACAGGTTTAAATTATATATGATTCTTATTCCCAGCATAAATTACAAAAAAGAAAAGAACTTGTAAAAGTGAGTCGTGAATGTGACTGTCAAGTGAGTGAACAACAAGGTGGGTGTGGCAGATAGAATGATTAGATCTTGACTCTCAACTTGCAAATTACTGTAGTTAGTAACACTTGATGCTGTTGCTGTATATATGGACAAATGAATCCTGCAGCGAAACCCTTTCTGTAGCTGCTATAGTTCATAAAAGAGTTGGAGTCGAGTAGATTAATTAAGCTGCTACCAAATGAAAGATATGAAAACAGTGCGGACGACAGTGCTGATCAATTAAAGCCTAACAGGACAACAATCATATAATTTCTTGATGCTTTAGAGCAAGGGCAACAGTACACAGATCCATGTAATCTAAAGCTCCTCGATCCAAAGCATAAATTTCATAACCGTACACACGCTAGCAAATTAAGTATGATCATCAAAGCATATGGTAAATTGGGGGCGAACAAAAACATTAATTTAACTGATGCCGTATCTGTATGGGAGGTCAAATATTTTCTTCAGTTATAAATTAAATTACTTTGATCAGAATGACATCATCTCGTATATACTACGTGTGTTCTTAGATGTCGATTGCTGTGGAATATGTACAGTCAACTTTTTAAAACTTTCATCACCAATATGTGTAGAAATATTTTGTTACACTTTATGAAAATAATGTCATTAGATTCGTCTTACAAAATTCTTTCGTACTATACATTTTTAATATTTTTGATAATATACTATGCTTAAAAGTTATAGTTAAAATCTTATATTAAAGACCGTTAAAAATATAAAAAATCTACGTATAAGAACGGAGGAAATACATTTAATACTAGTATAATACTAACTACTTGGGACACTTTACAGATATCAACATGCATAACAGCATGCCAGCATCAGAAGGAAGGCCCCTTTTGAGAATTGGATATGTTTATTGATCCATCATGCAAGTTGTCAAAGAATATTGGCAGGCAGGAAGGTAGTTGCAGAAAGGCAACCATGGATCACTTTCCAAGCACAAGGCAGAAGGTTCTTAAGGTTTATTTTAACTTCTCTGCTCTGGCTAGCTTTCCTATAGCATGCAAAAAAAAAGTGACCGACATGCAAACTGCATCGTTGACAATTTTATAGATTTCTCTTATCCTGTGTTGATGCAAACATCACATCCTCCATGATTTGTGCTGAAATTTAGGATGGTGCACCGGATTGGTACTCCGGTAACTGTAAATTGTCCGCTTTGCCGCTATTACTATGAACGATAATTGTTACAAAACATCATATTGTTTTGGAGCAATCCAATGACACAGCATCTAACCTTGCCATACCACCACTTCACTCGATGTTCGTCTACTCTACTTCTTCCTTGCTCCTCCCACGTCGTTTGCGACAAGCGATAGGTGGTGGCGGAGGACGAAACAACAAAATAAGGATACATTGAGTGTTAGATTGGACGAGATGGCTAGTAGAAGAGAAAGGAATCGGTGGTGCGGCTGCACCGGTAAAGATGGGCAATGCCATTATTCATATAGCCAAACGGAAATTTAGTACATGGCATGTCATTGTAGAATCGCTACAAAATAAGTAGATTGCTTTGGAGCTTTCGAACGATACGGTATAGAACCTTTGCTCATTGTTCACCAGAAGGCTGCTATCTCTTGTTTCTTCCTTGCTACTCCCGTGTTGTTTGTGAAAGTCGATGGTTGACAACGAAGAGCGAAATGACAATATTAGGGTGCAGTGAGTGTTAGATTGGACGAGATGGTTTGGCGGAATAAGGGGAACTGGTGGTGTGGCAAGGTGGTCAGCTCACGGCTAGGCACCGGGGGGGGGGAGGAGAAAGAGAAGAGAGAGAAGGACGTAGGTAAAGATTTACGTTACAAATTGTTTTTTTCTTTTTTAAAGGTAATAACTGTTACAAATCCGGTCGAGCGGAAAATGTTACTGGGAAGTGATGGTGGGTGGCATCTAGATCTTGACCAACGCACACGGCCTCACCGGCCGGACGCCGACACCCTCCCTACAAATCAGCACACTAACAACAATTTCTTGCCGGAGTCGTCGGAGTTGGGCTTTCCCTTCCCCACTCCCACCACCACCACCCCCCAAAGATTCCATTTTTTCCATCGCGACCGCCACCGACAGCGGCAGCGGCACCATCCGCCGCCGGCGGTCACACCACAGTCGCCGCCATGCCCAAGCCACAGCCTCCACCCGCATCCACCTTGCCCTCCACCACACCGCCGCCACCCTCCAACCCGGCCCCCACTCCGGTCACCAAGCCGCACCGTCCGCTGCGCCTCGACGCCCTCGCCTCCTCCGCGCGCTCCCTCTTCGCGGCGGGCCGCCGGTCCCCGGTCACCACGCTCGCCTGCGCCATCACCCTCCTCGCCCTCGTCATGTACGGCGAGGACGCCCGCACCATCGCCGAGCTCTCCATCGACGACTATCTCTACCCGGATGCCGACATCTACAACGTCTCCGGCCTTCCCCCCGTCGCGCTGCCCCCGCCCACCTGCGACCTCGCCCGCGGCCGCTGGGTCTTCGACAACGCCTCCCTCCCCCTTTACCGCGAGAAGGAGTGCACTTTCCTCACCAAGCAGGTCACCTGCCTCGCCAACGGCCGCCCCGACGACACATGGCAGTACTGGCAATGGCAGCCCAACAATTGCTCCCTCCCCACGTACGCACTTGCCTCGATCGCTTCATTTCTATCTTGGCTAGCTAGATCTGCAACAAGAAAGCGCCGAAGCTTGCGTCTTTCGATTTCTTGGGTAATTGATTAGCTACTTAGCTTGTTTGGCTGGTGATAATGGATTCGATTAGGTTCGATGCGCGGAGGTTCATGGAGAGGATGCGGGGGAAGAGGCTCATGTTCGTGGGGGACTCGCTGAACAGGAACCAGTGGGAGTCGCTGGTGTGCATGGTGCAGCCAATCTTGAGCAAGGGGAGGAAGAAGGTGGTCAAGAGGGGATCGCTCACCATCTTCCACGCCAAGGAGTACCGCGCCACGCTCGAGTTCTACTGGGCGCCCTTCCTCGTCGAGTCCAACTCCGACAACCCCAAGATCCACAGCATCGAGCACCGGATCATACGGCCGGAGAGGATTGAGGGACACGCCAAGTACTGGAGGGATGTGGACTACCTCATCTTCAACACTTACATCTGGTGGATGAACACCGCCGACATGAAAGTCCGGTCAGTCAGTGCCCATCGTTATCTGTAAAGGATACATATACATTACTCCAGATTATACTATAGCTGTTGTAATTCTGTGCTAAAATGTGGATCATCTTTCCTTTGCTGAATTTTTGCAGGAGGCCAGACTCAAGGTATTGGTCAGAGCACGACGAGGTGCCGAGGATTGAGGCGTATGGCAGGGTGCTCAAGACGTGGTCAGACTGGCTGAATGAGAATATCGATCCAGCGCGGACTTCAGTGTTCTTCATGACAATTTCTCCTCTTCACATCAGGTGATTAAAAGTTGCATTTCTGAATTTTCTCTTGTATGAGTAATGGCAGTTCATTATGGACTTCAGCTAGTTCCAATGCTTTGGACCGCTGTCTGTGCAATAGGTCACCAAAACTTGGCTTGGTTAAAGTGGTTTATTAAGTCCCAATCACGTTATAGAGAAGCAATGTCATTGTCCAACAGAAGATGTGGTCAATGGAACTCAGCTGTTAAGTTTGCTGATGACCCACTAGGAACAAAACTGGCCTAATTTCCGTTTCTGATAGTAGTGTGGCAAGTCAATTCCCACCAGTAGATCTATCTTTGAAATCTCTCTGTATGGTACACACTTGGTACCATAACATCCTCATGGCAATTAATCTTGAGAATTTGCAATCCTGAAGAGTTAACATGCCAACTAAATTTCAAAAACTTCACTCTAAAATGTCTTGCCATATTTCTGTTGTGTTGTATGGTTCACATGCTATTTGAAATCATTACTTAAAAGCAAAGAAAAGTCTTTAAGATCCCAACAAATTTCTAGGTGGGCCCGGCTAACAAATAATAAGGGAAAGCAACATTTGGTATAACAATAAAAAGATAGCTGTTTCACATGGGGGTGTGGTGCAGGGTGTGATGGAAGTGGGTGGCATCTTGTGCACCACAAGCAACATGCATGCTAAGTTTTGACTTGTCAATACCCTCCAGAAAGTAAAAAGGAATTTCCCATTGTATCTGGATTGGCATCTCATTGTTCATTGCTGTTCTCACATACAGATATAAATTGGGCATACCCAGGTGATGTGTTTGGGGGTGTTTCACAGTTAAAACGATTTTAATATGGATTTTACCAGAAAGAAAATCATCCACTATTAAGGCGCAGTTTGCAATCTACAAGATTGTGATCAAGGTTCAATCTTGCAAAAATATGACATAAATGTGTCTACTTGCAAAACCTGATACTTTTACTGGAGCATTTACAATATCTATGTTGTATCTACTTCAATGTCGCCTAGGCTAGTAAGAGAAGGAAGGTACTGCTAGGAGATTTCTCAGAACAGTAGAACTCATGGAACTCTCAAAGATGGTCATTGAGGCAGAAACATAATGGTAGGAGTAATAAGTCGATAGAGATGGCCGTTGACTTATCATTGATGCTACCATCACCAATTAATTATGGTACTGCATTTGTAATTCATAAATTATATAGCAATGCCCTGCAGTTAGTTACATGTGTGTGCTGGTATTAGCGATCCCACTAGCCTGTCAATAATCCATCCACTTTCCTGAAAGTTTAGCCTCTATTGGTCAGACTGTTTACATCTGTTGCATCTTCCTTGGGAATGTCAGCAAAAATGAGTCTGAACAATTGTTATCTTAACCATTCTGATCTTTATGAAGTTTCAAATATCGTAATTTTATTGTTAATGACCTAAATAAACAACGTAGATGTGCTATGTTAGACATGGCAGATACTTTGTCTATTACCTCTATCAGATTCTTGAATCTTGTGGATTGCTAAAACAAATTTCTGTTGTGATGCTCTCTTGAGAGCAGCCCAGATAAATGGGGAAACCCCAATGGGATCAAATGTGCGAAGGAGACGCTTCCGGTGCTCAACTACACCGAACCCCTTGACCTCAACCACGACATGCGGATGTATGACCTGGTAGCAAGCACGTCCAAATCTATGAAGAAAGTTCCGGTCACACTAATTGACATCACGAGGATGTCAGATTACAGGAAGGATGCCCACACATCCGTCTATTCCATCCGACAGGGTTATCTGCTGACGCCGAAGCAGAAGGCTGATCCGGAGAAGTTCGCCGACTGCATCCATTGGTGCCTTCCTGGCGTGCCAGACGTCTGGAACACGGTACTCTATACAAGGATCTTCTCGAAATTATCCACTTCTTCACTGCCTCCCTCTCTCCCCCCCCAATGAGAAGCAGGGGTTCGGTCTTTTATGCCTCCATAGGAAATGTACCATTGCTCAATCATTTTTTTTTGGTAGCTGGTAAAAGTTAGAGGAAAAGAATTGTGTGGGCTGTTTACTAATGGCATGTAAAATTGTTCAATTGAATTGTAAATTAGTTTTGACTTGCCAATTGAGCAGAGAGCATTGTAGTAGACAGTTGCACTATCAAATCTGAAAATACGCGACATACATCAAGCTGGATCGTATAAAGGGGCATTACTATTTTATACAGATTGTATCTGCAGATGCAAGGGGTGTGTGAACTCTTCATTCTTTCTTTTCTTTTCCTTTTCTTTTATACGGCATGTTTGCAGAGGAAATGTAAGGTGAGATTTATACAAACTGAAAGAACGCAAAACTGAGATTTTATCTGCCATTCTCTTGTGATTTAACTGCCGAGCAATGCTCAAAATCAACAAGACGCAAGTGCTTTATGAATACTAGTATTTCATCAGTGAAAATAATATGATCTTGCTTTTTTCTTCGAACACATATGATCTTCTGTTTTATTGTGACTTATTTTGGGTTGCCATTTCATTTTGAAACTTGTGTTGTACCTGTGCCCTGAACGTGTCTTGCTTCCATATTTCCTCAATTTTCATGCTGTAAAACACCAAGGAATAGAAACGGAATGATCCTAGCCCATCCTTCCTTCATTTTGTTTGGGTCCTTAAACCTTCTGCACCTGTCCAGCAGATATGCACAACCTTGATTAATCTGTGGGCTTAATTCATGGAGGCCGACCTTTTTCAAAGTGTGGGGATGCACTGGCCTGATTTTTCCCCCTACGACGTGCAACTAGTTATCATAATCATCCTTAAAGCTTAAGAACAAAGAGATCACGAGATCAAATCCAGAAAATCCTTCTGCGTCAAAAATCCGGAGAATCTTCGATAAACCATCGTAGCTACTGTGGCTCAAAATGTGCCCATTAATTAGCCATAAGACAAGAGTACTGTAGCGTTGGACTAGCCAGAGCTTGGTATATATGCGCTAACTTAATCGTGAAGTACTCCTTTGGGGTTAAGAAACTTAATCGTGAATAGCTCATTTTGGTTAAGAAACTTACTAACATTCAGAAGTTTACTCGGTAATCTTAATTAATTGGAACTCAGCTTCTAACCATGCCTCCAAATTTATGTCATGTACATACATGCATGTACTCTACCGACCTTCCTAGCACTAGTGGCATACATGCATGTTCTTTCCAGCACATATGAGGTTAACCCAGCACCACCTTTATGGCTCGTGACTATTATAATGCTGGATCTAAGTGCTACTCATAGTTAAGTGCTAACTGCTAAGTAATAACAACGTATAAAAGGCTAACCAATATGTTGCTCCAGTCTTTCCTCTCGTGTCAGATAGCCAGCTCCTGTTCTAAAGGAGTACCCTTGGATTTGGATATATCAAAGTACACCCCAAGTGATTCTTGCAAATGAATCCAACCTAACAACAGGGACATAGTTGCTAGGGTAAAATGAAGCCACCATTATGTTTTCATAGCTATTATAGATGGTACAACAATCTTTTTATTCTTATTCTACATTCTCGTTTTCTTTTGCATTTATTTTTACTTCCATTTGCAAAAATGATGGTTTGATATGGTCTTGAATGTAATACTCCCGCCCATTGATGTGAGAGACTCATGTGGTCCATGTATAGTTGTGTACTTGTGTGGTGAGATTAATCCCATACATGGAGTTTATGTAGAGTTAGTCCAATATATATACTCTTGTGTTCTAAATATAACACTTCCGAGTTAACCATTTTACCTGAAGCGACGACGAAAGTGTTAAAAAATGCTATGTATATGTGGATCCGTCCCATAAGTGCACATGGCATTAAGTGTATTTGGGTTCGGGGTGTTACGGTGAAGTACACCTAAGTTAGAATGTACATCCATGGTTACTCGTATCTTTATCTCATTGCTATGTATTCCATCTCCTCCTTGGTTCTGGTGGAGACAAGGCAAGAAGAGGACTTGAGAAGGAATGTGGAGAATAAGAATGTGAAAAACAATGGGAAATAGGAGAATGAAGGAGGAGAATATTAATAAAGTAACACATGCTTTAACTTCCACTATGTATGACAATTTAGATGTCTTTAAGAGTATATAAAACTTGTCAAAAGGCTTCGAGTGCGCTTAAAAGATGGTGTTAGTGTTTCAAGCGGACATCCTTTAATAAGGAAAAACCATTACACTATCGTAGGGGCTCTAAAGGCTTCGCAGCATTCATATGACCATTGGGTCGTCAAGAGATATCAATGTCCTTTAGTTGAAGGATATAATTATGCCCTTAACAATTATGTTCCTTTAATTGTAGTTAGGAGAGAGAGAGAGGGAGAGAGAGTAATTAATTAATTAGAGAGATGGTGGAGGACTAAAGTGTAAAGGACTTCCAACAGGGACGGACCAGACCCACTACTAAAATTGCATCTTCTCTGCCCTGTTCCCTTCTTCTTCCCCGTCCTCAGATCCGATCTCTCCCTCCCTCCCTCCCTCGCTCGCACCGGCCGGGCGAGGCCACGCACCACCCTCACTCCCTCCGTCTCGCCCGTGGGAGCTCTCTCCACCGCCGTCTGCCGCCATGGCGGCGGCCAACGCCCCCATCGCCATGCGCGAGGCCCTCACGGTAATTAATACACACACACACACACACACACTCATACTCTCTCTCTATCGGAAGTCAGATCAGATCTCTCCGAGGTAGGGCTTGTGACTCGCTGACTGATATGGCTTCCATGGCGGCCATGGCGTTGGTTCTTGCAGCTGACAAGCCTTGGGATCGCGCCGCAGTTCGTCACCTTCACCCACGTCACCATGGAATCGGACAGGTACATCTGCGTCCGGGAGACCTCGCCGCAGAACAGCGTAGTCATCATCGACATGGCCATGCCCAGCCAGCCCCTCCGCAGGCCCATCACCGCCGACTCCGCACTCATGAACCCCAACACCAGGATCCTCGCCCTCAAAGGTACCCGCCTAGATCTACCGCCTCGCCCTACCCTCCGGGATCTCATTCTCATCACGCCCCCTTTGCTGCTGCTGCTGCTCCATCCTAGGCCGGTCGTGGGATCTGTCAGAATTGGACGGGGATCTCAACTTCTAGCTCCTTAGTGTAGTGTACGAAGGCCCAGTGGCTATTAATTTGCATAACTGGGATCAAGTTTCAGCTTGGGATCTGGCAGTTTAGCGTGGTAATTACAATTTTTTTTTGCCTTACTTGCCATAACTGATAAGACATCCTTTTAGTTATGCCATAGCCGTTTGCTCGATCATTTTCAAGCTGCGAGCCCTTAGGAGTAATGATGGTTTGCTATCAGTTTGCAGACATAAAAAATTCTATTTTGATAATATGCCGAGGACAGAAAGATAGCTTGGTGATCTAATATCTGGAAATGGACGATAAATACAAGCATTTTAGAATTCCAAGAATACATGCTCTGACGAAAGGCCACGGACTCACAATTTTGAGATTTTGCTGATGTCTATTGATATGCTACAGTTTAAAAGTCTATGATAGCTGTGTGCTTGCAAGTGACAAGGATTGTAGCATGGCATCTCTTTTGCTGATACTGCTACCATGATCTCGACAGACTCCCTTTTGTTGAGCATAGCTTGGACCTTGGATAGGGTATCATAAGAGTAAAGTTTTGTGAGTTTTTTTATGCTGTCGTTCTTGTTGGATTGATGACCTCTCCACAAACTGGCTCCTCAGGAGTTGCTTATGATCTATTTTTTTCAAAGAAAATGCCCCCTTTTTACCATTCCTGTTTGCTTTGGGTAGTTAGTTGCCAAGGAGTGGAACTTGAATTTAAACTGAAGTTATTTGTTATGGAGTGTTGCGTTTTGTACCCGTTTGATGTGATAATTCGGTTTTGGTGCTTCTCTACGTAACACGCTTCCTCTTTCCAAATGGTATACCAATATTGATAATGCAAATAAGGTGATAGCGGAAGAAGCTGTTCTCTCATAATCAGAATTGTTCTAACTTAAATCATTTAAGTTGAAATGACTGGTTCGTACATCTGCAGCATAGTGTCTGGCTGCTTGGATTTTTTTTGACAGAAACTGTATATTCATACTTAAGCATTATCATCCAGTTACTTCAATCTATGTAATTCAGGAGTTTACAAATGCAAATAATAAAATTTCACTGAATTTTGCAGCTCAAATACCTGGAACGACTCAGGATCACCTGCAAATCTTCAATATCGAGGCTAAAACTAAAGTTAAGTCACACCAGATGCCGGAGCAGGTAATTTTTTTAAGTCTTTCCAATTATTATTGCCCCTTTTGTTTAATTGCAATCTATAATCTTACTCGATGTATTATCTTACACGATGTATTATCTTACATATCTTCTCTTCTATGATTGCAGGTTGTGTTTTGGAAATGGATCACCCCAAAGTTATTGGGTTTGGTAACACAAGCATCAGTTTATCACTGGTCAATTGAAGGTTACTCCTCTCACAAAACACAGTTATTATCTGTTTAAGTATTATTTCCAACTTTTTCATGATTTGGCTGCTAAGAATATGAAACCAAGATAATCATTGCTTGCTTTTGTTGGAGTGCAGGAGATGCTGAACCCATTAAGATGTTCGATAGGACAGCTAATTTGGCCAATAATCAGATTATCAACTATCGGTGTGATCCAGCGGAGAAGTGGCTCGTGCTTATTGGAATTGCACCTGGTGCTCCAGAGGTATGCTCGTAAACAACATTCTTAGCATGTATCATCATAACAGGGTGTGCCATTGTCTTTATAATTGAACACACTATGAAGATCAAAATTATTTTTGTGTCCCTTCCTGCTATTGTTTGTTCTAGTCCTTTGATGATTTTGACCACTCTTGGTGTACAAGACTATAATTATTCATATGTGTTTCTCACTTTCTCATATTGATGAGCTTTCCTTTTCACCTATCAGAGGCCGCAGCTGGTGAAGGGAAATATGCAACTTTTTTCTGTGGATCAGCAGCGTAGTCAGGCACTTGAAGCTCATGCAGCATCTTTTGCAACATTTAAGGTACTGTTCAGTTATTTTGTGCTGTTTATATTGTTGTTTAACTTCTAGTATTTATCATCTGTGCTCGATTTTCCCTCTCCAGGTTGCTGGCAATGAGAATCCGTCAACCCTCATCTGTTTCGCCTCGAAGGCATCTAATGCTGGACAGATTACTTCTAAGTTGCATATTATTGAACTGGGTGCCCAGCCAGGTTTGCATTTAGACCCTGAAGTTTTATTTTTGATTATATTTAATTTTGCATTCAAATGTTTAGTGGAGCAAACTTGAGGGTACTACCATTTTGTAAATGCAAAAGAATGTGTTTATCCACCGTATGTTTGTCATTCAATGTAACCATTGAAAAATTGCTCTGTTTACCCTGTATTTTCCTTGTAGGCTACCCGTCTTGCACTTTCATTAAAAGTGAAATTTTATTTTATTTAAATTCATTTCCCTGTTCTCATTTTTGTTGTTGAATCATTTATTGCAGGGAAACCTGGCTTTTCAAAGAAACAAGCCGATCTCTTCTTCCCACCAGATTTCCAGGATGATTTTCCTGTAGCCATGCAGGTTGTATTTTAGGTCCCAAAGGAAGTACACCCTGTTAGATACCACATAATAGATCTGATTCGTTTTATCTTCTGATTACAGATCTCTCAAAAGTATGGCCTTGTCTATGTAATTACGAAGCTTGGGCTTTTGTTTGTATATGACTTAGAAACTGCTGCAGCAGTTTATAGAAATAGAATCAGTCCAGATCCTATATTCTTGACGGCGGAGTCTTCTACAACTGGTGGATTTTATGCCATCAACAGAAGGGGACAGGTTTTGCATGCCACAGTTAATGATGCAACTGTTGTGCCTTTTGTCAGCGGTCAAGTATGAAGTTCTGCACTTCTTCAATTCCTTAGCTGATGCATACATTATATAATCCTTTTAAAGTTCTAATACATTTGGTGCGTGCAGTTGAACAACCTTGAGCTAGCTGTGAATCTCGCCAAAAGAGCTAATCTTCCTGGGGCAGAGAACTTGGTAAGCTCCATAACTCATATGCTTTCATGGATGATGTTTTTTACGTTTGCGTAACTTGCTCACTTTTTTATCTGTGCTTGTATTTTAGCACAAATCTTTAGTATGAGTTTTGTTACTGAGTAGTTTCCTTGTTGGATTGTTGAACTATGTGTTGCTAATTTCTTCGTGTTCCATACAAATTGTTTAGCCAACATGTTTAAGCATTTTTCTAAATCGCCTACATTCAGCACTTACATTGAGCACTTCAGCCTTGTAAAACTGTTTGCCTAATTACCTCTTAGCATACCTCTATTTCATAGTTGAAAATGTTATGCTTTGGTCATTTTGGCAGTTGTCCTAATTGTTCTCTGGATGGCACTAATCATTTTCCGCCTGTATCTTGTTCTAGTAACCATTTTTTGTAAGTGGTACTGGACTGCTTATTGCATTTGCTGTGGGTATTTTGCACCATTACCCTTGCAGTCACTCAAATGTTAATGCTCTATACTGGCTGTAGAATTTAAGACGACGTTGATTTGGATTTACATCTTCCTATCTCATTTTGACGTGTGGAGACTAAGTGTTAGATATTTTGAATCGCAGGTTGTCCAAAGATTCCAGGAACTGTTTGCGCAAACAAAATACAAGGAAGCAGCAGAGTTGGCTGCGGAATCCCCTCAGGGTCTTTTGCGAACTCCTGAGACTGTTGCAAAATTTCAGGTGTCATTCTGTTCATGTTGCCTGTGAAGCTATTAGTGCCTATTTACCTCCTTTTCACAGCTCGTTTGCCACCTTTGTACTTTCTTAATGAGCCAGCTATTCTTGATAGACTCAACTGCGTGACTTATGAACTGTGCTTGCGATCTGGCCGTAGAGATCATTCTGTCTCTTACCATATAATTTCAGCAAATTGACTACTGTGCTAGAATGTCGGAAAAGTTGCCAGGGCTTTGTTAGCTGAAGTTGTTGAGTTTCTGTTTACCACGAAAGAGAAACTTGTGGTGGTTACTTATCATTCCTTGAAAGTATTATTGGATAAGAAAAATACAGTTACAAAGCAAATTCATGTTTATTCTTTGCACATATACAGTTAATGTGCTTAAATGTTCATTTGTCATTCTTTATTTGAAGTATTATTGGTTAGAGAAATACAATTACAAAGAAATTATCGTCTTTATTTTTTACACATACAGAATTAATCTTCTTAAAGTGTAGGTTCTTCTACTTGGCTGACTTGCCATTTGTGTGCTTCAAATGCAGAGTGTTCCTGTTCAAGCTGGGCAAACACCTCCGCTCTTGCAGTACTTTGGCACATTGCTTACTCGAGGGAAGCTCAATGCTTACGAGTCTCTTGAGTTATCTCGACTTGTTGTCAATCAGAACAAAAAGAACCTTTTGGAAAATTGGTTGGCTGAAGACAAGTTGGAGTGCAGTGAAGAGCTTGGAGATCTTGTTAAGGTAATTTAGGTGTTGTGCTGTGTTTCTTGATTGCATAGATTTCATTGTGCTTCTATAAGTTTCGTTCACTGCTGTGTCTGGATTGTTCACTAATTGGTACTTTGGTGTAGACGGTAGACAATGATCTTGCACTGAAAATATACATAAAGGCTAGGGCAACTCCTAAAGTCGTTGCCGCTTTTGCTGAAAGGAGGGAGTTTGACAAGATCCTTATATATTCAAAGCAGGTATAATGCTTTGGTACTGTTGAATTCCTGTTTTCAGTTGTTAGACCTGAGTTCAGCTTGGACATTAACTGTTGACCGAAATCTTTTGCTGTTCCAGGTTGGGTATACTCCCGATTACCTCTTCCTCCTCCAGACAATCTTACGCACAGATCCACAGGTAATATGTTGTTAAGCAGAGCTGGGCCGTGGTGAAACATTTGATACTTGGTTGTGGGGTTCTTTGATCTTTGTAAATCCTTGCTTAACTGTATATCCTATATATTCTTGACCAGGGAGCTGTTAACTTTGCTCTCATGATGTCACAAATGGAGGGGGGTTGTCCATTAGATTATAATACCATAACTGATCTCTTCCTTCAGGTATCCTTTCTGTTCATATCAATGCTTTCATGATTTGTAATATTCTTTCTATCCTTTTCACTATGAAATTCGGCTGTATGTCTTGCCTTATGTGTCTTCTGTTAACAGAGAAACATGATACGAGAGGCAACAGCTTTTCTGCTGGATGTTCTGAAACCGAACTTGCCAGAGCATGCATTTCTTCAAACCAAGGTAGCATTCTTTTATTATCTGAATATGAACAGTTACCCTGCATGTTCCGTTACTCAGTAGCTTCTGTTTGTACCGATTGTAGGTTTTGGAGATCAACTTGGTGACTTACCCAAATGTTGCTGATGCTATCCTTGCTAATGGTATGTTCAGTCATTATGATCGCCCTCGTGTTGCTCAGCTGTGTGAAAAGGCTGGCTTGTACTTGCGGGCCCTCCAGGTCAGTATCTTTGCATGGTTTCAGTTGATCTATTCTCTTTGGCTCTCTGTTTACTTATTCTTGTATTGTGATGCAGCACTACGCAGAGCTACCTGATATCAAGCGTGTCATCGTGAATACCCATGCTATTGAGCCACAGGTTTGTTCTCTTCAGTTATGTTTGGTTATCAGTCTCTTTTTGTCTGGTCCATTAACAACTTTTTTGCACAGGCACTTGTCGAGTTCTTTGGCACCCTTTCTAAAGAATGGGCGTTAGAGTGCATGAAGGACCTTCTACTGGTCACCTGAGAGGAAATCTTCAAATTGTTGTGCAGGTAATCCTGCTCAGTTTCCTTCTAACTTTTCTTTCCTGTTGCTCCTTTTCTTTGTTTTTAGTTCTAATTATCACAAAACCTGTGACACATCTGCAGGCTGCCAAGGAATACTGTGAGCAGCTTGGAGTTGATGCTTGCATAAAACTATTTGAGCAATTCAAATCTTATGAGGGCCTCTACTTTTTCTTGGGATCCTATTTGAGCTCCAGGTGCTTACTCCTGATGTTGATAACTTGATATGTTTAAAATCCCTTTTTCTTAATGTGACACCCCCCTTAATATTCGACTTCTTCGCATGCAACAGTGAGGATCCAGATATCCATTTCAAATACATAGAAGCAGCTGCAAGGACTGGACAGATCAAAGAAGTTGAGCGTGTAACCAGAGAGTCTAACTTTTACGATGCTGAGAAGACAAAGAACTTCTTGATGGAGGCAAAATTACCTGATGCCCGTCCGCTGATTAATGTTTGCGACCGCTTTGGTTTTGTTCCAGATCTGACTCACTATCTGTACACAAACAATATGCTGCGGTATATCGAAGGCTATGTACAGAAAGTATGCAACTCTTCGAGTCTAGTGTTACTTGAATATCGTTCTTCTAATATGTTGAGTATGTTGAGTATATGAATGTCTATTTCCCTTTGTCTTGTTTGCAGGTTAACCCTGGAAATGCTCCGTTAGTAGTGGGGCAGCTACTTGATGATGAGTGCCCGGAAGATTTCATTAAGGGCTTGATTCTGTCTGTTCGCTCGCTACTTCCTGTTGAGCCACTGGTTGATGAATGCGAGAAGAGGTTTGATTCTAGCTCTTATCCTGTACACACACGCGCGCCTGCCTTTTCTGTTGGTCTTATTTGTTTCATATTTTAATCAGGAACCGCCTACGGCTGCTGACACAATTCTTGGAGCACTTAGTGAGCGAGGGTAGCCAAGATGTGCATGTCCACAATGCCCTTGGGAAAATTATCATCGACAGCAACAACAATCCTGAGCATTTCCTTACTACCAACCCATTTTATGACTCTCGTGTCGTGGGTAAATACTGTGAAAAGCGGGATCCTACACTTGCTGTTGTTGCTTACAGACGTGGACAGTGCGATGATGAACTTATTAATGTTACCAATAAAAACTCACTGTTCAAGCTGCAAGCTAGGTATATCAATAGTTTTTGTCCTTCTGATGCCATGTTGTTCTGAATCTTTATATCCGTTGGCTGACTGCTTACATGTTCAATTCACATGATTTGAATTATCAGGTACGTGGTTGAAAGAATGGATGGTGATCTTTGGGATAAAGTTCTACAGCCTGACAATGAATATCGAAGGCAGTTCATTGACCAAGTGGTTTCCACTGCATTGCCCGAAAGCAAGAGTCCCGAGCAAGTTTCTGCTGCTGTTAAGGCTTTCATGACAGCTGACCTCCCTCATGAACTGATTGAACTTCTTGAAAAGATTGTCCTTCAGAATTCTGCGTTCAGTGGAAACTTCAATCTTCAGAACCTGCTCATCTTGACAGCTATCAAGGCGGACTCATCCAGGGTCATGGACTATGTTAACAGGCTAGACAACTTTGATGGCCCTGCTGTTGGAGAAGTAGCTGTTGAAGCACAACTGTATGAAGAGGCTTTTGCCATATTCAAGAAGTTCAACTTAAATGTGCAGGCTGTCAATGTTCTATTGGATAACATCCAAAGCATAGAAAGAGCTGAAGAGTTTGCATTCCGTGTTGAAGAAGATGCTGTTTGGAGCCAGGTTGCCAAGGCCCAGTTGCGTGAAGGTCTAGTGAGCGAAGCAATCGAGTCCTTCATTCGTGCAGATGATGCGGCACATTTCCTTGATGTGATCCGTGCTGCTGAGGAAGCCAATGTATACCATGATTTAGTTAAGTACTTGCTAATGGTAAGGCAAAAGGCAAGGGAGCCCAAAGTCGATGGAGAACTCATCTTTGCGTATGCTAAGATTGATAGGCTCAGTGACATTGAAGAGTTTATACTTATGCCAAATGTTGCCAATCTCCAAAATGTTGGTGACCGGCTGTATGATGAAGAACTTTATGAAGCTGCGAAGATCATCTATGCCTTCATCTCGAACTGGGCTAAGCTGGCTGTCACCCTGGTTAAGCTGAAGCAGTTCCAAGGTGCTGTAGATGCTGCTCGCAAGGCTAACAGTGCTAAAACATGGAAGGAGGTCTGCTTTGCTTGTGTTGACGCTGAGGAGTTCCGGCTAGCACAAATCTGTGGTCTCAATATTATCGTTCAGGTATATAAGCAGGGACATCCTTTTGAAGCTAAAACATATGCTGAATATATGTTCCTAGTTCTTGAGGAACCTTTTTTTTATCTAGTCCTTTCTGATATGCCTTCTTTTGTTTAGGTTGATGACTTGGAAGAAGTGAGTGAATACTATCAGAACAGAGGATGTTTCAATGAACTTATTTCCCTGATGGAGAGTGGTCTTGGACTTGAACGTGCGCACATGGGCATCTTTACAGAATTGGGAGTCCTCTATGCTAGATACCGCCCTGAGAAGCTCATGGAACACATCAAACTGTTCTCCACTCGTCTCAACATCCCTAAGCTTATCCGTGCTTGTGATGAACAACAGCACTGGAAAGAGCTTACTTACCTATACATACAGTATGACGAATTTGACAATGCTGCTACCACTATCATGAACCATTCTCCAGATGCATGGGATCATATGCAATTCAAGGATGTTGCTGTGAAGGTTGCAAATGTTGAGATATATTACAAGGCAGTGCACTTCTATCTGCAAGAACACCCCGATCTCATCAATGATCTTCTCAATGTGCTTGCGCTTCGTTTGGATCATACAAGAGTTGTAGACATAATGCGCAAGGTTTGCATCTTAACACAATACGTTTAGTCATATATAGATTCTGTTGGTATACAAGTTTTGTATTCCATTTTAAATTTTTGTTATTTATACAGGCTGGCCAGTTGCATCTGGTGAAACCCTACATGGTTGCTGTTCAGAGCAACAATGTCTCTGCTGTCAATGAAGCTTTGAATGAGCTCTATGTTGAAGAGGAGGACTATGAGAGGCTCCGTGAATCGGTTGACATGCATGATAACTTTGATCAGATAGGTCTTGCGCAGAAGGTACTAGACGAATGTGCAATGCTTGTTGATGTTGTTAATGTTTATATAACCAGTGCCTGCAATTCTTGATCAGCTTGAGAAACATGAATTGCTTGAGATGAGGAGGATTGCTGCCTACATTTACAAAAAAGCTGGCAGATGGAAGCAATCTATTGCCCTATCAAAGAAAGATAACATGTACAAGGATTGCATGGAGACATGCTCACAGTCTGGTGACCGTGAGCTCTCAGAGGATTTGCTTGTCTATTTTATTGAGCAGGTTTGTGTAAAATACGTTCTGTTTAGAATTTCCTTGTGAATTGGGTAATGCATTTTCTTTTGCTGGTTTTAGTGGCGTTAATTTTCTGTTATAATATTCCTAACTTCAGTCCTGTTCGGCATGAAATTTGCATCCGCTGTCTCTAAGTTAACAAATATGCCAATTCAACAATACAGGAGAACCCATTTATTTGTATTTGTTTAGGCAACAGTAGTTGTGTGCACAACATTGCATTTCTGATGAGAGTTCTCTGACTGTTGCAGGGAAAGAAAGAATGTTTTGCTTCCTGCCTCTTCATTTGTTACGACTTGATTCGTGCGGATGTTGCTCTTGAGCTTGCATGGACGAACAACATGCTGGACTTCGCTTTCCCCTACCTGTTACAGGTATCTATTTCCGTCTCTATATTTGGAAATGCTCATTTGCGTACAGTTTGCTATAATAGCATTCTTGCTGTGGATGCAGTTCATCCGTGAGTACACAAGCAAGGTGGATGATCTAGTGAAGGACAGGATCGAATCGCAGAAGGAAGAAAAAGCTAAAGAGAAGGAAGAGAAGGACCTTGTTGCTCAGCAGGTAATCTAAAGTGCTCTTCTTTTGGTTCAACAACCTACTATCAATGCTTAAGCAGCCAGAATGACTAATTGCTATTCTGTTGTGCAGAACATGTACGCCCAATTGCTTCCTCTCGCCTTGCCTGCTCCGCCTATGCCTGGTATGGGTGGTATGGGCGGTCCTCCACCTCCGATGGGTGGAATGGGCATGCCTCCAATGGGCGGAATGGGTATGCCTCCGATGGGTCCTGGTCCGATGCCAGCATATGGGATGCCTCCAATGGGAAGCTACTGAGTTATCCTCTGTCGTTGCTTTTAAAGAGTATAGATGATGTCAAATATTTCAGCTTACACAGAGCGACACATGAGGATTCCGAGGTATCTTTTGAAGTTGGAGATCCGCGTCATTGGTTGTTCCAATTAATATTCTTTCGGTACCAGGACAATTTTGGCAAGTAAAATCTCTAGCCGAGTTTGAGTTAATTACGATCGGATAGGATCAGGGTGAGGATGATTTAGGCTCAGTTGAGTGGGAGCTGCAAGACTGGTACCATTTGTATAGGTGTTATGTGATAAAAGTTTGTAGACATTCTGCATGTACACTCGTCAGTGTTGGTGTTGCTGCCAGCCATAAACACAAATACTGTTTGTATGTTACCTGTTACGATCTCATGTCCAGTGGTTTAATTTTTGTACGTGGAAGAACGCTTTCACGGAGTGTCTCAATCTGTTTGATAGTCTTATGTTTTTTCCTGAGTGAACTGCACCTTAATTTCGTCCAATTTCGCTACTAGCATTTACATCTATTCGTGAGCGTGTTGATGTTTTTTCTTGTGACTCCAAACTGAGGTCTAATGAACAAGGGTACTTTCGTGGAAGGTTACTCGTGTCCTTTTCATGTATGTGTCTGTTGGCAAGAGCTACCTAGAAATTACGTACGCGCGTGGTCCCATTAACATTTACTGGACTGCATCCATTCCATTCTGATCTATTCTATGACGGGACTAGTGCAATCTGGCTGTTATGACAAGTGGAGGAAACTCGGAAACTGAATATAGAAAAATAATACTGGACCTTGACTTCTGCCGGCAGTAACCGGTTTTCTATTGAACGGTTTAAATGATCAAATTTAAACTCAACGTTTTAATTTGGCCGGGTTTTAGCTCAGAATAACTATCCATCGATCAAGTTCAATCTTTTTCACAGTTTTCAGACGTACCGACTTTTTACTCAGATATAGTACACTCCATTCCTTCACATATTTGTCATTTTTAATTAGTCCATGTACTTGTTTGGGAATATTTGTTACTACAGCTTCCTCAATGCATATTTCCGTATTAAACTCTTAGGCCCTATTTGGAAAGTAAGGAGGATTTTATATAAATTACACACCAAGGGAAACACCTGAATTGACAGAGATTGATGATAAAATTCGTAAGTCTTACAAAGCACCTACTGAAACGTGCGCAAATATGGACAACATGATTTGTACTTTGGTGGGTGTGAAATCATACACCCACGCTCCATCACTCCATCAATAGGTGGTTCACAAGAGCTAGTTCAATTCAAATATGAATCGAGACAATTCTCATGTTCGAAACAAAGTTAATTATGTAACGTCCCCAGCCCATAATTGTCCTAAAGTCGATTCGGTTAGTTGTCAACCGCGTTTTTGTCACATTAGTAGGAGAAATGTAGATTGTCCTTGTCGAGTTAGTCGGTCAATGAAGACGATGTATGACCTCACAAATCGATGGGTTAATTCCAGGTTCCTTCTCGCCGGCGAAGAATCTGATTCCTTTGTCAATAAAAGCTAGGTAGATGAAAAACCGACTACCAGAATACTTTTCAAAGGGGACGAGTCGAACACTTCACGATCAGTCCTTACTGCAGGTCACCACACCTTAGATACCCCGACTCTTCCTCGACCACCCTGGGAGGAAATTGTCGCTAACCACGGCCTTAGAGTTGGCAAGTTTTAGAGTTTGTTGTAGTTGTCTAATTCGATGCAAAATCTTACCAAGCTGTCCATAACCGCGGACACAGCTGTTCAAACAGTTCAAACCCTGCAGGGGTGTACATCTTTACCTACACGTATCGATCGTCTCCTAGTGCCATCGCGATTGACACACTTTCACGAAGTGTGCTGGTGGAGGGTGATCGAACACGACCTTTACAATGCTTTCGACCTAGGTATGAGCTACCCTTACGGGCCAATCCATGTACATCAGTCCGGCCGTAACTACGACACGGTCCCATAAGTTGTAGCAGGTGATACATCTCCGGCCTCGAACCGTGTGTACCCCTTACACCTATATTGAAGCACCACACCACATTCCTTTTTCACGCACATGGCAAATGGAAACGGCGAATTATGCAGCTCATACTCTAAGTCTAGGCAAATTATTTAGTCGTGGGTGGCCCCATAATCCACCCGTGTAGAAGTACGCAAATCTTGGTTCGAAGGGACACCGGTAACCGGTCCTTGTGGGAAGACGAGACAACCCACCATGCTCTCAGCCATGGCCTCTCATCTAAACCCAGATATGATTAAGCAAGTTCATTAGTTATCCCGGTGAACACCCACCTACCACGTAACCCATTCCACAGTGTGAATTTGTCTGCCATCCAAGAAATTATGACTTTTACATGTCTAAGCATGTCTAAGCATTAGTAATATAGCAAGCATTAGAACAGTGAACACTATACTATTCTAGATAGGTTGGGTCGGTGGTGGAGCTGATTGGCGACAAACTAGGTTTTATTCACCGGACTAGGGTTCTGCTTAGCGGAAAAATAGAATTTGAACGCGTGTGATAATGAATTTAAAAACAACTAATACTTTGCAAGTAGTAGGAGTTTGCAATGTGACCAAAGGGGCTGCTTGCCTGGTTGCTCGGCAACGAAACCCTGCTCGTGATCGGGGTGGTTCTCCTCTGGATTTTCCGGCTCTAACGAGGAAGAACGGAAACACCGGAAAGAAAAGGGCATAACCGTAAATATCAAAATACGGAACATCGGCATGAGATGCAATGCATGCCATGGCATAGAGGGTGCAAAATAAAGACTAATGCAAGTGGAATCAATTTAATCGGAGTCCGGATGCATAAAATATCGCGATCCGAAAATCCTCCGGCTAATCGAAAACCCTAATTTGAGTTTTTAGCCAATTATGTTTTTCCTAGCATGCAAACATGTATGGAAATGACATTTTTGAATAGATCTCATTTTTCTGAACATTTTGATATATTATTTGCATTTTTCTGATTAAAGATGAACTTTCTATGAATTTTACAAGATTTAATCCATTTTTAGCCCTTTGTTGTATTTTTCTCAGTAAAATAATGTTTAAATTAATTTAAATACAATAGAGGCTGACAGGTGGGCCCTACTGGTCAACTTTGACCAGTTTTGACTGAGTCAATGACAAGTGGGGCCCACTGTCATATAACTCTATTTCTTTTATTCTTTTATTTTTATTTCTTACATCTAGGACCCACATGTCATTGAGACAACTTTATTAAGTTCAATTAATACACTAATTAGCCATTCATTGCGTCATTAATATGTCTAAACAGTGCTTATGCTCACTTATTACACCGTTAGTTAATGATTAGGGTCATTAATTGGTCGGTTAGCCGTTAATGACCTACTTAACTGTACTTAGCCCTAAATGAGGTCATTAAAGGCCTCTTTAGGCTGTCGGGACGCCTCAGCCGACCGGAGCCCGATCGTTCGGCTCAGTCCGGCCGGTGGTTCTCGGTGCGGCGCGACCGGCGGCGAGCAAAGCGGCGAGCGACAGCGAGGCGGCCTTACCCGGAGGCGGCGCAGTGGAGCAAGGACAGTCCGGGGTGGCTCGGTTGGCTCCGACGAGGCGGAAACGGAGAGGGAGGCGGAGGACTAGCCGATGCTCGGTGGCGGCGAAAAACCGAGGAGGGACGTAGCTCAGAGGTGGGCTCCGGTGGTAAGACGGCGAAGGGAGGCTCGGGGCGGTGAGCTCCGCTCGGCAAGGCGGCGACAGCGGCGAGGTGGCCTTCGGGCAAGGCGGGCACTGGTGCCGAGGCGGGGAGGGGCCGAGCCCGGGCGGCGCAGGGGGCGAGGCAGGCGGAGCTCGGTGGCGGGGTAGCCGGAGCGGCGAGGAGCTTGGCTCCGGGGCGGAGCCGGAGCAGTCGAACGGCGAATGGCGGAGGGCGGAGCCGCGACGACGGGAGCGGCCGGTGGCGAGGGGCTCGGCTCGGGGAACCCGGCGGCGACGGATCAGCGGTGAGGCGGGGCGCGGCGGAAAGGGGAAGGAGGCCGGCGGAAGGAGAGACACAGGAAGCAAAGAAGAGAGAGGAGGCGGCCGGGCTAGACTGAGAAGAAGAGAAGGGCGGCGCAGAGGATAAGGATGGGGATAAGGATGAGATGGCTTCGGGAGGAAGAAAGAAAGGGGGAGGGCGGTCGGCCAGGCCGAAAAAGAAGATATGGGCCCGCTGGGCCGGCGCGTGGAGAGGGAGAATGGGCCGGGAAGATTAGAATAGGGTTTTCTATTTTCCTTTTAAATCGACTTTTCTGTTTTGATGTTTAATTCGAATTTCATTTCAAATTTGATTTCCTTTTTCCGGTTTTGATTTGTATCTAGTTCCCAAAATCAAAATCAAATCTATATTAACTGTCGAACCCCAGAATTCATAACAGAAAGGCTTAAGAGAAACCACCCGCTAAGTCGAAACGTCAACCCCGACCTCAACTCCTGGGTGTCAATTCCAAGAGGAGTGGAGTGATATGGCTCCGAATAGCCCGAGACGTCAACCCCAAAGCTTACTCTGGCAAGAGCACCGAGTAGTAGGGTGATATAGTCTCCTCACTCTTGACCTACCGAGCCGGAACATCAACCCCGAACTCGTCCCGTCAAATTAATGCACGGCTGGAGTAGGGTGATATAGTTCCCAATCTCTCAGTAGTAGAGTCGCTTCACAGGGGTGATTAAACTTAATGACTCTATGATATAAACTCTAAAGTCCTACCCGCAACATGCGCTTCATCACATACACGCACGGCACATGAGCAGGCGAAAACAACCAGATTTCATAGCAGTGACTCTATGACAGAAACTGCAATATTATAAGTTTGAAACTTAACAAACATATACACACATACGGATCCAAAGATCTAAACACACAACGGAAGAGTATTAGTGGCTACTAAGCCAAAACAGTAGAGCCAAAAGTGGCAGCGAAAACAAACCAAACTGCCAACCCAAGGGCAGGATCACTGCCTGGGATTCCCAGCGTCTAGGCGTCGTCGGTATCGATCTCTAAATAGAAACCAACCTCTGAAGGGGTAGCTTCCTCTGCAACAAAACAACAACAATAGCAGGGTGAGTACAAATTGTACTCCGCAAGACTTACAGTGCGGAAGTAATAGTGATTGTGCCAGGTATCAACAAAGGGTAATTGTGGACTAATTTGCGGAAAGCCAAGTTTACCTTTTCAATAACAATAAGTAGATTGAAATTCGACTACTAGAATACCTTTTCAAAGGGGGTGAGTCGAACACTTCGCGAATATTCCTTGCTGCAGATCACCACACCTGAAAAACCCCTCGACCCATCCTCGACCACCCTGGGAGGAAGCTGTCGCTAACCACGTCCTTAGAGTTGGCAAGTTTTAGGATTTGTTGTAGTTATCTAATTCGATGCAAAATCTTACCAAGCTGTCCATAACCGCGGACACGGCTGTTCAACAGTTTTAACCCTGCAGGGGTGTACATCTTTACCTACACGCATTGATCGTCTCTTAGTGCTAGGCCAATCACACACTTCACGAGGTGTGCTAGCAGAGGGTGATCAATCACGGCCGTTACAATGCTTTCGACCTAAGTATGAGCCACCCGCACGGGCTAGTCCATGTACATCTGTTCGACGGCACAGAGACACGGTCGCATACGTTGTGAATCGAGCTACATCCCCGGTCTCCCAGACCGTGTGTCCACCCCACCCTTATATTGATGCCACACCACATCACAGTTCCTTTTTCACGCACACGGCAAATGGAAAACGGTAAACTAATGCAGCTCATACACTAGATCTAAGCAAATTAGTTAGTCGTGGGTGGCCCCATAATCCACCCGTGTAGAAGTACGCGAATCTTGGTTCGAAGGGACACCGGTAACCGGTCCTTGCGGGAAGACGAGACAACCCACCATGCTCCCAGCCATGGCCTCTCGTCTAGATCCAGATATGATTAAGTGAGTTCATTAGTTATCCCGGTGAACACCCACCTACCACGTAACCCATTCCCAGTGTTGATTCATCTGCTAACCCAGGAATTACGACTTCTACAAGTCTAAGCATGTCTAAGCATAAATAGCATAATAACATTCGAATAGTGGATACTAAACTACACTAGATAGGTTAGGTTAGTGGTGGAGCTGTTCAAGCGACAAGGTGAGTCTTATTCATCGGACTAGGGCTTTTCTTAGCGGAAAAATAGCAGTTGAACGCATGTAATAATGAATTTGAAAACAACTAATACTTTGCAAATAGTAGGAGATTTGCAACGTGACCAAAGGGGCTGCTTGCCTGGTTGCTCTGCAACGACACCCTGCTCTTGATCGAGACTATCGCTCTGCGGATCTTCCGGCTCTATCGAGGAAGAACGAAAACACCGGAAACAAGGGGCATAATCGTAAATATTAAAATGCACCACATCAGCATGAGATGCAATGCATGCCATGACGTAGAGGATGGAAAGTAAAGACTAATGCATGTGGAATCAATTTAATCGGAGTTCGGACGCATAAAATGTCGCGATCCGAAAATCCTCCGGCTAATCGGAAACCCTAGTTTGAGTTTTTAGCAAATTGCATTATTCCTAGCATGCAAACATGGATGGAAATGATGCTTTTGAATAGATCTTCTTTTTCTGAACATTTTGATATATTGTTTGCATTTTTCTGATTTAAAATGAATTTTCTATGAATTTTACAAGATTTAAATCATTTCCCCCCTTTGTTGTATTTTTCTCAGTAAAATAATACTTAAATTAATTTAAATACAACCAGAGGCTGACATGTGGGCCCTACTAGTCAACTTTGACCACAATTGACTGAGTCAATGACAGGTGGGGCCCACTGTCATTGATTTTCCTTTTCTTTTATTCTTTTATTTTTATTTCTTACAGGTGGGGCCCCCACGTCAGAATTTCTCTTTTTATTTGCTCTTTTCTTTAATTCCTGCCGCATGGGGCCCACTGACATTGAGACATTTGCTAAAGAGCCCATTTATTTCACTGATAGCCATTAGATATCCTCATTAATATGCCGGATTAAGATTAATTATGCTGGAATACATTAATTGACAGATTAAGCACTGAATTAATTATACTAATCATTGGTTGATAACAGTTTAGTATTAACGATGTCGGAAACAAGTTAATTAGCCATTAGTTGCAACCGAATGGGTACATTAATCACTGCATTAATTGTGCTCAGCATCAAATAGGGCCAAACAGATGCCATTAATGGCCATTAGAGCCTTAACATGCCCGGTCGGGACGGCCGGCTGCTAGGGCTCGGTCGACCGGGGGGGCTTGGCCGGCGGCGAGCGGCGGCTTACCGGAGCTCCGGCGAGAGCAGGGGCGGCGACGGCGAGCTTCGGGGCGGCGTCACCGGAGCACGGGAGCGGCGAACCGAGGACTTGGCGCGGGGGAGCTCGGGGATCCGGGCGGAGCAAGGGGCGGCGCGACTCGGTGCTTGGCCGGGATGCGGATGGCGAGACGGGTGCTTCGGGGGAACGGCGAACCGGGGCGGTGGCGGCGCAGAGGCAAGCTGGAGGGGCACGGGAGGCGGCGATGAGGGAGGAGGCCGGCGAAGGGGCGGTGAGGTGGCGGCCGGGCGGAGCGGGGTGCTCCCGACGGCGGTTGGACCCGAGACGACGGGGAGCGACACCGGGGCGAGCGGGAGGAACTCCGGGCTTGGGTGGTGTGGGGGAGAAGCGGCGGGATGGGGGTGGGGCAAGGGCGGCCGGGCGGTGGTGTCCCCCGGCGGCAAGGGGAGGAGCGGCGGGTGGCGTTGGGGTGAGGTGGAGCTAGGCAGCGGCTCGGGCGAGGCTGAGACGGGGCGAGCTCCGGTGGGGAAGAGAGGGAGCCGGCGGCGGTGATGCTCGGAAGGAAGAGAGAGAGGGGATAGGGATGAGGCGCTGGGTAGAAGAAAATAAAGGGAAAAGCTCCGGTAGCTTAGAGAGGAAGCTAAAGGGGAAGCGGTGGCGGGCTGGGCCGGAAGGAAGAGGAGGTTGGGCCGGTCGGCAGGGGGGGGAAATAAAAGAATTAGGGTTTTCAAAAATTCAAAATTCTTCTCATTTCCGAGCTCGTGAGATCATGCCATGCAATGCAAATGATGCACATTACACGGTTAATGAAACAGGGATGTTACATTAACATGAGAATATCTTGCCGCATTACTTTAAATGTATAGCACGTACAAATCATTCCCGTGCCCTCAGGATGAGATTAGGGTTTTTAGCAAGGGTTTTCAAAAAGTTGAAATTTTTTCTCATTTTCGAGTTCATGAATGGATGCCATGATGCACAAACACGGGTTAAGATTTAAGGATGTTACAATTGATTCATCTGCCATCCCAGGAATTACGACTTTTACATGTCTAAGTATGTCTAAGCATATATAACATAGCAAGCATTATGTAAGTGCACACTATGCTACTCTACATAGGTTGGGATGGTGGTGAATTTGATTGAGAGACAAAGTAAGTTTTATGCACAGGAATAGGGTTTCTGCTTAGCGAAAAATAGGATTTGAACGCATGTGATAATGAATTTGAAAATAACTAATACTTTGCAAATAGTAGGTCTTTGCAATGTGATCAAAGGGGCTGCTTGCCTTGTTGCTCTGCAACTAAACCCTGCTCGTGATCGAGACTATCGTCTTCTGGACCTTCCGGCTCTATCGGAGAAGAACGAAAACACCGGAAACAAGGGTACGATAGTAAATATCTAAATGTAGAACACCGGCATGAGATGCAATGCATGCCACGGCATAGAGGACATAAAATAATGACTAATGCAAGTGGAATCAATTTAATCGGAGTCCGGACGCTCAAAATATTGCGATCTGAAAATCCTCCGGCTAAACGGGAAACCCTAATTTGAGTTTTTAGTCAATTATGTTTTTCCTAGCATGCAAACATGGATGAAAATTACATATTTGAGTAGATCTCATTTTTCTGAACATTTTGATATATTATTTGCATTTTTTTGATTTAAAATGAATTTTCTATGAATTTTCCAAGATTTAATCCATTTTAAAATCTTTGTTGTATTTTTCTCAGTAAAAATAATACTTAAAGAAATTCAAATAATAACAGAGGCTGACAGGTGGGCCCTACTGGTCAACTTTGACCAAAATTGACAGAGTCAATGACAAGTGGGGCCCACTTGTCATAATTTTCATTTCTTTTATCTTTTTATTAAATTCTGTCAAGTGGGGTCCATCTGTCATTGAGACATACTTAATAAGTGCATTTAATACACTGTTAGTTATTAATTAGTGTATTAATATGTCAGTTAGCATTAATTAATCGATGATTAGTTATTAATTATGTCCAGGAGCTAATGATTAGTATTAAATATTGAATTAATCACAGATTGAGCATTTAATGTGTCGGTACTAATCATTAGCAATAATGGAGGTAATTAATCGGTCAAAACCAATTAATTACGGGTCATAATGACCTTTGGTCATTAATGACCGCGTTCAATGGGCTCAGGTGGCCGGCTCGGTTGGAATCCGGCCACCGGCTCGGTTCGGCCAGGGCGGGGCCATCGCCGGCGGCGAGGCAGGCCGGGGAAAGGGGAAAATGGAGCGGCGGCGTGGCGGGTTTTACCGGAGGGGCGGCGCGGTGGGGCGGTGAGGTCGGAGGCGGCCGGGGCAAACTCGGGCGGCCAACGGAGGAGGCGGAGGCAAGGCCGAGACGGCTCGGGCGGGCGGCACCAGAGCCAAGGCGGAGCGGAGGGCTTGGCGGCGGTTGTCTCCGGGCGGGGTGCTCGGCCGGGAAAGGAAGCGGCGGCCGGGCGGGGAGCTCGAGCGGAGCAGCGAGATGAGGAGGTGGTGGAAGGGGCCGGAACGGTGGCGGGTAGCTCCGGGTGGCACCGGGGCGGAGCAGCTCGGGACGGCGCCGGGGAGGGGAGCTTGGGCGGCGAAGCTCACCGGAGGAGGAGCGCGAGCGGCGCTAGGGGCGGCGAGCTACGGAGAAGCGGCGGTGAAGGGGCTCGGGAGAGGCGGCGAGCTCGGTGGTGAGAAAAGAGGAAAAGGGGAGAAGGAGAGAAGCCGACCGGGGTTTTAAAGGGAAGGGGAGGCGGCGCGAGAGCCCAAGCAGGAGGTGGCGGGGAGGGTGCGGTAGCTCGCCACGGTAGCACAGGGGCAGGAGGTGGCGTGGCGTCGGTGGCGGTGGATGTGAGCAGGCGGCGGGGGAAGAAGATAAGGGAGGGAGAGGCAGCTTACGGGAGAAGGAAGAGGGGGCGGGCCAGGTGGGCCGAGCGCGGGGAGAGGAGGAAGCAGATGGGCCGGGAAGGCCCATCCGGTAGGGAAGGGTTAGTTTAGGTTTTTCTTTTAAATTTTCTGTTTTGATTTTTGGTTTCAATTCAAATAACTTTCCAAGCTCCTTTTCAAACAGAATTCAAATTCAACTTAAAATTCAAAATTTTTTTAAGGCATGCTCTTATGCTAATGATGCACAAACACGAATTAAGACTTGGGGATGTTACAGACATGTTCTAAAAGCATATTGAGTGCACTAGCATCCTTGAGATGTATTAGTGCACTAGGCCTTAATTTAGAATTCAAATGTCGTGAATTTTTATCACAACACCTTCCAATATGGATATCGAAAAGCCAAATTCAAAATTTAAATAGTTACATGATGCATGCATTGTAATTAGATGCTGCCTTGTTCGAAGAATTCAAATGGACCTACTAAATACATGTACTGTTTTCAAATTAGGATAGTTTGAAAATGCATTGTCTGAAGAACATAGAATGGACCTACTAACTGTGTGTACTGCTGATCAAGGGCCTGTTTGGTTGGGCTGTGGCTATTGACAAAGCTGCTGTTGGCTGGCTGTCTGGAAAAGTTGCTGTGGCTGTGAGAAAGCGAACATATGGCTTTTGGTTGATCCAAATCATCTATAGCATTTTGAAAAATGAGCACTGAAGCTTCAACACATTGCAAAAAGCTGGCAGAAGGCAGCTTTTTCAAACAGCTAAATTTACACTGCAAAACCCACAGCTACCGTTAGCAAAAACTGCTGAAAAGCTGACCGTTTGGTTAGGCTGCAGCTTTTTCCAGTGAAAAGCTGCTGAAAATCCCAACCAAACACCCCCTAAAGCGCTAACGGTATTGATGCCAGATTCTGCACGCATTATTATTAGCCCAATAGGCCATGTTTAGAGCGTAGAAAGTCAAAGTTAAATCGTGAAAAGTTTCGGCCTGCTAGAAAAGAAGAGGAAAGGAATAGGAGACTTTGGGAAAAAAATTGGCTGATTTAGCCCCGTGACCGGAGTCAACTTCAAAAATAGTCCTCCTCACAGCAAAATGGCAAAAATAACACCGCGATAGGTCCTGTTGCGCTCTGGAGCCGCGACACCCCTGCTGTCGCGCTCTGAAGCCGTGACAGCCACCCTGTCCCGTACTAGGGCCGCGACAGGAGAGCTGCCGCGCTCTGCGGCCGCGACAGCTAGGCTGTCCGTGCTGCCCTGCCGCAGGGGCCGAATGCTGTCACGGTTGGCGAGCACGATATCCCCGCGTCACGTCTGGCGGACACGACAGGTGCCACGTGTCGTTTGCCCATACTATCACGGTGTTATTTTTGTCATTACGCTGCGAGGGGGGCTACTTTTGGATTTGACCCGGGGCTAAATTAGCCATTTTTCCGAGACTTTGGAGCATAGCAGTAGATAACGATGAGCCGACCAAAGCCACGTGCATTAACACGCCTACAAGGCCCAGATAGCAGATGTGAGTGATTGAGCATTCTATATGCCTGCCACACCTTGGGCTGCGAGAGGTGCTGCCACACCTGGGGCCTGCAGCAGGTGCCTGCCGTGTCTGGGGCTGTGGCACGTGGCCCCATGCAGGTCCGCACGCCCAGGACGTGGGATATGGGCTTTTTTAGCTTTGACTTCGCGGAGGAGCTATTTCTAGCATTGACGTCCGTCAAGGGCCAGATTTGGCTTTTTTCCCACTGCAATCGGTCCTCCACTGATCAATCATCCAGAGCGTTCACCAAGTCACACTCCTTTTCCAGAGCATCCACACGGAGAAGCAGCAGCGGCGCTACGTCCCCTTCTCTTCACCAGCTCCGGCCTCCACTCCACGCCACGCTCTTTCTTCTGCGGAGAAGCAGCAGCAGGAGACGGATCTGACTCGGTGAGGATTTAGTTCTTGAGGGAAGGATTTTGGGAAACTGATCTGGTTTCCTGATTTGATTTCTTTTTTATTTTCCTCATACAGATCCGGCCACCATAGTCAAGATTCAGGGAGTATAAAATTGTCCGGCTGCTCGATCAGCTAGCTCCACACTTCGGCAGCAACCTCGCCATGGAGCTGGCGACGGGGGCCATGGGCTCCCTCCTACCCAAGCTGGCCGAGCTCCTCCAGGAGCAGTACAACCTGCAGACGGGCGTCAAGAAAGACGTCGAGTCTCTCTCGAGGGAGCTGAGGAGCATCGAGGTTGCCCTTAGCAAGGTAGCGGAGGTGCCACGGGACAAGCTCGACAAGCAGGTCAGGCTCTGGGCCGACAACGTCAGAGAGCTATCGTACGAGATGGAGGATGTCGTCGACGGCTTCATGGTGCGCGTTGAGGGCTCTGACCCCGCTACCGATCTCAAAAGCACCAAGAGGTTCAGAAAGAAGATTGCCAACTTTTTCAAGAAGGGAAAGACTCGCCATCAAATCGCCGACAAGATCCAAGACATCAAGATCCGGGTCAAGGAGGTGGCTGAGCTGCGTGACAGATATAAGGTCGACGATGTCCGTGCTAATCAAGCTGCCACAACCACCGTCGATCCACGCATGCTAGCTCTATTCAAAGACCAGAGAGAGCTCATTGGCATCGAAGGACCAAGGGAGGAGCTAATCAAGAGGCTGACAGGTGGGGATGATGGTGTTACCAAGCAGCAGCTCAAGATACTCTCCATCTTCGGATTTGGAGGACTTGGCAAGACTACTCTTGCCAAAGCAGTCTACGACAAGCTGCAAGGGGAATTCATTTGCAGGGTTTTTGTTTTCAGTGGGTCAGAATCCTAGCTCGAAGAAAGTTTTGATGGATATCCTACTTCAACTTGACGAGCCTTCTTGTGGGAATGCAAGAAGGTTAGATGAGGAGCAGCTCATTAGGAAAGTCCGAGGGTTGCTTGAGAACAAGAGGTACGCGCCATCCATCCTGGATTCATATTACAGGAGATCTTCCTATATGCCATCGCAAAGAGTTACAAATTGGAAAATAAAATCACACTGAACTTGCAAATAAATGCTATATATTGCATACATGCTGTTGAACTTAAGGAAGAAGCGAGGTAGAAACGAGTGGTTCATTCTCTTCGAGATGATGTTTTACATTACGATATGGATTGAGTTGGCATATTTTTACGTCAATTCTGAAAACGAAGTGAATTTTACAAAATTTACCTTGTTGCAACATTTGGGTCTTACGCCACTGCCAAACATTCTCACATGATCCAAATATTTATATATCAGGAAGTAAATTTATTATGTAAAATAAATTTAAATTGGGAAGTAAAAATTATCAGAACTCTAATAGAATGAAATTAATCAAACCCATGCATGTCTTTAAATACTAGCTTGCGACCAAAGTGGGATTGCCATGCTTCCTGTCATTTATACACTTTAGATATATAGTTTTACTAATGCATGGCTCTCACGCTGCCATGTCAATAGGTACCTCATCGTCATTGATGATATATGGGATGAGAGTTCATGGGAAATAATCAGATGTGCATGGATTGACTGTAACTGTGGAAGTAGAATAATAACAACTACCCGTATTTTTGAAGTCGCCGAAGTGGCCGGCGATGTTTACAAGCAAGAACCACTTTCTCCTAGTAGATCCAAGGAATTATTCTATACAAGGTTATCTATGGACAAATGCAAAACCTCTTATGATCACTCGGTTGAGATATCTGAAAAGATTTTACAGAAATGTGGTGGTGTCCCGTTAGCTATCATTACAATAGCTAGTTTATTGGCCAGTAACCAAGGGAGAATTGGTCTGAGGTGTATGACTCTATTGGTTTTGGCTATGGAGATAACAAACAAGTTGATAACACGAGAAAGATATTGCTATATAGCTACTATGATCTGCCATGTTATCTAAGGACTTGTTTATTGCACCTTAGCGTATTTCCGGAAGATTATGTGGTACAGAAAGACACTTTGATATGGAAGTGGGTAGCCGAAGGTTTTGTTCAGGAGAAACCAAGTATGGGGTTATTTGAGCTGGGAGAGAGATACTTCAACCAGCTAATAAACAGAAGTATGATCCAACCCGTAGAGGGATCATATAAGAACATAGTAGATGCTTGCCGTGTGCATGATTTGGTGCTTGATATGATCTATTCCTTGTCAAAGGAGAGAACTTTGTTGTTGTATTGGGCAGTAATGAGCAACACACATGTCCAAAAAGCAATGCTCGTAGATTAGCCGTCCAAAAGAGAGTGATAGATCAGAACGACCCTATGGCTAACACACCCATGCCTCAAGTGAGGTCTCTTAATGCCACCACGTGTCATCTTAATATGATGCCATCACTTTTAAGCTTTATATGCTTACGGGTCCTAGCTTTAGAAGGGTGTATCTTCATGAAGGATCGTCCTTATCATCTTGAGCATCTCGGGAGGTTACTTCAGCTGAGGTACCTCGGGCTCTTGAACATGCCTATTACTGAGCTCCCGTCAGAAATAGGGGATCTAAGGTTCTTGCAGACACTGCTCTTGTGTGGAACTGAGATAAAAGAATTGCCACAGAGTGTTGGTCTGCTAAGGCAATTGAAGTGCTTGCGCTGGGACTATGATTATGGTTTCACAACAGGGTCAGATTGGATCGGGAAGCTAACATCTCTGGAAGAGCTATGTTGGCCTAATATCACTTCAAGTTTTGTGAAAGAGCTGGGCAAGCTGACTGAGCTTAGAATTTTCGACATCTCGTCAGCAGCAGTTATCCGTGATGCTGAGTTGTTCAAAGATTTGATGGAGTCTCTAGGCAAACTGCAAAAGCTCCAAGCCATAAAAGTTTTTTGTTTGTTGTCGAGCTCCCTAGATCAGGGTCTAGGAAAGACGACCCCTCGGCGCCTCCGCTATCTTACCCTATTCGGGGTCGTATTTCGTAGACTACCGTCGTGGATAGATTCCTCGCGTCTCCCGCACCTCTTCAACTTGTACTTGATAGTGGAGGCCGTGGAGGCGCAGGATGTCGAAATCCTCGGGAGGTTCCCAGAGCTCGCTCACCTCGAATTGTTTACTCGTGGCAACGTCTTCCTTGACGTCATGGGCGGTGGTGCATTCCCCAAGCTGATTCACTTCTTCATGACCGCGGTGCCCAGGTTTCTGCCGGGAGCTATGCCCAGCCTTGAATATGTTCACTATTCTGTCCAGCCGCAGGCCTGTAAGACTGCCAACTTTGCTAGCATTGGGAACCTCCCTTGTCTTCAGAAAGTCAAACTCTCAATCGAGTATGCCAGCACTGAGGAGGCAGAGGCAGCATTGAGGCACGCAGTGAAGGTCCACCCCAACAGGCCCACACTTGAGGTACGTACGTATGTACTACTCATCATCATACGCACATCAGCTAGCATAATTAAGGAGAAAAGTTTTCTTTCTCTCTTCACCTAGCTAATCGATCACCTTTCTTTCTTTCACAGTTTTCTTTCTGCCTTCTCGCCGGCGAAGAATCTGATTCCGATTAGACACACCAAGAGGTACTATTGATGTTTCACCTTTCTGATTGGTTGAGATTTTGAACAGAAACGACACTCAAGGATGGAAATTTTGTCTTCAGGAAAACCCAAACTACCAGAAGATGTTATCAAGAAGCAAAGAGCATACTTTGAGGAGGTTGATGCCTTTGAGCTGCCAGAGGAGGCCTCAGAAACTAACCTTGGAATGTGTGACCTTTTCTGCACAGAAAGATACTCGCATTACTTTTACAATGTAATTGCGAATTAAGGATTAGCAACCTACAACTCATGTTAGATAAGCTGTGTACCTTAGCCATCACTGCCAATGCCCTTTTTTGTAGGGAGAATGATGGTTGTGCCACTAGTCGTCTCCGAAATTCGGAGTCTGCCACTGAATTTGTGGAAATTATGGCTGTGCCACCAACTCGTGCGAAGAAATTGGACAGAAGCCCCTGCGCGACGTTAGCGCAAGTTGCCGTCAGCTCTTCACCTCGTTGCCGTCTCCTTTGACCCATTTCTTCCTCTGTGGGACCCACCACTTTGCCACGTCGTCAGCAACGAAGAGGAGACTTGTTTGACCCATTCCTTCCTCTGTGGGGCCCTCTCGTCCGCCATATCGCGCCGTGCCGCGCGGTCGCGCCTAGCGCCGCCTGTGGCCCCGCGCGGTGGCTTGCGCGTGCGGCGCCGCTGCAATCGGCGAACGGCGCGCCGCGCCTTGCCACCCCGCGCCGAGGCAGACCCAACGCCCCTCGCCGCCGCACCGGCCCCCGCCGTCACCGAGCTCGAGGCGGAGCTCTGGAGGGACTTGGATGGCATCTTGGAGGAGGAGCGCGCCCGCGCGGAGGCCGCTCGCCGGGCCGAGGAGGACCGCGCTCAACAGTACCGCGCGTGGGCCGAATATGTGGAGGCCATTTCTAACCAAGTGGTTTTTCTAACTTTTGAGAAATCGTGTGAGATTTTCATTACAAGCTAATGTACCAATATTAGGACACCGTGCCAAGTTTGACTATTTTTTGACAAATTCTATTTTTATTATTTATTTTTCTTCTAAAAAACATTGGAGAAAATGCTTGGTGAACAATCATTATTTCTCTTATGTTTATTCTTCTCAGATTTTTATCATAAGGTATTGTACCAATATTAGGACTCCTTGCCAATTTTTAGTACTTTTTGACAACATTTAGATATTCTTTCATTTTTTAGCCTTAAATAGCTGGAGAAAATGGTAAATAAGGATTATTACGTAACAAATGGTGATTTTAGTTCACATTAGTCATTACAAATGTTAAATGAAGGTGTACACAAAATTTGAAGTGGAAATGAGCTCAAATGGTCACTGCAAAAGGGTTGTGTGGATATTTGCATGTGATGTTATGGGAGATAGTCCACTTGGTGAACACTCATTATTTCTCTTATGTGTATTCTTCTCAGATTTTTATCATAAGATATTGTACCAATATTAGGACTCCTTGCCAATTTTTAGTATTTTTTGACAACATTTAGATATTCTTTCATTTTTTAGTCTTAAATAGCTAGAGAAAATGCTAAATAAAGATTATTACATAAAAAATGGTGATTTTAATTCACATTTGTCATTATAAATGCTAAAGCAAGGTGTATAAAAAGTTTGAAGTGGAAAAGAGCTCAAATGGTCACTGAAATTGGTTTGGGTGGTACAGAGTTAGAGATTTGGGGTGAATGTTATGAAACTTCATTGGAGATAGTCCATTTTGTGAACAACCTATTATTTTTATTTTGTGTATTCTTCTCAAATTTTTATCACAGGGTTATGTGCCTATATTAGGGTACCATGCCAAGTTTTAGTATTTTTTGACTTCATTTAGATATATTTTCATTTTTTCTAAAAACATGGAAAAACTCTCGCTGGATCTACCATAGCACTGAGTTGAATATTTCATCCATTTGCAGCACATGAGCTCAAATTGTATATATTTCCTTGAATATATTTTTACTACATTTTTTTAGAGCTTATTTGATACATCTATAGTTCAAAATGGGATCACTTTCAATAAGTGCGCAAAAATTCATTTAATGTATAATATATAGTAAAACTATCCAAAAATTAGTGAAACTTGTACACAGCAACATATATGAAGTTACAATACTACAAAAAAAACTATATGCAAAAACTTAAACCGAATAATTAGATTTAAGAGAGGTGTTTTACATTTTTAGAAGAAAAAGCATAATATCGAACACGTGGGTCCTCCGCCCCACATGTCATTGAGTTCAATGCCACCAACCGCACCGGACTCAGCCCATGTCGCGTCAATGTCATATGGGCCCTCGTTCATTCAGCCCCACATGTTATTCACCTACCCGCATCCTCCAAATCCCCTTCTTCTCTCCTACGTTGATCCCTTCCTCCTCCAAATCCCCTGCATTTATTAACACACGCAGCTTCTCCACTCCGACCAAAGTATTCAGTATTGACTTAGCAAGTGATGTTTATATTCTTATTGTATCACCTAGCTGAACAAATGCACAGGCCGCGGTAGATCTCGCGCGCTACGGCTACGACGCACGGATCCTCCTCAGCGCGGCGGGACAAGGTCTCCTCCACTATGGCTTCGAGGTCGGCGAGGAACTGCCAGGCATTAATCTCGCGGTTGAGAGCCTCGCGCACGGCCTCGAAGTCCGGCGCCCACGCGACGTCGAGATGGACAGCCTCTACGACCCGAGCGACGTACATCCGGGAGCGGCGCACGTGTGCATCCCACCCGACGGCAGATATGGCTGCCTGCCGGTTGGAGGACTCCAGCGCGCAAGCGCACTAATGGTAGTGCGCCCAGAACTCATAATACTTGTCCTCCGCGCGCTCCTCGGCCGGGAGGGCGGCGTTGCTGGCCTGGACCTTCTCGGTGGTGCGGGGCGCGGTTGCTGGCGCGACGGCGGGGGCGCAGCGTCCTCCTCGGTGCGAGGCGGCGAGGCAAGGTCACCGTTGCCCCATCCGCCCAGGCCTAAAATCAAACGCATCATGACCGCGTATTTCCTTAGAAGCTCGGCTTTGCACCCCGCCGCAGAGCCCATGCAGAAGAGAATGGCCGCGCGCTCGGTCGCGCGGACGTGAGGGTTAGGGACGGGCGGCGCCATGGCGGTCGTTGCGAGGGCTAGGGCAAGCGGCGGAGGGGCTGTGAGGGCGCGCGATGGCGGGGGCCGGTGCGACGACGGGGGGTGGCGACGCGCGGCGCGCCGTTCGCCGGTTGCGGCGGCGCCGCACGCGCAGGCCATCGCGCGGGGCCATGGGCGGCGCTACGCCGCGGGGCCCGATATGGTGGACGCGAGGTCGAGGGACGCGCACCATGGCGGAACGACGCGAGGGCGAGGGCGCGCGGCGGAGGGTCGGAGAAGGCGCGCGGCGGAGGGCACAGTAACTAGGGAATTCGAACTGCACAAATGGGAATTCCCTGTTGACGACGTGGCGAAAAAGTGGGCCCCACAGCGGATGGAAGAGTCCCCAAGAGTCAAACGAGTCTCCTGGCAAAGTGGCAGGTCCCACAGATGGGTCAAAGAGACGGCAAGCTGACGGCAACTTGCGCTGACGTCGCGCAGGGGCTTCCGTGCAATTTCTTCGCACGAGTTGGTGGCACAGTCATAATTTCCACAAATTTAGTGGCAGCCTACGAGTTTCGGAGACGACTAGTGGCACAGCCATCATTCTCCCTTTTTTGTATGTTCATTTCACCTGCTTGTAGTTGCAATATGTATAGCAGATGCTGAGTTCTCAAGATGAGACTGGTTAATGATCAAATCAGAAGGAACCAAACATCTGGTTCTTCTTCCCTTCCAAGATTCTAACTTAATAATAGTGATACTCTGATTGTAATGCTGCAACTTGGTGCAGAATGGGAGAATGTATATGAGGGATCGAGATAGGCAATCAGAGGGGGGGTGAATGATTGCGCGGAAGCAAATTAAAACTTTTCCCAAAAGTTCAAACCCTAAAACTCTAATCTGTTCGTGATTGTAAAACAGCTGTAACTTTATATCTACTGAACCAAAAATTGCGTATGAATAATCCAACGAAAGGTATGGAAATTATCTAACCAACGCAACAAGAATCAGCTCAATCGGAGTTACGAAACAAAAGATATCACCAAAACAGTAACAGCTGACAGAAAGTTACGAGAATCAATCTAGAACCAATTTCGAGGAACAGCAAGAAGGATGGATTAACCGCAACACAAACTTCCCATGATCTCGTGAGAAACCTGCAGCAAAGTGTTAGAAAGATCTAGCACGAAGGTTCCATGAAGATCTGAGAAGAAACAAAGATGACACCGCCAATGAATCACTTTATTGCAACGATGTCGATCGATTACAGAAGATGCGATCGTGCATCCAAGAACTCTCCAAGGATAGCTCTAGGTTAAAACTCTGAGTTCCCTCACGTTCATCTACTAAACCGTGACCTGGACCCCTCTATTTAAAGAGGGAATTTCGTGGCCCTAAAGAAACCCTAAACAGAGTCCTAATCCAATACGAACACCTCTGTCCTGATCCTTGATCGTGACCCACAGGCCGCATACGACCTCGGATTGAGCTGGTCCAAAAAGCAAAGTTGTTCGCCTCGACGACGCGCACAACTTTCATGTTGACCACTTTTTCATTTGAGGCCATCTTAAATACGCCTAGGTTCAGTTTTTAATCAACCCTGAACCTGCCTATTTTATCTCAATCTGCATTGAGCCTTGTCAAATCGCATCACCAAATCTTCTTGTGATGCCTTCAAAACCTCGACCATCATGTCGAACAATATCTTCAATACCGTACATCTCCGGTACAAGCCACGTACGAAAAACCGGTGCCCTCCCGGATCATCGTAGCCTTCACTTCCATTGTTCCTTCGCACGAACGTTCCGCATGACCTTGATCCCTAGACCTCAGCTTCTCCCGAGCTTCGTCCCTTGATCCCGTCATCGACCACGTTCCTCCGGCTCCGGCAACACCTGAAGGTGATCACAACAAATAACCAGTACGAGCACAAGTCCACGACTTGACTCAGGGTAAGTTCCACACAATTCACACCGTATTTTCACACAAGAAGCTAATGGATCAGCACACCACTAGCAAAGTATTAAACCCAATATAAGATACCAATCACCACACAAGTATCCATATCACCCAAAGTATCCATATCAATGTTCTACTTAGCACTTGCCAATGTTGCACATCACACATGATTTCACAATCTCCCCCTTGATGAAAACATTGGCAACATCACATAAACACCAAACATTGATTGGCATACATATTCACTTAACTTTCAGATTTTCAAGGTTTTGAAAAGAAAAAGTGAAAAAAAACAAAAGATCAACAAAAGATCCAAAAATATGTGTACAAAACACATACCCAGAACACAAAAAAAAATGTGTAAAAATGTGGTGGTGTGTATAGGTGTTGGAAATTTCTCCCCCTTTGACAATGAATTTCATCAAAACCACAAAACAAACTCTCCCCCTTTTAAAAAATGTTTCTATAAGCTAGAAAGGAAAAATATTGTTGTAGTTTGTCATATTTCATTTTTTTTGTTGTTGTAATGAGCATTATAAGACATCAGGAAAATGACAATTCTACGTCCAAGTCATGCATAAAGTAGTTGTACTCGACATGTATACAAGTATAATGCAATCCACACATGACCAAGAATCAAGTATTGTTACGATTTATTACAAGACATGGTCTCCCTCTATCAACTATGTCAATACTTGAATACACAATCACTTTGAGCAAGTTATATTTAAAGCATTTATAGAAACATGAAACTTAATTTCCAAAGAAGTTATATGCCATGTCAATTCAACCTTGCCAAGCCTATATTCAAAGTACCAGCCAGCCTATGCTCAAAGTGCAATAACAATCAGAAGCTTAAGACAATGGTAGGCAATCAGAAGCTTAAGACAAAGGTTTCAAGAACAACAACAACTTCCAAGTTCATACCAAAGTGCAATGGTAAGCAGTCTCGTGAAGATGCAGTGGGACATTGGCATATTTATTTATAAAACTTGCTTGACACCACGTGTCATTTGCACATTTTCAATCTTGATACCATAATAGATTCATCATTGATAGTAATTGAGTAACCAAGACCAACACAGCTAATAAAGTTTAACCATGACAAGATTTAGTTCAAGTTATCATTCGTATTAGAAAGTCATGTGATAAACTATCTTATACGAGCATACATATAAAATGACAATTTCCTCAAAGCATAAACATGATTGCAGAAAGTCATTCCAGGATAAAATACAATGCTCATTACTTTTTCAGATTTTTTTTCATTTATCGAAGATAAAAATTGAAAGAGAAGCAACATGAAAAATACCAATTATAACTAGAGACACACAAGAGAAAAAGTATTTTACATATGTTACAAAATGACTCAAAAACTCCCCCTCAAACCATCCCGTATGGTTTGATTACTCCAAGTTCACCTCGAAGAAAAGCAAACCGAGAAGAATCCAAAGGTTTGGTAAAAATGTCTGCCAATTGACGTTCAGTATCTATAAAATGTAGCACAACATTTCCTTTTGCAACATGATCTCTAAGAAAGTGATATCTTATGTCTATGTGCTTAGTTCTAGAATGTTGCACGGGATTTTTAGCAATACATATAGCACTAGTGTTATCACAATAAAGTGGTACACTTTCTAAAGTAACCCCATAATCTTTCATTGTAGCTATTATCCATAAAATCTGTGAGCAACAACATGCAGCAGCTACATATTCACTTTCAGCAGTAGATTGTGCAACAGAACTTTGTTTCTTAGAAGACCAAAGTACTAATGAATCACCCAAAAATAAGCATGTACCAGATGTACTCTTCCTATCAATTCTACAACCTCCAAAATCAGCATCCGAAAATGCACGCAATGAAATACTAGAGGAAGCAGAAAGCCAAATGCCAAAAGATTGGGTGCCATGTAGATACCTGAAAATCCGCTTGACAGCTTGTAGATGTGATGCGCGCGGGGAAGCTTGAAACCGGGCACACAAGCATACAGAAAATTGTATATCCGGTCTTGAAGCGGCGAGATAAAGAAGTGAACCAATCATACTCCTGTACATCTTTTGGTCAACAGGTTCACCATCCTCATCAAGATCAAGCGACGTCGTAGATCCCATTGGTGTCATAATGGGATTGCAGTTTTCCATCCCAAAGCGCCTAAGAAGATCCTTCGTATACTTACTTTGATGTAAAAATGTGCCGTCCTTTGTTTGTTTGATTTGAAATCCCAAAAAGTAAGTAAGTTCACCCATCATGCTCATTTCAAACTCCCTGCTCATAATTTCTGAAAATTCTGACACCAAAGCATGAGAGGCACACCCAAAGATAATATCATCAACATAAACTTGTACGAAAAGTTGATCATTGCCATGTTTGAGTACAAAGAGTGTTTTATCAACGTTTCCCATGGTAAACCCCTTTTCAAGTAAAAAGGTTTTCAACCTATCATACCATGCACGTGGGGCTTGTTTTAAACCATACAAAGCTTTTGAAAGTTTATAAACATGGTTGGGAAACTTTGGATTCTCGAAACCAGGTGGTTGCTTAACATAAACCTCCTCATCAATAAAGCCATTAAGAAAAGCACTTTTAACATCCATTTGATAAAGCTTAAAACCCTTAGATGCAGCAAATGCCAATAAAATTCTTATAGCTTCCAATCTAGCAACAGGAGCAAAAGTTTCATCAAAATCAAGACCTTCAATTTGAGTAAAACCCTGAGCAACCAACCTAGCCTTGTTGCGAACAATAACACCATCCTCACTTTGTTTGTTTTTGAAAACCCAACGAGTTCCAATAAGAGTATGACCAGGAGGAGGTGAAACAAGAGTCCAAACTTTGTTACGCTCAAAATTTTCTAATTCCTCATGCATGGCATTGATCCACGATTCATCAGTTAATGCATGAGATATATCTTTGGGCTCGAAAGAAGCAACAAATGCAGAATGAGTGTGAGAGTCAGAATTGATAAACCTTGATCGTGTGACTCTCTCAGTCATGCTTCCAATAATCTGCTCAGGAGGGTGCTTTTTCTGAATGTGTCGGGGTGCTGAAATATTTGACTCAGCAGCTTGCTCATCCCCAACGTTTGTAGTTGAAGTAGTCTCTTGAGGATGTCCAGCTGTAGCAGCAGTAGTAGTAGGTGTAGGAACAACTACAGATGGCGCAGGGACAGCAGGGGGCGCGCCATCCTCCTCCTCATCTTCATCATCTACAAAGATTTCCTCCCCCTGAACATATGTTCCTGCATCAGAAATAAGAGGACTAGAGCCAGAACTAGCCTCATCAAAAGTCACTTCACTGGTTTCCATTAGTCGGTTAGTTCCATAAACATAAACACGGTAACCACGTGAATGAGCAGGATATCCAAGGAAAATGCCATCATATGATCTAGACTCAAACTTATCTAGATTGCCAGATTTAAGCACAAAGCATTTACAACCAAAAACTCTTAGGTGAGATACAACAGGTTTACGCCCAAATCGTAGTTCATATGGTGTTTTGCCAATTTTAGATCTCAAGAACACACGATTTGAAACATAACAAGCAGTAGATATAGCTTCAGCCCAAAACTTTCTAGGAGTAGAAAATTCATCAAGCATAGTACGGGCCATCTCAACTAGAGTTCGATTCTTACGCTCCACTACACCATTTTGCTGTGGTACATAAGGTGAAGAAAATTGATGTTCAATGACAAATTCATCACAAAAGAGATTAAAATATGAATTCTTAAATTCAGTTCCATTATCACTTCTTATTGTTTTCAAAGATCCTGGGTGCTCAACATTTAATCTATGCACAAGACTCTTAAAATGACTAAAAGCCTCATCCTTAGATGCCATAAAATAAACCCAAGAATATCTTGAATAATCATCAACAATCACCAAAACATACCACTTACCACCAAAAGATTGTACCCTTGATGGACCAACCGTATCAAGGTGTAGAAGCTGTCCTGGAGCATCAGTCATGACACTGGTAATGCGTGCATGTGAACCTGCAACCATCTTACCATGTCTACAAGGAGAGCATACAATATCTTTTTCTCCCTTAAGTTTAGGCAAACCATTTATAAGATTCATACCACTAATACGAGTGAGATGATCAAAACCAATATGTCCAAGTCTACGATGCCAAAAAAATAAATCTATAGATGAATTGGCAACTAGACACCTAAACTTAACATTTGAAGAAGCATGGAAATCAGCCTTAAAAACTCTCCCACAGCGTGATATCTCAAAAACAAGATCACCAGAAGCATCTAAAACTTTGGAAGCATTTTTCTTAAAACATACTTCAAGATCCTCATCAACCATTTGTGAAACCGACAACAAATTGTATTTCAGATTTTCAACCAAAGCAACATCTTTGAACATAAAATTGTCGGTTACCTTTACTGTACCTTTCGCCACAACAGTAGAGGTAGAAGCATCTCCATAAGTTACACTTTCAGCCCGAGATGCACGTGTGAGGGAGGAGAACCAATTTTTATCACCGGTCATGTGACGAGAACAACCGGAGTCCACTAGCCATATGTTCTCCTTCCTCACGCGAAGTGCCTACAAACAACAAACACATGCCGAGGTCTCAGTACTGGGGTTAGATAAAAAACTTTTAGGTATCCAGTACTGAGACATGCGGCGAGTAGGCAAAGCACGAGTTTCTTTATACATTGGGACAGATTGTACATGTCTCGTGCAAGTAGTAATAGAAGGTGAAACATTCACCCTAGGCGCAAATTGAGGAGCAACATAATTATGATGAGCATAATGTGCCTTGAAGGAATTAGATCTAGCTTGCTTTCTTTCTTTCTTAATAAGTTTAGCTAGTCTAAAACAGGAACCTACAACATGTCCAGATTTACCACAAAAACTGCAAGTGTACCTACTTTCAGGTTTAGCATGTGATGTATGAGCTACATTTGCACTAGGTGATGAAGCATTAGACATGATGCCAGCAGATTTAAAAATTACATTGGTTGGCTTGTTAGATGTTTCAAAAATTCCATTACCATGTGATTTAACAATAGTGGGTGGATTAGCCTTAAAATGAGCATGAGCATTGAAACCAAGTCCTGTCTTATTTTTACTCACTTTAGACTTATCTAAGATCATATTCAGATTTTTATGCCCACTAGAAAACTTTTGCAAAGAAGCTTGTAGATAATTAACTTGATGAGACAAAGCAAGACAGTTATCACAAGCAGCATCCATGACTTGTTTCCCATTTTTACAATTAGCACACGAGAAAACCTCATGGATATGTAAAGCATTTTCAACATGAGAAACCCTAGCATTTGCATCTTTCAACTTCAATTCAAGAATATGACAATTATTACAAGAGGTTGAATCTGTCAAATCAGAAGTATCCATGCTAGCATCATTAATTTCTTTACGTTTAGACTTGCAAGAATCATCATCAGGAATCATAGATTTGAGTCTAGTAATTTCAGAATTTAGAGATGCAATTTTCAAGTCATATTTCTTAATTCTTTTAGTGGCATGGTCTAGCAAAGAACTCAATTTACTAGCACTTTCAAGTAATTCATCATAAGTGAGTTCTACCTCATTGTTGTTGTTGTTGTCGCTGTCGTAGTCGTCGTAGGAGGTATCGCTCTTGCTGCCAGCCATAAGACACATCCCACTAATGTCGCGTTTGTCTTTGGATGCATCATCTTCATCAGATTCGATATCCACATCACTCAAGCATGGTTCACCATATTCATTGATGACCGAGAAGATACTGTGAGCCACCGCTCGAGCAAAGTCACCCCTCTTCTTATTCTTGATGTTGAAGGGGCGCTTATTCTTCTTGTCCTCCTTGGCAGAACGATCCCCGTTCCCTTCTTTCGCCATCTTGGATAAATACTTGGGGCAGTTTTGGCGAAAGTGATTGGGGTCACCACATTCAAAACACCTTGGAGCGCTGTTCCCACCTCTCTTCCTTGAGCGAACATTTTGCAGGGCACGTGTAAAACGAGAGGTGAGGAGTGCCAATTCTTCTTCTGGGCATTGCTCTAGCTGTTCATCGGTTAGTTGAGACAAAGAAGACAGAGCATAGTAATGTGAAGAAGTACCATCATTAGAGTTGCTAGGGTTAGTAACAAGAGCAATTGATTTGGAACCAGTTCTCCTAGCAAGAATGTCTAATTCATGAGTTTTCAATTTTGAATATAAGATATCAAGTGTAAGTGTGCTCATGACAGTAGACTCTCTAATAGATGTAACTTTCATCTCCCAGATGGACATATCTAAAGCACTCAAAAGCTGCCTAGAAGCCTCAGCATCAGTATAGGTAACACCTAATGCACGTAAATTGCTGAGAATCTTATTAAAGCGAGCAAAAAATTCATCCAAAGATTCACCTGTTTTCATCTCAAACCTCATGTACTCCTTTTTGTACATGTCCTGACGCACCTCCTTAACTGAGTTTGATCCTTCATGATAGCTACAAAGTGCGTTCCATACCTCATGGGCGGATGCAAGGTGAGAGACACGGTCGAAGTCACTCCGTTGTAGACCTTGGATGATGTAGTTCCTTGCCTTGTAGTTGTTCTCCACATGGACCAAGTTTGTTGCCGTGATCGCATCATCCGCGGGAAGCTCGTAGGGCTTGGCGACTTTCTCCCAGATGGCGTAGCTTTGCGCCATGATGTATGCCTTCATCTTCGCCTTCCAGAACTGAAAGTCAACACCATCGAAAACACAGGGTTTGATAGAATACCTATCCATGTCTAGCAATTCTAATCAACCGGTTAAGATAAATTAGAAAAACCTATGCTCTGATACCAATTGAGGGATCGAGATAGGCAATCAGAGGGGGGGGTGAATGATTGCGCGGAAGCAAATTAAAACTTTTCCCAAAAGTTCAAACCCTAAAACTCTAATCTGTTCGTGATAGTAAAACAGCTGTAACTTTAGATCTACTGAACCAAAAATTGCGTATGAATAATCCAACGAAAGGTATGGAAATTATCTAACCAACGCAACAAGAATCAGCTCAATCGGAGTTACGAAACAAAAGATATCACCAAAACAGTAACAGCTGACAGAAAGTTACGAGAATCAATCTAGAACCAATTTCGAGGAACAGCAAGAAGGATGGATTAACCGCAACACAAACTTCCCATGATCTCGTGAGAAACCTGCAGCAAAGTGTTAGAAAGATCTAGCACGAAGGTTCCATGAAGATCTGAGAAGAAACAAAGATGACACCGCCAATGAATCACTTTATTGCAACGATGTCGATCGATTACAGAAGATGCGATCGTGCATCCAAGAACTCTCCAAGAATAGCTCTAGGTTAAAACTCTGAGTTCCCTCACGTTCATCTACTAAACCGTGACCTGGACCCCTCTATTTAAAGAGGGAATTTCGTGGCCCTAAAGAAACCCTAAACAGAGTCCTAATCCAATACGAACACCTCTGTCCTGATCCTTGATCGTGACCCACAGGCCGCATACGACCTCGGATTGAGCTGGTCCAAAAAGCAAAGTTGTTCACCTCGACGACGTGCACAACTTTCATGTTGACCACTTTTTCATTTGAGGCCATCTTAAATACGCCTAGGTTCAGTTTTTAATCAACCCTGAACCTGCCTATTTTATCTCAATCTGCATTGAGCCTTGTCAAATCGCATCACCAAATCTTCTTGTGATGCCTTCAAAACCTCGACCATCATGTCGAACAATATCTTCAATACCGTACATCTCCGGTACAAGCCACGTACGAAAAACCGGTGCCCTCCCGGATCATCGTAGCCTTCACTTCCATTGTTCCTTCGCACGAACGTTCCGCATGACCTTGATCCCTAGACCTCAGCTTCTCCCGAGCTTCGTCCCTTGATCCCGTCATCGACCATGTTCCTCCGGCTCCGGCAACACCTGAAGTGATCACAACAAATAACCAGTACGAGCACAAGTCCACGACTTGACTCAGGGTAAGTTCCACACAATTCACACCGTATTTTCACACAAGAAGCTAATGGATCAGCACACCACTAGCAAAGTATTAAACCCAATATAAGATACCAATCACCACACAAGTATCCATATCACCCAAAGTATCCATATCAATGTTCTACTTAGCACTTGCCAATGTTGCACATCACACATGATTTCACAGTATAGATGATTATTTTGGACTTGGTTGGACGGACTTTCTGCATGTGAAGGGGAATTGATCAAATCAAACAGGAGGTGAAGTCTGAACTGAAGAATCTCAAAAATTAACATTGGTTTCTGATGCTGCAATACACATCCTTGCCATTTTCATTCCTTCAAAAATTAACAGCGATTGACACACAGTATACTGGTTTTTTGAACTGAACAGTATTGTCCAGAGCCAGATGCATCAGCTTCAGAACCAGCATATACAGCGAAACCAACATCGACATTAAGTTTAATTCTAACAAGAGAGCAACAGATCCGTTATAAACGCTAGTCCCCATTGTCTGGCTCCAAATTTTTGTTACAATGTAGTACTGTCAGTATACATATATAGCACAAGGACTGATCTAGTTTATATTGGGATTCTTACCTTCTAGTTATGCACAAGCAAAAGATATCAAATATACAGTTCTGGATGGAAGACGAGCAATAGAGCGAAACCATGTTCTTGCAGTCGTATAACAATATATCAATACAGAAGATGAGGTGGCATTCGCAGTACGAAAGCTTGGCAAGAAATATTTTTTCAAGTGTGTACAGCAAACCAGGCAACCATTTCTATACACGAGAGTTCATAACTCAAATAATTTGCAACCAGAAAGATGACAGAATGAACACTTGCTAACATCATCGTGACTGGTGAATGTTACGGATGGCTGCACTGATACTTTTACAGTCAAAATCCATGATCTTCATCCAATTCTCGAAATCCCTAATTTCCTATAAACATAACTGATGATGAATAGTACGGTATCCCGCATATTAGGGGTATCCGTGTACAGTTCCCCGGGACTTTAGGAAGGTATAGCGTATCCGACAAAGGATCCCCGGACGATAAGGTAACCCCTCTAGAGGAGGGAAGACTCCCCCTAAACTAGGAAAGTCAATCCCGACGTTTAAGAAAGCCAGAGTCCTACTCGGGCGTAAGTCCACGTCCGGTACGACCCTGGGTACCCCCTATATAAGGATCAGTAATCTCATAAGGGAGAACAAGGTCTAAAAGGTCAACTAGTCGCAGCACAAACAACATAGGATCCCAGGAGGCGAAGCTCTAGAAGACCCGCAGTCTCGAAGGAGTCGAGCCCGGAGGATTAGCTAGATTAGTCTACGATTAAGCCTAGGGTAGCCACTAATATACACCCCCATTGTAAAGCGTGTTCCCGATCAATATATAGCAACAGGACGTAGGGTTATTATCCTGAGGGAGGCCCGAACCTGTATAAAAACGGCTGTCCCCTGCTGTCAGATCGCCTGGCACTTGGGCCCTAGAGGTCCCTACCCCCCAGTAATCATCACTCCGCGAATACCGTAAGATCGCCGATTCACCGATCGTCGACAGATGGCGCCGACCGTGGGGACCTCTCCGGACCAAGCCGTCCAGGAAGGATCAAAGTCGGCAGGACGCGCAACAAAGCGCGATCAGATCCCAGCGCCGGTTGCACAGCCCTCACCGGTCTCGACCGAGGAGGAAGTAGCAAGCATGGCAGGAAAACCGATCGCAATCTCGCCCCGTACTGGGTACTCGGACCAGGGTTTCCACGACAACTTTGGCCCTATGGACCCGTACCCGGTTACGGATCGAGTAGATTTCGGAGAATACGCCCCTGGTGAGGACTCGGATGGCGAAGCGGATCACTTCAGAACCGAGTGCGCCAGGGCCTTCAGCGGGAAGTTGGTCTTGAACGACGACTTCCCGGCAGGAACGACCAGCCCCATGGTTGGGATTTCTCCTGCGAACTCTGATCGTGAGGACGATCAAGACCTTACCCGCGTCGTGTCCGACGAGGACAATGCGATAGAATACGAGTACACGTCGTCCAGCCAAGGACCTCGGATGGTACTCGCGATCGACGATGGTCGAGAAGACCTCGAAGATCACAATCTGCCCGGGGGCTCACAGCATCACAATGCAATGGATGCCTCCCAGATCAACGGGGGCTTACCCGCCGCCGGGGAAAGAACTCCTCGCCGGAATGGAGATCTGCCAGCCGCTGTGGAGAGAACACCCCCGGGAACGAGGGAGTACGTGTCCCGAACTGCTCGAAGACTTGCGGAAGTGCGCAATTTGCTGTCACAGCCTCCCGTAGCGGATCTATCGACACCCGCGGGTGAGCAGTGGCTGCGACGGCTGGGGGTTGACCTCCAAGAGGCTCAGAACCAGGCCGAGTCTTCTCGAGCCTGATCGGTGACCCGTAGCTCTGATCGGGTGGATACCCCTCCTCCGCTAGAAGAGCGTGATCGGGAGGGACGACACCCCAGGAACAGGTCTCCTCAGGAGGAGCAGCCGATGGACCTCCGAGAACAGCTTGACCGGCGCCGCCGACAAAGGCGTCAGCAGGAGCAGCAACCTTCTCGGAGAGACCACGTACACAACGCCAATGCTCGGGGCCGGTCCTCGACCCCGAATAGCGGCGAGAACGTGCCTTATCGGGGATCCTTTAGGGGATGTCAGACGCTATCCCAGAAACTCCGACAGTGCGCTGGCCTTCTCGTTTCAAGCCCGGCTCACTTGAATCGTATGACGGAACCATGAATCCCGTGGAGTTCCTCCAGATCTACACCACCGCGATCGAGGCAGCCGGCGGCGATGAGAAGGTTATGGCCAACTACCTCCCTACCGCTCTCAAAGGAGCCGCTAGGACGTGGTTGACGAATCTACCCCCAGGTACGATCCGTTCATGGGGACAGTTATGCGACATGTTACTCAGGAACTTCCAAGGTACCTTCCCAAGACCTGGTCGGGTCGACGATCTATTCCTCGTCGTCCAGCGACCAGATGAGACCTTCCGAGAGTTTACCAAGAGGTTTAGTGCTGTCCGCAACACTATACCCGAGATAACGGACTCGGATGTCATCCGTGCCTTCACTCGGGACAGCAGAAACGAGATGTGCACGCACGATCTGATCATGCGGCCACCGAAAACCACCAGGCAGCTCATGGACCTGGCCGAGAAGGCCGCCTGTGCGGAGGAAACCCTACGATATATCAAGCAACAGCGGGGTGAGTCGACCAGTTCCCCCCTCCGGTCGAGAGGCGATTCGCGTAAGACGAAGCGCAAGAAGAAGCCCTCCGGAGGGAACAAGGAGAAAAGGACCAGAACCGACGAGTTAATGGCCGATATCTCCGAAAAGCGCACCTGGAAACCACGTCCCAAAGATAAGCCTACCACATCCTCCGACAAGACGTCCAAGCCCTGGTGTGACTTTCACCAGACTGACTCGCACGATCTGCGGCAGTGTCGCATCTTCAAAAAATACCTTCGGGAAGAGAGAGAGAGGTTCCGCGAGGAGAACCCTCAGGTCGCTAATAACAGCCGGGAGACAACTTCCGACGACGACGACTCCACCCCTGAGCCTTTCCAGGGGCATGTCAGAGCAATCGAGTACATATTCGGGGGCTCAACCTCTTATGAATCCAAGAGGCAGTATAAGGCGATCGCCCGGGAAGTCCTCGCGAGCGTACCGCGAGTCCCTCGAGCGGTCAAGTGGTCCGAGGTCGCGATCTCATTCGACCAGACCGATTGCCCCGAAAATTGTGCTCGGCCGGGGCGGTACCCGATCGTGGTCGAGCCAACGATCAACAACTGCCGAGTGGGCCGCGTGTTAATAGACGGAGGGAGCTCCCTCAATATCCTATTCGCCAACGCCCTTGACGCCATGCAGGTGCCACGATCGTCTGTTCAGACGGTGACGCACGCTTTTCACGGCATCGTCCCGGACTCATCGGCCACGCCGATAGGGCAAGTCACGCTCCCGGTTACCTTCGGTACACCGGAGAACTTCCGAACGGAGAAGATCCTGTTCGATGTAGTCGATTTCGAAACAGCCTACAATGCTATCTTGGGGCGCCCCACCCTGGCCAAGTTCGTGGCAGCTACGCACTACGCCTACCAGTGCATAAAGATGCCTGGCCCAAAAGGTGTCCTCACGATAAGGAGCTCGCCCAGAGAAGCTCTCCTCTGCGACAAGCACAGCCTCGACCTCGCAGAGCAGCATCTACCCTCTAACTAGGACGCCGACGTAGCGGCTCCCGCCACCACGTCGTCAAGACCACCTCCACGACTACGAGTGACAACTTCGGAAAGTACCCCCTCCAAGCCGGAGAAAGAGTTCCACGACTAAGTCGGAACCGGGAGAAAAACAGGGCCTTCCCCAAACAGGACAACGGCTCCTGGGGAGAAGCCGCCCGATCCAGGTCGCTCGCATCAACGGTAGAAAGGTCACGTCCATTAGAGAGTCCGGTATAACCACCTTTGGTAAGATTGTACAACCGTCGCCTCCTCATCAGCAGATTCCAAAGTTGCACCAGCTCCGGCCCTAAAGATCGTCAAGCTACGAACAAGTCGATGATAAGACGCTCCGGGCGCCGCTGTCCAGCACGCGCGCTCAACAACGTTTCGTCAGCAGGTCACGACAAGAGGACGAGAGTCTCTGGGGCAACCGGCGACAAGCTGAATGAGGAGGGGACGGCTTAGTTTTTTTTAAGTTTCCATAGAGTTCTTCATTTCTTTTCTTACAGTAGCCTGTAAAAGACACAGTTTTCGTTAAATAATACAAAGTCATTAGTTCAATGTTTCTCATTTTCAATTCAGACTGCCTATCCGAGATATCCCTCGAACAGGCAGTCGGGGGCTGGATGAGAATACGGTAAAGTCGAGATACGAGTATGAGTACCGATTTCTTAGACCTGCGCAAAGGAAAAAAGGGTTCTGCGCTGCAACTGCCAGGGATGCGAGGAAAACCCCTTAACGCGTTTGCAGGTGACAGGGGAGCCACTGAGCCCCCCACCTGACCAGACCTAAGGCCTGGTTGACTAAGCTCCCCAGTTTCGTAGCAAAGTCCCCCGATCCCGAGTAAAGGAAGGGAAGGAAGTACGGATACGACTAAATCAACGGAACCCGCACGCTCATCCACGTCTTCGACTACTCGGAGCAGAAGATATCTCGGGTAGAGTGGAACTTTGCTGATCGGACAAGTGTAGAATTTACTAGCCAAACAACCGGAGTCTTCCTTCGACAAAGGAATACGGAGGTGCTGCCATGGCCACGACAAGCTGTACGAAAGACCCCTTATCGCGTTTACTGATGACGAGGAGCCACGGAGCCCTCCATCCAACTAAACCTAAGGACTGGTCAATCGCAGCAAAGAACGACCTACGGCACTATTCGTACACCTACAACGAAGGGAGGCAAAGGACACTGGTTCTGACTAAAGTCTACGCTTGCACCCAGCAAGGTTTCGCAGGAGCAGATTAGACAAGGTTTTAAAAAAAGGCAAAAAACACACAAGTTATCGCACAGTTACTAACCACTGTATTTGCGTAAGTGTATGCTATTACAGGCCTACTTCGAGCCAGATGCCTGGACCCGATCACCAAAGGCGTCTGCCGCCCTCTGCACAGCGTCGACAAGGGTTTCTTCCTCACCCTCCGGCAGGTCAGCAGTGAGCGCCTCCAGAGATAAGTCCGGGTGCTTACACTTCAGAAGGGCCAAGGCAAAGGCCAGGGCGTCGCGAACCCCCTGCTGAAGCTCGCTCTCGAGAAGCTTCTCGACAGTGGACTTCAGCTGGGAAACGGACACCGTCAGCTCGACTAGACGGGTGGCTGAAGAAGGACTCGGGGCGACAACGACACCGACTTCGACCAGCGCCTTCTCGAGCGTGCCTAGGGCCTGCCCGAGGTCATCCTCCAGCTTTCCAGCGTAGGACCAGCTCTGCTGCAGGGAAGTCACGGCGTCCGAAAGGCGTGCCTTCGTGGACGAAAGATCAGCCTCGACCGCCGCCCGCTGCTTCTCGGAGCCCTCAAGGCGCTTCTGCAGCGCCTTGTTCTCTGCCCGCTGCTTCTCGGAGTCCTCAAGGCGCTTCTGCAGCGCCTCGTTCTCCGCCCGCCATCTCTCGGACTCGTCAACGCGTTTCTTCAGCTCTTCGCGTGCCAAATCCAGTTCCGCTTGGGCCTTCTCGAGCGGAGCGACCTGGGAGATAGCAAGCTGAAAAAGAACAGGTCAGTACAAGCAAAGTAAAGTTACCTTATCGCTAATTTCCCTTACGTTACCTGCAGCAAGGAGGAGAGGCGAAGACTTTCCGGCGCCGAAGGACCTGAAGGCGCGACCTGCTCGACTAGAGGCATCTCCGACTCCAGCGCTGGGGTCTCCGACTGCTCCGTAGGGGCCGGCGGCAACTCCGGTGCAGGGGCCGGTGCCGATTTCGGCGCCGGGGGCTGCGGCTCGAGGGCCGTCGTGGTCGGTTTGGCGGCGGGGCGGATCGTCACCCTACTCGCCAAAAGCAATCAAATTAAGCCTTCAGCAAGGCAAGGTCAAAAGAGGAAGACGGCGAAGGAAAGCTAACTTCGTGCGCTTCCCCACTGAAGGAGTTTTCCTCGCCAAGGCACTCGAATCTCGCTTGCCGGAAGATCGCGGCGCCTTCCCCTTGTCCGCCACGGTCTCCTCCTCAAGAACGGTCGTGAGAGGGGGAGTTGGCTCCTTGAGGGGAGGGTCGCTCGCTTCGGGCTATCCGACACGTCCATCCTTATATTTATCATTCAGAAAAGAATATGGAGAAAGAGTTGTCGGGCGAGAATTCAAACCTGCGGCTGAGGGTCCCGGGCGGGAGAACTCGTCGAGAAGACCTCTGCCCCCACCTCGGCTGCAGAAGGACCTTCCTCCCTTGTCTCGGAGGGCGGCGGAGCCGTGTCGTACATCTCAATTTCACCGTCCTCGACGGGAGCGCCAGCTCGTTCGGCCTCCGAGTCGGGACCCCCGCGGCCTACTCGCTGCAGGGAAAGAACCCGAGGGCCCTCAGTAAGGCTGCTCGGATGAGACCAAGCTAGACAAGGAGATAGGGTGGATAACTCACCGAGAATACTTCCTGCCGGCTATCCGGACTTTGCTTCAGAAGAGGCAAGGGCACGTCCGTGCACCCGCCTTGGGGGGGATTGCTTGAATAGGTTGTTCAACCTACTCTGAAACTCCCCCGGGGACAACTCTGCATGGCTCGACAAGGCAGAATTATGTGAGAAGTCTTGACAATTGAATTGGTACGGAGTAAGTCGCAACGCTTACCCGTGTCGAAGTCCCTTGTCGGGTCTTGGTTCGTTGAGATCACCCAAACCGCCGCGACTCTCGACCGAAGAGGGCTTATCCGGCGACGAAGGAAATCCTCCACGACATCCCACGCCGACAAGCCTTTGGCGGCGAGATTGGCGATGTCGCGGACGAGCGCCTTGAGGTGCTTGGTCTCCTTCGGGGCCTCCCCCCAGCACTTGTCCGGAAGGGGGGCGAGTCCGCGGTAGGAGATCCCAGAATTCGCTGGGGGCTGGCAGTAGAACCATCGAGCGTGCCAGCCCGACCACGAAGACTTCCAGGAGGAGCAATGTAATCATCCTTCTTCCCTTCTCGAAGACGGAATCCGGCGCCACCGACGACTCCTGCGCCGCTGCTCTTCATCCGGCGGAGGTTGTAGAAGTACCTCCAGAGCTCCAGGCTCGGCCTAATGCCGAGGTAGGCTTCGCACAGGTGCGCGAAGACCGCCAGCATTAGGACCGAGTTCGGGTTGAGGTGAATCAACTCGATCCTGTAGTACTGGAGCGCTAGGAGGAAGAAAGACGAAGGCGGGAATTAAAACCCACACCTGAAGAAGTCCGCGAAGACGACGGTCCAGTCAGTATCGGGGCTAGGGACCGTCTCCTTCACGGCCTCCCGGTAAGGTACGAATACCTCCGGGAGAATTACCTCCTCCGCCGCAAGCTTCTCTAGGGCGGAGGAGTCCATCACCGAGGCCTCGAATTCCGGAATGGCGACGGGCGTCTCCTCCGAGGCTTTCCCCGACTCCTTTGTGGGCTCGGGAGACTTCTTCGCGGCGCCTTTCTTGACCATTTTCGTCAATTGATCGAGAGAGTGGGAGGCGCGGGTTTGCAGAAGCGCGAGGAAGAAGGCGAGGGGAGCAAGAAGGCTAGGAGGCAGAGGAACAATGTGGGCAAAACCCCAATTCTTGGACTCCTAAAGATTTAAATCTCCACCGGAATCGAGCGCGGTTCTAGGCACGATCAGTTCAATCGCATTTAATGCGGACAGTTGCTTTTTCTACCTGCAAGGCATCCCGCGGGAAAAAGAGGGTCTGACAACCCACGACCCAAACGAGCGTGCGGAACAATAGCGCAGAGAGAGAAAATATTCTTCATCACCACGCGAAATTTCCGCCACGATGGTTCAGTTTCCTAAAAATATGCCAGGCGGACGCGTGTCCATGATCAACGGATCAGGTCAGATCAGAGAGTATTCTGGGTTTTCCCAAGGATTATATCGATAAGGTTCTTTGCGACTACTCGGTAGAGATGGAGTCTACTTGGGGAAGTCGTCGACAAGTACCACTCGGGTCGCCTACTCGGAAATTTTCCGACAAGGGCAGATTTCCAACAGAACCATCATGACCTCACTTCACGTATTGATGGGGGGCTTGATGATGAACAGTACGGTATCCCGCATATTAGGGGTATCCGTGTACAGTTCCCCGGGACTTTAGAAAGGTATAGCGTATCCGATAAAGGATCCCCGGACGATAAGGTAACCCCTCTAGAGGAGGGAAGACTCTCCCTAAACTAGGAAAGTCAATCCTGACGTTTAAGAAAGCCAGAGTCCTACTCGGGCGTAAGTCCACGTCCGGTACGACCCTGGGTACCCCCTATATAAGGATCAGTAATCTCATAGGGGAGAACAAGGTCTAAAAGGTCAACTAGTCGCAGCACAAACAGCATAGGATCCCAGGAGGCGAAGCTCTAGAAGACCCGCAGTCTCGAAGGAGTCGAGCCCGAAGGATTAGCTAGATTAGTCTACGATTAGGCCTAGGGTAGCCACTAATATACACCCCCATTGTAAAGCGTGTTCCCGATCAATATATAGCAACAGGACGTAGGGTTATTATCCTGAGGGAGGCCCGAACCTGTATAAAAATGGCTGTCCCCTGCTGTCAGATCGCCTGGCACTTGAGCCCTAGAGGTCCCTACCCCCCCAATAATCATCACTTCGCGAATACCGTAAGATCGCCGATTCACCGATCGTCGACAATAACAAAAAAAAAGGACGCTTCAGCGTTAAAAAATTTGGCACAAAGCTGACTAAGGAACCTGAGAAAGGAATTATGTCATCTGCTCAGCATTGCATTCTTAAAATCTATTGTGTAATCTAATAATCTCAACTGTGGTGTTATGTATTGATTAATTTTGTAAAAAAGTTTAAAAGTAAGCCAAGCCAAAAGAACGGTGACCAAACCAATAGCATCTCACATTTGCAGCTTTACTAATCACTGATCAGTGAGCAGAGAACATACAGAGAATTCGTTCTCTTATCAGTTTGGACTTTAATCATACGATTTTGATTTGCTGTGCGCAAAAAGTTACTATATAAGAAAACTGATTATAACAAAGCAGTTACAATGTAGTGATAAATTTCGGTATAGTAGTGGTTACTCCTTTTTTTTCAGTCTAATACTACTCGCTGAAGAATTGTTCTACTAGTATAATACATGTTTCATGTTTGCTAATGCTAATGTGCTGTACTTATGCGGACTGTTGTCAGAACAAAGATCATATAAAATGTAAAACAAAAGAAAGAAAGTAACATACTAAACCTCTACTCATTATCATGTAAGTCTTAGATCATTGTGCTCTTTGCACTCTAAAAAAAAGAAAGAACGTTCTCAAAAAAATGTGCTCTCTTTGATTGACTCACGTGATGCAACTGTTTGTTTTTTTAGGCATAGGAAGAATTTCATTTGCGTACAGTTTTGCTATAATAGCGTTCTTGCTGTGTATGCAGTTCATTCGTGAGTATACAAGCAAGGTGGATGATCTAGTGAAGGACAGGACCGAATCGCAGAAGGAAGAAAAAGCTAAAGAGAAGGAAGAGAAGGACCTTGTTGCTCAGCAGGTAATCTAAAGTGCTCTTCTTTTGGTTCAACAACCTACTATCAATGCTTAAGCAGCCAGAATGACTAGTTGCAATTCTGTTGTGCAGACCATGTACGCCCAATTGCTTCCTCTTGCCTTGCCTGCTCCGCCTATGCCTCCAATGGTCCTGGTCCGATGCCAGCATATGGGATGCCTCCAATGGGAAGCTACTGAGTTATCCTCTGTCGTTGGCTTTTGAAGAGTATAGATGATGTCAAATATTTCAGCTTACACAGAGCGAAGCATGAGGATCCCGAGGTATCTTTCGAAGTTGTAGATCCGCGTCATTGGTTGTTCCAATTAATATTCTTTTGGTACCAGGACAATTTTGGCAAGTAAAATCTCTAGCCGAGTTTGAGTTAATTACAGGTTGCTATATATTACGATCGGATAGGATCAGGGTGAGGATGATTTAGGCTCAGTTGAGTGGGAGCTGCAAGACTGGTACCATTTGTATAGGTGTTATGTGATAAAAGTTTGTAGACATTCTGCATGTACACTCGTCAGTGTTGGTGTTGCTGCCAGCCATAAACACAAATACTGTCTGTATGTTACCTTTTGCGATCTCATGTCCAGTGGTTTGAACTTTGTACCTGGAAGAACGCTTTGTTGAACGACACGGAGTGTCTCAATCTGTTTGATAGTCTATGTTTTGTCCTGAGTGAACTGCACCTTAATTTCGTCCCATTTCGCTACTAGCATTTACGTCTACTCGTGAGCGTGTTGATGTTTTTTCTTGTGACTTCTAATGAACAAGGGTACTTTCGTGGAAGGTTACTCGTGTCCTTTTCATGTATATCCTGGTTGGCAAGAGCAACCTAGAAATTACCTACGCGACTGGACTGCATCCATTCCATTCTGATCTATTCTAATACCGGGACTAGTGCAATCTAGTTGTAGTTGCGATCGAGAAGGCCTGTTATAACAAGTCGAGGAAACTCGCTACCTATAATCAAGAACTCCGAAACTGAATATAGAAAACAATACTGACCTTGGCTGCTGCCGGCAGTAACCGGTTTTCTACTGAACGGTTTAAACGATCAAATTTAAACGCAAAGTTTCAATTTGGCCGGGTTTTAGCTCAGAATAACTATCCATCAATCAAGATCAATTTTTTTCTCTCAGTTTTCAGACATACCGACTTTTTACTCTGCTATAGTACACTCCGTTCCTTCACGTATTTGTCATTTTTAATTAGTCCATGTACTTGTTCGGGAATATTTGTTACTACAGCTTCCTCAATGCATATTTCCGTATTATACTCTTAGGCCCTATTTGAAAAGTAAGAATTTTATATAAATTACACACCGAGGAAAACATCTGAATTGCAGAGACTTCGTAAATCTTACGAAGTACCTATTGCGAAAATATGGACAACATTATTTGTACTTTGGTGGGTGTGAAATCATGCACCCACGCTTCACTACTCCATCAATAAGTGGTTCTCAAAAGCTAGTTCAATTCAAATATGAATCTAGACAATTCTCATGTTCCAAACAAAGCTAATTATTTGTCCTAAAGTCGATTCCGTTAGTTGTCAACCGCGTGTTTGTCACATTAATAAGAGAAATGTAGATTGTCCTTGTCGAGTCAGTCGGTCAATGAAGGCGATGTATGGCTGCACAAATCGATGGGTTAATTCCATGTTCCTTCTTCCTTCTTGCGCATCAAGGCGCCCTTTCGGGTGACACACCTCTCGAATGCAATGCAGCTACAAGTTTTAGAAGGCTTATGTGAGAAAAATATATGTAGTACTGTAGTTCATAAGGAAACTCCACGACACACACAAGGAACTATATATATATATATAAGTTCTGAAAGAAAAGTGGAATAAAATGATAACAAGAAGAAAGTTGAAGACACATGCAAAGAAGATGGGAATAAAGCTGAAACTGGACTGATGATATGAAGAAAGCTGAAGACGCATGCAAAGAAGATGGGAACAAAGCTGAAGCCAGACACGAATAACACTCTGAAGCATTTAGACGCTAGTGCACCCGTGAAGAATAAATGCATCCAGGTGGACGGCCATGCTTAAAGCGTACAAAGGCTACCAAGCCTAGAGACATTAAATAATGGAGAGAAGCTCCTCGCGCGGCTATAAAAGGAGGTTGCAGCCAGGCTCAGAAGGCATCGACAAGAAAATCGAAGAGCAACACCAGAGAGAGCTAGAGCGAGCAAGAATAGAGAGCACTCCACTCCCTCTTTAGTCCTCTTAGTCGCCACACATCCTTTGTAATATATTTGCGACGAAGGTTTGTAATATTATTAGAAGGTAATTTCCTTATCTGTGTGTAAGCTGCTTGAGGGTTCCTGAAAGGGAAAACTATATGTAAACTAATTTATGGAAATGATGTAGTTCTGCTTTGAAAACCCCTTGATGTTTTTAGTTTCGATTCTATGAGACGGGTTTTTATGCTAGGGATCCTATAAGAGAAAACTCTACGACAGTTCTCAGTTGAAGCCCTACATATGGCATAGGGTATGGAGGGCTCAGTTTCTATGAGAGAAGTGTTCCCTTCGGGTGGAACTGCTTGAGGAGACGATAAAAAACCCATCACATATGATTGCAGCTAAAGGTATCCAGAGAAAGTTTAGCTACTCCTAAAATAAATTAGTGATAAATATGGTGAGTACCAAGTAGGATTTTTACAACTACTGCTGCACACCCGGTTGTCTTGTTGGTCTCGCTAACCCGCAAGATCCTGCAAGAACGCGAGCGCTGAATTAACCGCACCGAATAAGAATAGTGACAAGAATTAAGCGTGCAGAATAAGAATAGTATCTTAGTGCCTGAATAGTGTCTAAATAGTATAGAATAGTGCCATAATGCCTGAATAGTATTTAAATAGTGCAGAATAGTACTATAGTACCTAAATAATGTCTAAATTGTGCACCTCAATAGTATTGCCTGCTATCCTTAATTTCATCTGCATATTCATCCCTTATTATCATCTGCATTATTCTATATGTATATGTATATGGGAAAAGCAAATGTACATTGACATGTGGGTACATGAGTTAAGGATTTAGGTCAATTCTCATATTTATGCATCTCAAAAAATTCTCTAAAAATTCATAGATGTTTATCATGTTATAGTGTACACACCCACAAAATTTCATGAAAAAATATAATCAAGAGTGCCCTACACAAAAAAGATAAAAAATGTTTTTTTATGTAGGGCTCTCTTTATTATATTTTTGCATGAAATTTGGTGGGTATGCATGTTATAACATGATGAATATCTATGAATGTTTTGAGAAGTTTTTGAGATGCACAAGTATTAGAAATTGACCTAAATCCTTAACTCATGTACTCACATACTCACATGTACATGTACAAAATCCACTCTCTATGTATATATATATGATATATATAAGTTCATTTAGAGCAAGCCTCAACTTCTCCAAAAAAAAGAAAATGATGAAAATACAAGTCTCAACCATCACACATTCACACCCAATTATCGCAACATACAAATGAATACCCATCGTATGAACATAAAAGAACCAATGAATCCATCCTGTACACACAGTTAATTCGGAACAATTAACAAACGATCAAAAATGAAGCCCAAGATGTAGTCTTTGATGGTGTGATGAAGACGAGAATTAGTCAGTGATCGATGCCATCATGCATGCATCATCATGACCCTGAACTCGTCGAAGGAGAGGACGCCGTCGCCGTCGAGGTCGAACCTGCAGATCATGGCCCTGCACTCCTCCAATCCCATCGGCCCAGATCCTAGCTTCCCCAGCATCCGCCGCAGGCTCGCCGGCGTGATCATCGCTGATGTGCCCTCCTCCACGCTGCCGTCGACCTCCGTCGTCGCGTACATAGCAAACGCCTCCCTCAGGCACCGCCGCCTGACTTCGTCGTCCTTTTCCGAGTCCGCTTCATGGCCGGCGAGCCTTGAGAACTCTTCCTGGTCCAGCAACCCGTCGCCGTCGACGTCCACCGCCGCCAGGATCGCGGAGGCCTCCTCCTCCGACACCTCCTCGCCGAGGGTCGCCGCCATGCAGCTCCGCAGCTCGGAAGCCGACACCTTGCCGTCGCCGTCCTTGTCGAAGGCGGCGAACAACGACGATGCCACCACCATGGCCATCATGATGAATATTCGACCTGGCTGCTTCTCTATAACCTCTCTATATATATTTTGCAGCTGAATTGGAGCTGACAAGTTTGCTTGCCTTCATATGTTGTGGCGTGTGGGTGCTATATATACTCACGGATCATTCGGACAGAAGCTAGCTGTGTACGGCGGCTGTACGGGTAAACAAGGGACGCATGCAGTTGTATTCGGAGTGAATGGAAGCTTCTGTGGCAATGCGTCAGCAATGCTATCTTAGTTTCCGTGTATTTTTTGTCCAACATGCACGTAAAATTATTAGTTTCCTGCGTGTGTTTTACGCGCATATACCATGATTGATTGTCGTGCTTCCTTCGTCCTAGTTAATTAAGCGCCACGAGTAAGGGGGTGTTTGGTTGGGCTTTTCAGCAGTTTTTCACTGGAAAAAGCTGCAGTCCAACTAAACGGCCAGCTTTTCAGCAGCTTTTGCCAACGGTAGCTGTGGGCTTTGCAGTACAAATTCAGCTGTTTGGAAAAGCTGCCTTCTGCTAGCTTTTTACAATGTGTTGAAACTTCTGTACTCATTTTACAAAATGCTATAGATGATTTGGATAAACCAAAAGTCATATGTTCACTTTTCCACAGCTACAGCAGCTTTTCCAGACAGCCAGCCAACAGCAGCTTTGTCAACAGCCACAGCCCAACCAAACAGGCCCTAAGACTCAAACATGAAATAAAATAAGCGTCGCAAGTTAATTAAACTTTACTAATCAGTAGGCAAAGGTCACATTCTTTCCTCTTTCCTCGCAAAAAAATATAATTCTTTCCTCTTGTTGATTAATCTTTAGTCAAAATTTTCCGGAAATTTTTTGTTTCAAGATTCTGAGGGAATGTTCCATGCATGCTATAGATTCGTGCGATCAAATTTCGTCGTTTCTGCCGTATAATAGCTTAGGATTTTAAAGACATTATAAGAAAAACTTCCATTTTCATGGTTTTCTTAGAGTTCCAGTTCATGTTTTTACCATGCTATTACTCATTGTTTCAAGGTTGTGTCGAAAGGAAATTCACTTCACTATTCTCAAAAATAATAATTCAATGCTATACTTAAACTTTATAAATCAATAGGCAAGGGTCAAAATTTTCAAAGATGTTACGTGCTTTCAATGTGTTGAGGGAATTTTCCGTGTTATAGCTTCGTGTGACCAAATTGTCGTTGTTTCGGCTGTAGCGTAGCTCAGGAAGTCAGGATCTTCAATGTTTTGACAGGGACATATCCTGTAGCCGTGGTTTTGGTAGTGGGATCGAGAAAAGCTTGTGATGTGGCAATGCATCAGCAACAATTACTTAGTCTCCGTGTCATTGTGTACAACATGTAAACTTATCTCCAATTTATTAATTTCCTCCGCATGTTGTGCGCGTACCCATTCGTTGCATTAATTAAGAACCACAAGTTAAAATTAGTTTCTGAGAGTGTATCTATATGACCAATTAAGTCAGGGATTCATGCATGCATGCATCATCACTGGGATATAGACGTGAGATTTACGCATACCTTTGGTGCCGCGGCATGCATGAACTGTGCCGATCTGATCTATAAGTAATACTGCATCGTTGTATCGTACGTGTTCGATCATATTTTTGCATTAAGTAATTGAGAACGACAAGGTTAAAATTAATCCGTTACTAATAGGAGGTCAAATGGTGCTACGTCATGCGAAACGGTAAGCTGCGCGCGCGATGCGTACGTCAACGCCGGCACCGCTGCGGTGACGTCGACATGCAGCTGCCACGAGCTAGCTATCTGGAGCTTAGCTAGCCGAGCGAAAAATCTTTGCGAATTAAGTTTGGAGTTTGACACTGACAGGTGCCTCGCAAGAAATTTAATTGGCTTCTAGAAAATCTTTTCTTCAATAAAAGAGCCGCTGCCTCCCGACTCTGCATCAATCGATATACATAACCTCGATTTCATTAAAAATGAGTCCATACAAAATGTTTACTTCTCCATAAAAAAACCGATACGTTCAGCCGTACAAGTAGGGCATATTGGATGCACTAGCACCCTTAAAGATATACTAGTGCACTAGGCCTTGATTTAGCATTCAAATGTCACAAATTTTTATCCCAACACCCTCCAATATGGATATCGAAAAACCAAATTCGAAATTCAAATAATTACATGAGCACGCATGGTAATTAAATGCTGCCTTGTCCGAAGAATTTAAATTAATGGACCTACTAAATTCGTGTACTGTTTTGAAATTTAGATAGTTTGAAAATGTGTTGCCCAAAGAATATGTTATGGACTTACTAAACGCGTGTACTGTTGTTTAACGCGCCAACATCATCAATGTCAGTTTCTGCACGCATAATTACTGGCCCAATAGACCTAGGATAGGTAGATACAACCACGCAGTATACTTCCTATATTCCATCAGTGTTTTCAATCGCATGGAAACAGCATAGATCCTCATTGGATGTAGGACGGGCCAGATATCTAAGTCATATGCTGTCCAGTGCCAAAAATTCGCTCTATACTACAAGCTCTCTATTTGAACATTACAAGCTTTCTACTAGGGTACTACATACGAGGTTTAATTCTACTCGTACAATACTGGTAGCTTTCTAGTATAAGCTTTGAATTTGACAATTATGAACTTTTAACTCAGAGGCTTTGAACGGTCGGTTCAAATTTTACACTTTTAAATAAAGATATAACTACAAGAAATTTCGGATCACTAAATGTCCATGAGCCTAAACGTCAACTTAAATCGTCAGAAGTAAACAAGAAAAGGAAAGGAAAGGAATATGAGACTTTGGAGCATAACAGAAGCAGATAACCACGAGCCGATCAATCATTCATGTTTTTTGCTGACTTTGGAGCATAACAGAAGCAGATAACCACGAGCCGATCAATCATTCATGTTTTTTGCTTTCTTGGATACCACCGCGATTTCCACCAAACAAGTCACACTCCGCCAGCCAAACCAACGACCAGCAAACTCCAGAGCACGAGCAAACAGTAGCTGCCCCGGCGCCGATATCACGAGCATCTACGGAAGCAGCGGCGCTACTTCCCCTTCTCTTCACCAGCTCCGGCGGCCACTCCACGGCACGCTCTTTGTTCTGCGGGGAAGCAGCAGCAGGAGGGCTTCCTCTTCACCAGAGGACGGATCTGGCTCGGTCAGGTCAGGATTTAGTTTTTTTTTGCGAAAAAAGATTTAGTTCTTGGGGGAAGGATTTTGGGAAACTCATCTGGTTTCCTGACTTGATTTCCTCTTGATTTTCGTCCTCCCCAAGCAAAAAGAGAGCGAGCCACCATAGTCATATAAAATTGTCCGGCTGCTCGATCAGCTAGCTTCACACTTCGGCAGCAACCTCGCGGTCATCACATCACAAGCACTACTATACGCAACAGAGCAACAAACAACAAAGCAAAAAGCGAGAGATATCCACTGATCTCGCCATGGAGCTGGCGACGGGGGCTATGGGCTCCCTCCTACCCAAGCTCTTGGAGCTCCTCAAAGAGCAGTACCAGCTGCAGACGGGCGTGCAGAAAGACGTCAAGTTTCTCGAGAGCGAGATGAGGAGCATCGAGGTTGCCCTCCGCAAGCTGGCGAGGGTGCCGCGAGACCAGCTGGACGAGCAGGTCAAGATCTGGGCCGACGAGGTCAGGGAGCTGTCGTACCAGATGGAGGATGTCGTCGATAGCTTCCTGGTGCGCGTCGAGGGCTCTGAGCCCGCCGTCGATCCAGATACCTTCAAGGGGTTCATGAAGAAGGTGGCCAACTTTTTCAAGAAGGGCAAGACTCGCCGCCAGATGGCTGATGCGATTAAAGACATCAAGGGTCAGGTTCAGGAGGTGGCCGCCCGGCGTGACAGATACAAGGTTGAGGATGTCTGTGCTAATCCAGCTGCCACAAACACCATTGACCCTCGCGTGCTGGCTCTATTCAAAGATCAGAGAGAGCTCGTTGGCATCGAGGAGCCAAGGGATGAGCTAATCAAGAGACTGACTGATGGGGATGATGGTGTGTCCAAGCCGCATCTCAAGATACTATCCATCTTTGGATTTGGAGGACTTGGCAAGACGACTCTTGCCAAAGCAGTTTACGACAAGCTACGAGGGAAATTCGATTGCGAGGCTTTTGTTTCTGTGGGTCAGAATCCTAGCCCGAAGAAAGTTTTGATGGATATTCTCTTCGAGCTTGACGAGGCTTCTTGTCCGCATGCAAGAATGTTGGATGAGAAGCAGCTCATCGGAAAACTTCGAGGATTGCTTGTGGACAAGAGGTACGCGCCATCCATCCTAGATTCATGTTACAGGAGATCTTCCTATATGCCATCACAAAGAGTTACAAATAGGAAAATAAAATCAACACACTGAACTTTGCAAATAAATACTATATATTTTCAATGGCATACATGCTGTCGAACCTAAGGAAGAAACGAGTGGTTCATTCTCCTCGAGATAATGTTTTACATTACGATCTGTATTGGGTAGGCATATTCTTACGTCAATTCTGAAAACCAAGTGAATTTTACAAAATTTACCCACGTTTGTTGCAACATTTGGGTCTTATGCCACTGCCAAACATTCTCACTGTTGGGGAACGCGCTACGTAAAACAAAATTTTTCCGCGCACGAACCAAACCAAGAAACACTATCGAGGTGTAGATAACGATATCATACCTTCGACGATCACGTCAATGCAGCGGAGAAGTTGACCGATGTCGATGAAGTCCGCAGACTCCCGCAGCTAGGTTATACCTCCCAGCCGCGAGAGCGATCTCCTCGTGAATAGTTCGCCCGATCAAACGCCGAAGTATACGACGTCTCCGAGGTATCCACGCGTACCGGATCAGCGACACCGCGGTAATGTGTGGACCAGCACACAAGAACAACGGGGATCTACGAGAAGGAGAATCAGCAGCGCGCCGGCAGCTGTACTAGATCCAATCTAGAAGAGAGAGAAAAAGAAGGCTGTGGCCAATCTAGAGATGGCCGGCCTAGGGTTTAGTCCAAGGGACTAGGGCTGCCTCTGGGGCTGCTTGGGATACCCTTTGAGGTGCCCTACCCCTCTATTTATAGGGGTTGGGGCAGCTCTCCCTAGGCAGGTGGAGTCCTACTTCAGCAGGGACACCCTGTTGGAGTTGGAGTCCAACTCCACTAGAACCTTCTAGAACCTTCTAGAATTTCTAGAACCTTCCAGAACCTTCTAGAATTTCTAGAACCTTCTAGAACCTTCCAGAACCTTCTAGAACCTTCCAATACTTTCCGGAACACTTCCGGACATCACCGGAACCATCCGGGACCTCCCGGAACACTTTCGAGATCATCCGAAACACTTTCGGAACCCTTCTCTCTCGTTCTCCATAAATCATAGCATTCCTAAATGTCGCTAAAACGTTAAGCGTGTGACCCTATAGGTTCGAGTATATGTGGACATGTCCGGAATACATTCCGGTCAATAATCGTCAGCGGGATCTGGACACCCATAACGACTCCCACATATCATCGAAGATCTTTATCGAGCAAACCTTGTATTGTCGCATACAATTCCTTTTGCCTCACGATACATTACACAACCCGAGGCGAGACTTTGACGGTATCCCTGTGATCAACTCCTTGATCACCATACCTAGTTATCCTCGTTACCGGTTTGTACTCTTTTCTCGTTTCCGTATTCCGGTATCCCCGTGACTAACCTTTTAGTCACAATACCTGGCCAGGCGATGCTGGACACCGTAATACCGAGTGGGCCCAGAGTGTATCTCTCCATCGCCGGATGGGCAAATCCCAGTCTTGACATATCTAGAACCACGATATACTTTCTGGTGTACCTGGAAGTCACCTTTATAATTACCCAGTTACGGCGTAACGATTGATGACCCCAAAGCAACCATCCGGTATCCGGGTCTATGATATTCTCATGGTCTAAGGACGCAAGTAAACGTTAACACATCATGAGAAGATACTGACAACATATTGACGAAGTGATCTCGCAGTATCTCATAAGGGGTCTATCCAACACCATTGTTACCCTAACAATGTGTTCCCATTATTGTCGGCATCCTTGTTACATTAACAATGCCCATGATCAGGAAAACAAGATCATCAACAATACATGAGCTAGTCCAGAGGCCTGACTAGGGATCTGAATGGTGTTTATTATTCCACACATGCAATTAGGTTTTCCTCTGAATCTCATATTCAAGAACCAATGCAATTTTAGCATAGAACATAAACTTAATCATGAACATGAAAATAGAATAATAACAACTTTATTATTGCCTCTAGGGCATATTTCCAACAGTCTCCCACTTGTACTAGAGTCAATAATCTAGCCAATGCTTAAGCTCCTAACACCTATGGCATTCCGGTGTTGCTCATGCTTTGCTTGTGGTAGAGACTTCGTCAGCGGATCTGACACATTCAGATCCGTGTGTATTTTGCATATCTTTACGTCTCCACGCTCCACCAATTCACGAATGATGTGGAATCGGCGTTGTATATGTTTGGACTTCTGGTGGGACCTTGGCTCCTTGGCCTGAGCTATGGCGCCACTATTGTCACAATAGAGCTCCATAGGATCCAGCGCGCTCGGAACCACACCAAGCTCGGTGACGAACTTCTTAATCCAAACGCCCTCCTTTGCCGCTTCTGAAGCGGCGATATACTCAGCCTCCGTTGTAGAATCCGCCACAGTGTCCTGCTTGGAACTCTTCCAGCTCACTGCGCCACCGTTCAGTGTATACACTAAGCCTGATTGAGATCGAAAATCGTCCGGATCTGTGACAAAGCTGGCGTCGGTGTAACCCTTTACAACGAGCTCTTCGTCACCACCGTATACGAGAAACATATCCTTAGTCCTCTTCAGGTACTTTAGGATATTCTTCACTGCTGTCCAATGATCATGACCTGGATCACTCTGGTATCTGCTCGTAACACTTAGAGCATAGGACACATCTGGTCGTGTACATATCATGGCGTACATGATTGACCCAATCGCGGATGCGTATGGAATCTTACTCATGCGTTCTCGCTCATCAGTTGTCGAAGGACACTGATTCTTGCTCAAACTTTTCCCATGCGACATCGGCAAGAACCCCTTCTTGGCGTTTTCCATACTGAACCTCTTCAGTACTTTATCTATATATGTACTCTGGCTTAGCCCTATTAGGCGCTTTGATCTATCTCTATAGATCTTTATACCTAATATGTATGCTGCCTCGCCTAAATCTTTCATTGAAAAACTATTTTTCAACGAAGTCTTAATATTGTCAAGAAAAGATACATCATTCCCAATCAACAATATGTCATCCACATAGAGTATTAGAAATGCTATTGCGCTCCCACTTACTTTCTTGTAAACACAAGCCTCTTCGCAGTTCCTGATGAAGCCAAATCCTTTGACCACTTCATCAAAGCGAAGATTCCAACTCCGTGATGCTTGCTTCAGTCCATAGATGGATCTCTGAAGTTTGCATACCTTTCCAGCATCCTTTGGATTGACAAAACCCTCGGGTTGTATCATATACACGTCCTCGGTTAGCTTCCCATTCAGGAACGCTGTTTTGACATCCATTTGCCATATCTCGTAATCGAAATATGCAGCAATCGCTAGAAGAATCCGAACAGACTTAAGCATCGCTACGGGAGAGAATGTCTCGTCGTAATCAACTCCTTGAACTTGTCGGAAACCCTTTGCGACAAGTCGAGCTTTATAGATGTATACATTCCCATCCGCGTCTGTTTTCTTTTTATAGATCCATTTACATTCGATAGGCCTCACGCCTTCAGGAGGGTCCACCAAGCTCCAAACTTGGTTCTCGTACATGGATTCTATCTCGGATTTCATGGCGTCTAGCCATTTAACGGAGTCAGGGCCCATCATTGCTTCCGTATAGGTCGCAGGCTCATCGTTGTCTAACAACAATACCTCGTCCGAAAACCACTGTGGTTTCGTGCGAATCCTACCAGACCTTCGTGGTTCAGCTGCTGGCTCGACTGAAGTCTCTACATCACATGTAGGGGCTTCCGTATCAGTCATTGTGGGAAACTCCGGAACCACTTCCGGCGTTGCATCACTTTGACCTAATAACGAAGATTCACCAATCTCGTCGAGTTGCACTATCCTCCCACTCACCCCTTTCGCAAGAAACTCTTTCTCGAGAAACACACCGTTCTTTGCGACAAACACTTTGCCTTCGGTGCGGTGATAGAAGGAATACCCAACAGTTCCTTTGGGATAACCAACAAAGAAGCATTTATCCGATTTGGGATCGAGCTTATTTGGTTGTAAACGCTTTACATATGCATCGCATCCCCAAATTTTAAGAAAAGACAAGTTGGGTTTCTTCCCATGCCATATCTCATATGGTGTCGTTTCAACGGATTTAGATGGTGCTCTATTTAGTGTAAAAGCGGCAGTCTCTAAAGCATAACCCCAAAAAGACAATGGCAGTTCAGTTAATGACATCATCGATCTTACCATGTCCAACAAGGTTCGATTACGTCTCTCGGACACTCCATTCCTCTGTGGCGTTCCGGGAGGCGTAAGCTGTGGAACAATTCCGCAGCTCTTCAGATGTTCGCTAAACTCGTAACTCAAATACTCCCCTCCGCGATCTGATCGCAGAAACTTGATTTTCTTGTTACGATGATTTTCTACTTCATGCTGAAATTCTTTGAACTTTTCAAAGGTTTCAGACTTATGTCTCATCAAATAGATATACCCATATCTACTCAAATCATCCGTGAAGGTAATAAAGTAGAGGAATCCACCGCGTGCAGCTATACTCATTGGACCACATACATCCGTATGTATGATCTCCAATAAGTCAGTCGCCCGTTCTACGTGGCCTGTGAACGGCGTTTTAGTCATTTTACCCATTAGACAAGGCTCGCAAGTGTTAAATGATTCATAATCAAATGACTCCAAAAGTCCATCACAATGGAGTTTCTTCATGCGCTTCTTTCCAATATGACCCAAACGGCAGTGCCACAAATAAGTGGAATTCGAATCGATTATCTTGCGACGTTTAGCGTCAGTGTTATGGATGTGTGTATTACCATCAAGATTCATAATAAATAACCCATTCACAATGGGAGCATGGCCATAAAACATATTATCCATATAAATCGAACAACCATTGTTCTCAGACTTAAACGAATAACCGTCTTGCAACAAACATGATCCAGAAATAATGTTTTTGCTCAAGGCCGGAACATAGTAACAATTACTAAGCTCTAATATAAATCCTGAAGATAAATGTAGAGGTAGGACACCGACGGCGAGCACAGCAACTTTTACTCCGTTCCCGACGCGCATCGTCACCTCATCCTTTGCCAGTCGCTTAGGCCTCTGTAGTTCCTGCATCGAGTTGCAAATATGAGCAACCGATCCGGTATCCAATACCCAAGAATTACATTGCGGACCAGCAAGGAATACATCAATAACATGTATGACACTCATACCTGAGCTGGACTTTCCAGACTTCTTCTTTTCTGCCAGATATTTCTTGCAGTTCCTCTTCCAGTGTCCCTTCTCTTTACAGAAGAAGCACTCAACATCAGAAGTGGCGCCAGTCTTGGACTTCTTAGGCGTGTCAGTCATACTAGCACCCTTGGATTTGCCCTTTTTCTTAGACTTGCCCTTCTTCTTGAAGTTGGTTGTTTTATTCACCATCATCACATGATTGGCGTCTTTCTGGATTCCACTCTCAGCAGTTTTAAGCATAGTGAATAATTCACCCATACTCCTTTCCATCCCATTCATGTTGTAGTTCATGATGAAGCTACTATAGCTCGGAGGGAGGGAAGTAAGAACAAGATCAGTGCCCAACTCTTGGGAGATTGGAAAACCTAGCGCATCCAACCTTTGCGCGTACCCAGACAATCTAAGTACGTGCTGACTCACTGAGCTGCCCTCAGCCATCTTGCATTCAAACAAGGCTTTGGATATCTCATATCTTTCAGTCCTTGCTTGCTTCTGAAACAAAGCTTTCAGCTCCTGGATTAACTCATAAGCAGCCCAATTCTCAAAACGCTTTTGAAGATCAGGTTCCATGGAGGCAAGCATGATACACTGTACTGCAATGGAATCATCGCTCTTAGATTGATAGATACGAGTCTCATCATCCGTAGCGTTAGCGGGGAGTTCACCGAGAGTTTGCGATAGGACATAGTCCTTCTTGGCACTCTTGAGGACAATCCTCACATTACGGTACCAGTCCGTAAAGTTGTTCCCAGATGAATTCAGTTTTTCTTTCTCAAGCAACGCGCATAGTGGAAAGGTGGTTACGGGTGCCATAGATCTACAACTTAAAAACAAATACACTTTAGACATTGTTCATGATTAAAGCAACTCAAATTAACACTTAATTAGAGTAAGCTCCCACTAAAACCAATATCCCTCATAATTGATTATTAGTGATTCAAGATCCACGACTCACTTACTCCACCATTGATGTGACATCACTGATGATGGAATAACGAGACCGGTAGGTCAACATGCCAATCATATCCCATATGACTCTTGTTCATCTTTCGATGGGTGTGTTCCGAGCCCAAGACGATCTTGCAAAGCTCGTCAAGACAACCGAGTGCTCTGCTGCGCGAACGGTTCGCGCCCGCCTCATATATGTCAAACCTATCGTACCCATGTGACATGGCGCACCTCAGAATGGCAAATACTCCAGACGGTGCTACACTTGGAAGAACACTAACTACTTTGATATTTGTGTGAGGGATCACCCTATTTAACAACGTCTACCACGCATCAAACAAGGTGCATAAAAGGGATTAACATCACATGCAATTAAATTATTGTGATATGGTATAGCCCCTTTTGTTGAAGAAGACTTCTTCAACATCTTTTGGCAGAGAACTCCTTCTTCGCGTACGACGTAGCGTCGAGGTCCATCGATGTAAGATTGTCACCACCATGTCCTTGCAATTACAACTATTTGCTATCACATAGCTAATAAAATAAATGCATTACATGGCTTTCTAGTTGACGCGTAGGTCAATATAATAAATAATGACAATCGTATTGGCTCCTGCCGATTGCCGTACTCATGACACGCAGGTCATGACAAAATTAAAATTACAAACACTTTGCATCTCATACAATCACATTGCATCGCATAGGCTATACCACATCACATGCATACCCTGCAAAAACAAGTTAGACGCATCTAACGTTTATGCTACAATACGTGGCTTTATGGTTACGTTGCAAACCGTTTGCTACCTACGTTACCATAAGCATGATTGCTCTTGCAGTTATTTAACTGTCGGGGTGTCTGGAATTGGAGACTCGGAAATCTCGAACCCCATACTAAACTTCGTCATACGCATGACCCCCGTGTAGATCACATCTACAAGCCCGCTCATTGCAAATTTATCTTTCTCAACTAAAGTGAAACCAAAGTCATCCTTAGCATGTCTCGATCCGAAGATCGTAAGGTTCGCCGGACCTCTGAAAATTTCACGATGCCGCCGAGATCAAAATTTTGCAATGAGAGGGAAACAACAAGAAAATCTGGTGGTAGATCTCATCTAACACCCCGCACATCATATGTGCAATGCCGCATATCACATATGCTGTAGTCGTACCTACAACTACGCATAGAACCGCTCTGATACCACTGTTGGGGAACGCGCTACGCAAAACAAAATTTTTCCGCGCACGAACCAAACCAAGAAACACTATCGAGGTGTAGATAACGATATCATACCTTCGACGATCACGTCAATGCAGCGGAGAAGTTGACCGATGTCGATGAAGTCCGCAGACTCCCGCAGCTAGGTTATACCTCCCAGCCGCGAGAGCGATCTCCTCGTGAATAGTTCGCCCGATCAAACGCCGAAGTATACGACGTCTCCGAGGTATCCACGCGTACCGGATCAGCGACACCGCGGTAATGTGTGGACCAGCACACAAGAACAGCGGGGATCTACGAGAAGGAGAATCAGCAGCGCGCCGGCAGCTGTACTAGATCCAATCTAGAAGAGAGAGAAAAAGAAGGCTGTGGCCAATCTAGAGATGGCCGGCCTAGGGTTTAGTCCAAGGGACTAGGGCTGCCTCTGGGGCTGCTTGGGATACCCTTTGAGGTGCCATGCCCCTCTATTTATAGGGGTTGGGGCAGCTCTCCCTAGGCAGGTGGAGTCCTACTTCAGCAGGGACACCCTGTTGGAGTTGGAGTCCAACTCCACTAGAACCTTCTAGAACCTTCTAGAATTTCTAGAACCTTCCAGAACCTTCTAGAATTTCTAGAACCTTCCAGAACCTTCCAGAACCTTCTAGAACCTTCCAATACTTTCCGGAACACTTCCGGACATCACCGGAACCATCCGGGACCTCCCGAAACACTTTCGAGATCATCCGAAACACTTTCGGAACCCTTCTCTCTCGTTCTCCATAAATCATAGCATTCCTAAATGTCGCTAAAACGTTAAGCGTGTGACCCTATAGGTTCGAGTATATGTGGACATGTCCGGAATACATTCCGGTCAATAATCGTCAGCGGGATCTAGACACCCATAACGACTCCCACATATCATCGAAGATCTTTATCGAGCAAACCTTGTATTGTCGCATACAATTCCTTTTGCCTCACGATACATTACACAACCCGAGGCGAGACTTTGACGGTATCCCTGTGATCAACTCCTTGATCACCATACCTAGTTATCCTCGTTACCGGTTTGTACTCTTTTCTCGTTTCCATATTCCGGTATCCCCGTGACTAACCTTTTAGTCACAATACCTGGCCAGGCGATGCTGGACACCGTAATACCGAGTGGGCCCAGAGTGTATCTCTCCATCGCCGGATGGGCAAATCCCAGTCTTGACATATCTAGAACCACGATATACTTTCTGGTGTACCTGGAAGTCACCTTTATAATTACCCAGTTACGGCGTAACGATTGATGACCCCAAAGCAACCATCCGGTATCCGGGTCTATGATATTCTCATGGTCTAAGGACGCAAGTAAACGTTAACACATCATGAGAAGATACTGACAACATATTGACGAAGTGATCTCGCAGTATCTCATAAGGGGTCTATCCAACACCATTGTTACCCTAACAATGTGTTCCCATTATTGCCGGCATCCTTGTTACATTAACAATGCCCATGATCAGGAAAACAAGATCATCAACAATACATGAGCTAGTCCAGAGGCCTGACTAGGGATCTGAATGGTGTTTATTATTCCACACATGCAATTAGGTTTTCCTCTGAATCTCATATTCAAGAACCAATGCAATTTTAGCATAGAACATAAACTTAATCATGAACATGAAAATAGAATAATAACAACTTTATTATTGCCTCTAGGGCATATTTCCAACACTCACACGATCCAGTATTTATACATTGGGGATTAAAATTTATTATGTAAAATAAATTTAAATTGGGAAGTAAAAATTATCAGAACTCTAATAGAATGAAATTGATCAAACCCATGCATGTCTTTAAATACTAGCTTCCGACCAAGGTGGCATTGCCATGCCTCCTGTCATTTATACACTTTAGATATATACTTTTATTGATGCACGGCTCACCCTGCCATGTCAATAGGTACCTCATCGTCATTGATGATATATGGGATGAAAGTTCATGGGAAATAATTAGATGTGCATGGATTGATTGTAACTGTGGAAGTAGAATAATAACAACCACTCGTATTTTTGAAGTCGCCAAAGTGGCTGGTGATATTTACAAGCAAGAACCACTTTCTCCTAGTAGAGCTAAAGAATTATTCTATACAAGGTTATCTAATTGCAAACGCAAAACCTCTTATGATCAGTCGGTTGAGATATCTGAAAAGATTTTACAAAAATGTGGAGGTGTCCCGCTAGCTATCATTACAATAGCTAGTTTGTTGGCCAGTAAACCAAAGGAGGATTGGTCCGAGGTGTATGAATCTATCGGTTTTGGGCATGGAGATAACAAACAAGTTGATAACACAAGAAAGATATTGCTATATAGCTACTATGATCTACCTTGTTATCTAAGGACTTGTTTATTGCACCTTGGCATATTTCCTGAAGATTACAAGATCCGAAAGGATGTCTTGATATGGAAGTGGGCAGCCGAAGGTTTTGTTCAGGAGATACCAGGAATGGGGTTATATGAGCTAGGAGAGAGATATTTCAACGAGCTAATAAATAGAAGTATGATCCAGCCAATGGAGATGCCATATCAGAGCACAGTATATGCTTGCCGTGTACATGATCTAGTGCTTGATATGATCTATTCCTTGTCAAAGGAAGAGAACTTTATTGTTGTATTGGGCAATAATGAGCAACACACATGTCCACAAAGCAATGCTCGTAGGTTAGCTGTCCAAAAGAGAGTGATAGATCAGCACGACACTATGGCCAAGACACCCATGCCTCAACTGAGGTCATTTATAGCCTTCATGTGTGATCTTAATATAATGCCATCACTTTTAAGCTTTCAATGCTTACGGGTCCTAGCTTTAGAAGAATGTAATTTTGCTGAAGATCGTCCTTATCATCTTGAGCATCTCGGGAGGTTACTTCAGCTGAGGTACCTCGGACTCTCGGACATGCCTATTACTGAGCTCCCGTCAAAAATAGGGGATCTAAGGTTCTTGCAGACACTAGACTTGAGGTATACCAAGATAAAAGAGTTGCCACACAGTGTTGGCCTGCTAAGGCAATTGAAGTGCCTGCGCCTTCCGGATGGCTTCACAGGAGTGTTGGATTGGATCGGGAAGCTAACATCTCTAGAGGAGCTATGGTTGCCTAATGTCTCTCCAAATTTTGTGAAAGAGTTGGCCAAGCTGACTGAGCTTAGTATTTTTGAGATCAAGTCAGGAGATAGGTGCACTGCTGATTTGTTCAAAGATTTGATGGAGTCCCTATGCAATCTGCAGAAGCTCCAACAAATTAATGTTTATTTCGGAGGGGTCTTGTGTATTAAGCGGGCCAGTTGCGAAGGCTATGTGCCCCATCATCGCCTCCGTGAGCTACGGCTGTACCAGGTCGTATTTGCTAGATTACCGTCATGGATGGATTCATCGCGTCTCCCACACCTCTCCCACCTGTCTTTGAAAGTGGATGCCCTAGAGGCGCAAGATGTGGAGATCCTTGGGAGGTTCCCAAAGCTCGTTTGGCTCGGATTGGAAACTCATGGCGATGTCTTCCCTGACGTGATGGGCGGTGGTGCTTTCCCCAAGTTAAGATGGTTCTACACCAACGCGGAGCCCAAGTTTCTGCAGGGAGCTACGCCTAGCCTTGAACATGTTGGCTATTTTGTAAAGGCTGCCAAGTTGAATGGTGATTTTGCTAGAATTGGGAACCTCCCTTGTCTTCAGAAAGTCGGAATCTCAATCGCATATGCCAGCAAATTGGAGTTGGAGGAGGCAGAGGCAACATTGAGGCACACAGTCGAGGTCCATCCCAACAGGCCCACACTTGAGGTATGTACGTACTACTCATCATCATACGCACAACAACTAGCATAATTAAGGAGAAATTAAGTTTTCTTTCTCTTTTCGCCTAGCTAATCGATCACCTTTCTTTCTTTCGCAGTTATTCCCCCTCCCACTCATGCTCCATTGTGGACCGTGGCGGCTGCCTTTGTTGTCTTCGCCTTTGTGAATTTCTGCAAAGTTGTAATTTTTTATATAATTTTTATAATTGACAACTCAGATATGTCATTGTTGTAAATAATATGTGTATAAAACATTGCAATTTTGGACTTTTTTCCCTCTATACACGAGGAGTAATCTCATCCCTTTGTAACAAAGAGGTCATCACAACAATTTATCTAACTCATCCTTCCAACCAAACAAAAAACTGATACATTACATTCAACTCTCATTCTTCCAACCAACAAAAAAATTGGCTCATCCCACTCATACAACCCAACCCATTCATAAAAAACTGGAACAAGAAATTTTGCAATTCGAGATCTTAAGGACCCATCACTTAATTACATATTCAATCGTAGCAGGGGGGATCCCATCACGGTGGAACAGGTGAGCAACCACTCTTAGCTGCAAGTGTTTCAAAGCCAATTGTTATTCTAAACAAAACCAAATAAGATAGTTTTGATAAAATGTTTTAGACATTCATCTAATAGCCGGTACAACATAAATTCTTTTGCTCAAGAATTTCTTTCCTCCACACCAAGTATGATAGGATTTTATGCATTCCTTTCTCATTTCACCTCATTAGAACAATTAAGTCATTAGGATTATAAAAAAGATAGAAAGTTTTCTCAATTGCTAGCTTTGTTAACTTAAGTAGCTGAAACGTATTAGTTTTCTCTAGTTTTTTGTCACCCTCTTCTATTACCAAATATGCTTGAACTGAAAATATCTTAAATATCTAGCCCTTTTATTGCAATATATCCTTCAACTATAAAATATCTCTATACTCGAAACTTCACGGGAAATGTATTTTAGCTAGACATTTTCACAAAAAGTGCATTTTATTCTGGATACTTCTTACTTTACCACTAACTGGATAATTTTTTTGTAGGGTTCGCTTATAGAAATGACTGGTCCTAAGCGAGGAATCGAGATGCATTTTGATGTCCTAATTGAGTTTGACATGAGGATCAAGAAAGCAGGAGAACTTGATGATCTACAGTTGATCGATGGAGTAACAGACTACAGCACGGTAACAAAGACATCATAAAACACATTCATGAATTGCATCGACGGTGAATGTAACATTAGCACTTCTTCCCTGGGCGGTGGAAGACACGGTAGAATTTTTCGTATCAGAAGTGCACAAGAGCGGTTTCGATTTATTCCTTAGTTCTTTTGTCAGTGGAATGGACAAGGAGATTCAGCTCTTTCATGGCGCTATCAGTGAGCCATGTGGCTTAAGAAGATATGCTGTTGCCGTTGTGTTGGAGACTTCGATGCATTTGAGGTTCAAGGTTGGTCATAGGGGAGTCCTCAATTGAGACTGAAAACTACGTTTACTTCAAAGCGAACAGACATGGATCTGCCAGTCAGCAAGTAAAGTTTGAGCAGACCTCTATCACGATGAAGGTCACTTGGTCGCCTTTGTGAAGTATAGAATTTGTATCATCTCATTTTCTTCTTCAAGATCCTGTTTCCGTTTTCCTTCTTTTTCCCATCTGTAAAGTTTTTGCTCGTACTGTTAACTAGTCATGTTAATGAATATATTTTGTACACGTCATCATGGATCAAGCATCAAAGCAGCTAACATGCTTTGATTGCTAAAAGAGAAATCTAAATTGCCTTGATGATGATGGCCATGGGCATGAGCATTTAGGGATTAAATGAGAGGAAAAATAGTTTGCAGGTAAAATGCTCGTCTGGGTTTGTTTTTCTAAGTTCGAATGGCTTTAATTTTACGATGAAGAAGCATTAAACTTGCTCTTTGGATGGCCAAGCCAGCATTTAGTTTCTTCGACCTGAATACAAAACCATAGAGGGGCTTCTGTCAAAAGAACTATTTTGTCATATGTGTCAAACCCGATTTAGATAAGTTTGACTTTGTTATAGTTCGCCACGTCTCATTTGGGGACCATGTTAAGCTAATGTTTGGCTTCTACCAAAGGTTAGGCATGCTAACCCGTTTACTTGGCCATAACTTTTGTAAATTAGGCTATAATATTTGGCAAATTTAAACACTCTTAGGCCATAAAACAAAACATGCATATTCGTATGTCAATCCAACGACGGGCCTTCATGTTACATTACAAGGTTTGCAGCCGTGTCACCGGCAAGACAGGTGCATCACTGGGCTCAAGACGTGTATGTCATGCACAGTGGTCCATCTCATGTTCTCAACTCTCTTCTCCCGGGCATACCACGCCATGGCACATCTAAGTTGAAGATCGAGGAGACAGTTATAGAACGGCTCATGCTGCATCAGACCACAAACTAATGTAACAGCTAACTGTCTGCACCATCGCTCATGGAGAGGATGGATACGCGTCGCATAACCTTTTTGTGCTGCCTAAATCGTCACTGAGGATTTAGGATACATCTGAATCACATCGACACTTGGACAAAATCGAGTCACTGCTCGACAGGTAGCTCCAGTGAACACGGCTGGTAAAATGCAAATTAATCTGATCGGTGGGTTTAGTTACTTCAAAAATTCTCAATTTATGATCAAATTTTGGCTTCAGATGAAGGAAAACTATATGAATCAATTTTGGTGAAACAAAGTTAGGCTCCGGATCGGTTCATTAGTTCGATAACAAAATTGGTTCCAAACTCCAAATAAGATGGTATTAAGTCAATCCACCTAAAGTTTTGCCAAGTGTCAGAACACACGCAAACATAAGTACAAAGAACTCTGTATGTTGCCACTCACATATACAAAGAACTCTGCATATTGTTGGACAGCCGGTAATCACAAGAAGACATTGAGGGACTTCTAATATATCAATGGAAAACAAGGGAACAAGAGTAGGCTATAAAATTAGAACCGTTTGGGATGTGCGGCAAACGTGACGGCTATGGTTAACCGTTTGGGATGAACCGTCGTTTATGTGCCATTCTGTACTAGTGAAAGCAGTTTATGACAAGCTATGAGGGGAATTCGTTCTCAGGGCTTTTGTTTCTGTGGGTCAGAATCCTGACGTGAAGAAAGTTTTGATGGATATTCTCTTCGAGCTTGACCAGGATTCTTTTCTGAATGCAAGAATGCTGGATGAGAAGCAGCTCATCGGAAAACTTCGAGGATTGCTTGAGGACAAGAGGTACGCGCCATCCATCCATACAAGAGATCTTCTTGTATGCCATCGCAAAGAGTTACAAATTGGAAAATAAAATCGACACACTGAACTTGTATGGCGGTGACGTCGACACGCAGCTGCCACGAGCTAGCTATCTAGAGCTTAGCTAGCCGAGACAAAAATCTTTGCGAATTAAGTTCGGAATTTGACACTGACAGGTGCCTCGCAAGAAATTTAATTTGCTTCTAGAAATTTTTTTCTCCAATAAAAGAGCCGCTGCCTCCCGACTATGCGTCAATCGATATACATAACCTTGATTTCATTAAAAATGTTTACTTCTCCAAAAAAAAGTGATACGTTCAGCCGTACAACCAGGGCATATTGGATGCACTAGCACCCTTAAAGATATACTAGTGCACTAGGCCTTGATTTAGCATTCAAATGTCACAAATTTTTATCCAAACACCCTCTAATATGGATATCGAAAAGCCAAATTCGAAATCCAAATAGTTACATGAGCATGCATGGTAATTAAATACTGTCTTGTACGAAGAATTTAAATGGACCTACTAAATTCATGTACTGTTTTGAAATTTAGATAGTTTGAAAATATGCTGTCCAAACAATATGTTATGGACTTACTAAATACGTGTACTGCTGTTTAACGCGCCAACATCATCAATGTCAGTTTCTGCACTAGACCTAGGATAGGTAGATACAACCATGCAGTATTCTTCCTGTATTCTTTTTTCGAAGTAACACCTCGAAAGGGGCAGGGAGCTCCTGCGATTCTATTAAGAAGAAGAGAATTGGCCCCGTTTATGAGGGAAACTGGGCCGAAAACCATACAAAGGGGAATACCGGCCGTAGCCCTCGAGAAGCTACCTAGCTGAACTAGGTCTAATGCTAGGACCGAGGAACCCCGGCCGAAACCATCAAGGGAACTATCCCTTGCACCAAAACCCTGCAACGGGCGTCGGGAAGCTACCTAACTAAATTAGGCCATAGCTAGAACCGACGAGGCAGCAACCCTAACAAAGCCGGCCAACCCAAACACATGCAGACGAAAATCCGGGCTCAAAGACTGCCTGTAATGTCATCGTCCATCGCTCATCACACTCCCTGCCTGCCTGTAAACTCTCGATGAAGCGACTTCGACTTCATCTCAGCAACCGAAAAGCACGTCCGTCTGTCGCGCTGAGATAAGCCCGCCACGGCCACGCTTGCCGGAACAGCCGACACCTGAAAGGGAGGTCCTGCGCCAGAAAGAGAGAGGCGAGGTCCAAAGACGCCTTTCCAGCACCGACAGGACCGACGAAAACGCACCGCTCAGAGTCATCTGCACATCAGTCTTGCCGGCGCAACCCAAGGCCCTAACATCCGTCAAAAGATGGTTCACAGGCCGACCTCAAAACCGCCAAATCCAGGACTCCAAGGCAACGCCCCCAAGGGGGGTGTGACGTTGAGGCGCCACCGCCCCCCGAACCAGCGAGCCGATTCTTCGAATTTCTCCTGGAGATACCTCGGATGGTGAGATCCAAACGACAACGCCTTCAGGAAGGAGCACGACGCACTTGAGCGCCGCCGTTGCCGGCATCAGTCAAGACCGAGTAGAGCTTTCGCCCGAGGATCTTAGCACCACCGGGCCTGTCATTGGCACACGCGAGGATCACGACATGAGAGACCACCACCACCTGTTTCCTGTGCCTGCGACGGGCGCTCCTACTCCTACGCCGGCCGCCCGAGGTCCGCATCCCAAGGCTTCCACGCCGGCCGCCCAAGCTCCGCAGGCCCATGGGAAGCCCTCCAACCAGAGGCGGCCAGCAGGCCCCCACACCCGTAGAGCCCAGCTCTGGCTAGGGCTGGGCAGCCCGCGCCAGAACCCGCGCCGGGCCGGGCAACTCGCCACGCCGGAGCCACGGCCAGCCGACCGCCGGGGGAAGAGGAGGAGTGGAGCCTCCACCGCGCCCGCACGTCACCGGCCATCGGACCTGTCGCCGGCCGCACGCCCCCGCTCGCACGGATCTGGGCTCAGCGGCCCCAGATCCATGCGCCTAAGCCTCCGCTGCACGGCGCCTGGACCTCTGCTGCACGGCGCCGCCACTTCCTGTATTCCATCAGTGTTTTCAATCGCATGGAAAACAGCACAGATATCTAAGTCATATGCCGTCCAGTGCCAAAAATTCGCTCTATTCTACAAGCGCTCTATACTAGTAGCTTTCTACTAGGGTACTACTTACGAGGTTTAATTCTACTCGTACAATACTAGTAGCTTTCTAGTATAAGCTTTGAATTTGAAAATTATGAACTTTTAACTCAGAGGCTTTAAACGGTTGGTTCAAATTTTACACTTTTAAATAAAGATATAACTACAAGAAATTTCGGATCACTAAATGTCCATGAGCCTAAACGTCAACTTAAATCGTCAGAAGTAAACAAGAAAAGGAAAGGAAAGGAATATGAGACTTTGGAGCATAACAGAAGCAGATAACCACGAGCCGATCAAGTCACACTCCTCCGCAATTTCCACCAAACAAGTCACACTCCTCCAGCCAAACCAACGACCAGCAAACTCCAGAACATGAGCAAACAGTAGCTGCCCCGGTGCCGACATCACCAGCATCTACGGAAGCAGCGGCGCTACTTCCCCTTCTCTTCACCAGCTCCGGCGGCCACTCCACGGCACGCTCTTTGTTCTGCGGAGAAGCAGCAGCAGGGGGGCTCGATCCTCTTCACCAGAGGACGGATCTGACTCCGTCAGGTCAGGATTTAGTGCGACAAAGGATTTTGTTCTTGAGGGAAGGATTTTGGGAAACTGATCTGGTTTCCTGATGTGGTTTCTTGTTGATTTTCATCCTGCAGATCCGGCCTCCATAGTCAAGATTCAGGAGTATAAAATTGTCCGGCTGCTCGATCAGCTAGCTCCACACTTCGGCAGCAACCTCGCCATGGAGCTGGCGACGGGGGCCATGGGCTCCCTCCTACCCAAGCTCTTGGAGCTCCTCAAGGAGGGGTACCAGCTGCAGACGGGCGTGAAGAAAGACGTCAAGTTTCTCGAGAGCGAGATGAGGAGCATGGACACCGCCCTCCGCAAGGTGGCGAGGGTGCCGCGAGACCAGCTGGACGAGCAGGTCAAGATCTGGGCAGATGAGGTCAGGGAGCTGTCGTACCAGATGGAGGATGTCGTCGATAGCTTCCTGGTGCGCGTCGAGGGCTCTGAGCCCGCCGTCGATCCAGATACCTTCAAGGGGTTCATGAAGAAGGTGGCCAACTTGTTCAAGAAGAGCAAGACTCGCCACCAGATCGCTGATGCGATCAAAGATATCAAGGGTCAAGTTCAGGAGGTGGCCGCCCGGCGTGATAGATACAAGGTCGACGATAACCGTGCTAATCCAGCTGCCGCAACCACCGTCGATCCACGCATGCTGGCTCTGTTCAAAGAGCAGGGAGAGCTCATTGGCATCGAGGGGCCAAGAGAGGAGCTAATCCAGAGGCTGACAGGTGGGGATGATGGTGTGTCCACGCAGCAGCTTAAGATACTCTCTATCTTCGGTTTTGGAGGACTTGGCAAGACGACTCTTGCCAAAGCAGTCTACGACAAACTGCAAGGGGAATTCGTTTGCAGGGCTTTTGTTCCGGTAGGCCAGAATCCTAGCCCGAAGAAAGTGTTGATGGATATCCTCCTTCAACTTGACGAGGATTCCTATTTGAAGGCAACAATGTTGGATGAGGGGCAGCTCATCGGGAAACTCCGAGGATTGCTTGAGAACAAGAGGTACGCGTCATCGTCCTAATGTTTATGTTGGTGCGAGTTAAAAATTAGAAAATAACATCCAATGTGAGGATTTCATGTAGCATACATTCCATCACAGATGGAATTGCAAATACATATCTACTACATGTTTTCTGCAGCATGCATGAGGTCGAACATAATGAATAAGCGAGGTAGAAAAGAGAAGCTCATTTTCTTTGAGATATTTTACATTAGGATATGGATTGCGTAGGTATATTGTTACGTGTTTTTGAAATTCAAAGTAAACTTTACAAGATTTACCCACGTTCTTTGCTATCCTTTGGGTTCTAAGTGATTGTCAAACGTTCTCGCATGTCCAAATATTTCTTGCACCTATGTGGATTAAATGTTAGTTCAGAACTCAAAACTGGACTTATTATACAAAATATATTTAAACTGTGAAGTAAAATCTATCAGAACTCTAATAGAATGAACTCCATGTCTTTCTAGTAGTTTCCATGCTCCTGTGTTTATTTGCTTATGTCTCAATTGTTCCATGGCTCACCTTGTAGCGATTGAGTAATGCCATGCATGCTTAGTATAGATGTGTGCAACTGACAGTTACACATTTCTAGATCTAAAGTTACACTATTTTTTTTTGTGCAACTGTAGGTTTAATAATGTGCAACTTGGTCTACCGAGAAATAATGATTTCTCAAGTGACTGAGAAATATCAAATTTGTTTAGATATACAGTTGTACTAATTCACGGCTCTCACGCTGCCATATCAATAGGTACCTCATCGTTATTGATGATATATGGGATGAGAGTTCATGGGAAATAATCAGATGTGCATGGATTGATTGTAACTCTGGAAGTAGAATAATGACAACTACTCGTATTTTTGAAGTCGCCAAAGTGGCCGGTGATGTTTACAAGCAAGAACCACTTTCTCCTAGTAGATCCAAGGAATTATTCAATACAAGGTTATCTATTGGCAAATGCAAAACCTCTTATGATCACTCGGTTGAGATGTCTGAAAAGATTTTACAGAAATGTGGTGGTGTCCCGTTAGCTATCATTACAATAGCTAGTTTGTTGGCCAGCAAACCAAGGGAGGATTGGTCTGAGGTGTATGACTCTATTGGTTTTGGGTATGGAGATAACAAACAAGTTGATAACACGAGAAAGATATTGCTATATAGCTACTATGATCTACCTTGTTATCTAAGGACTTGTTTATTGCACCTTAGCATATTTCCTGAAGATTACGTGATCCTAAAAGACACCTTGATATGGCGGTGGGTAGCCGAAGGTTTTATTCAGGAGAAACCAGGTATGAGGTTATTTGAGCTGGGAGAGAGGTACTTCAACGAGCTAATAAACAGAAGTATGATCCAGCCAATAGAGATCCCGTATAAGAGCGTAGTATATGCTTGCCGTGTGCATGATTTAGTGCTTGATATGATCTATTCCTTGTCAAAGGAAGAGAACTTTGTTATTGTATTGGGCAGTAATGAGCAACACACATGTCCACAAAGCAATGCTCGCAGGTTAGCCGTCCAAAAGAGTGTGATAGATCAGGACGACCCTATGGCTAACACACCCCTGCCTCAAGTGAGGTCTTTTTATGCCACCGCGTGTCGTCTTAATATGATGCCATCACTTTTAAGCTTTCAATGCTTACGGGTCCTAGCTTTAGAAATGTGTATCTTCATGAAAGATCGTCCTTATCATCTTGAGCATCTCGGGAGGTTACTTCAGCTGAGGTACCTTGGGCTCAAGAACATGCTTATTACTGAGCTCCCGTCAGAGATAGGGGGTCTAAGGTTTTTGCAGGTACTAGACTTGAGTTCTACCAAGATAAAAGAGTTGCCACGCAGTATTGGTTTGCTAAGGCAATTGAAGTGCTTGCACCTTCCTGATGGCTTCACAGGAGCGTTGGATTGGATCAGGAATCTAACATCTCTGGAAGAGTTACAATTGCCTAATGTCTCTCCAGATTTTGTAAAAGAGCTGGGCAAGCTGACTGAACTTAGAATTTTTGTGATCACATCAAAAGTTACGCGCGGTGCTAAGTTGTTCAATGATTTGATGGAGTCACTATGTAGTCTGCAAAATCTCCAAATAATTGTTGCTGATTTTACACAGCCCTTGTGTATTGAGCAGGCCAGTTGTGAAGGCTATGTGCCCCATGGGCGCCTCCGTTATCTGATCCTGTACAAGGTAGTATTTGCTAGACTACCGTCATGGATGAATTCCTCGCGTCTACCCCGCCTCTCCTACCTCTGTTTGGGAATGGGGGCCGTGGAGGCGCAGGATGTGGAGATCCTCGGGAGGTTCCCAGAGCTCGTTACCCTCCGATTGGAATTGGATACTCATGCCGACGTCTTCCCTGACGTCATGGGCGGTGACGCATTCCCCAAGCTGAGATGGTTCGAACTCATCTGCACGACCACGGTATGGGTGCCCAGGTTTCTGCAGGGAGCTATGCCCAGCCTTGAATATTTTGGCTATTCCGTCCAGCCGCTGGCCTTGAAGACTGCCAACTCATCATCATACGGTGATTTTGCTAGCATTGGGAACCTACCTTGTCTTCAGAAAATCGAATTCGAGTTCGAGGAGGAGAGGTACGTACTCCGTACTACTCATCATCCCTTCTCTTCAGAAAGTCAAAATCTCAATCGCGTTTTTCAGCGAATCGGCATTGGAGGAGGCAGAGGCAGCGTTGAGGCACGCAATCGAGGTCCATCCCAACATGCCCACACTTGAAGTAGACACTTTGAGGTACGTACGTTATTCTACCTACTCATCTCAGCATATTTAAGGAGAAACTAAGTTTTCTTTCTCTTTTCGCCTAGCTAATATATCACCTTTCTTTCTTTCGCAGTTACTTCCGAGGAGACGCATCCAGTTCCGAGGAGACGCACTAGGAGGTACTACTTACTACCGCGACGCTAGAGATATTCTCCTTTTTGCCCCTCTTTTGCGAGTACTAGTAGCACCACAAGAGCAGAAAACTGCGTCGGAAGTTAAAAGATGCATTTTTCCCGATCAATTAAGAGATGATTTCTTCGAAATTTCACTGTACAAGCTGAAACAATCATCAATCCAAAAGAACAAGAAGAAAACAAAATGGGGAATTATTTAGGTGATGAACTCACCTGGTCCAGGAGGGCGCGGTTGCCCGACCTCCTCCCAGAAGCGGAGCACCACCATCGCGACGCCTCCGGTGAGCACGGCGGCGCCGGCGTCCAGGAGCAGCGGGCTCTCCGTCCACATGGATCCACTAGTGGTAGTGCTACTGCTAATTAGTGGAGGAGAGGAGCTCAGAGCTCAAGCCTTTTCACAGATTTGTGGCTGCAGCAGGAAGATTGAGATGGTTGTTGTACATATTAATACTCTATCGACAATCTCTGCTCTGGCCCTGCGTGGACTAAGTGAGGTCCTCACTTTCTTAATTTGCAATAGAACATATTATATAACTTTCGAAATGTCTGGACCAATCGGCCGGACATTCCGAGTGTGTGTGAGAGTAAGTTACGATGCACTAAGTGTTGACCTGGACCTCTGATTAAGGTTCTCTGGAGTATCCAAAACCTTTCAGAGCTTCTATCCTGTTGAGTTCCTGCTATTCGGACCTTTCGAGTGAAGTCTGTCCGGACACTCTGAGTGAAGACAAAGCTTATGTCCAAAGATTGGGTTTTACCCAGACCTTCCAAGTGAAGGTCATCAGACTATCCGAAGTCCACTCAGTAGTTTTTTCCAGAGTGTTTCATGTTGTTCATAACTTTTGAGTGATGTTTGCCCGGATGCTCCGAGTGATGACAAAGTTTTTGTACCAAAGCCCTAGCTTCGTCCAGATCTTCCGAGGGAAATTCGCATGGAACCACCGAGCTAGGACTTAGCCTCTATCCCAGTCCTTTCTTCAATCCGAACCTTCATCGTCCGGCACCTCCTAGGAAACTAAGTTGGCTCTGTTTTTTCCTGTCCGGAACCTCCTAGTGAGGATCTCCCCAAACCTCCAAGTCAATTTGTGTTTTGAGACAAAAGGGTTATTTTCGCTCAGAACCTTCGAGTGTTATTAGTCTAGACCCTCTGGGTCTTGGATTTTCTTGAGTTTTGAATTTTTGGTATGTCTGAGCTGCACTCTCCGAGCAGTATTTTTCTCCCAAACTAGCCGTTGTGTTTGAGCCCCCGAACGTCCGAGTGAGGTCGTCTGGAATCTCCAGGCAAGGTTCTATGTGAGTAACAGCTAGATTTTGTACGGCAACCTCTATAAGCCACCACCCTTCCTGGGTGGAGGTAACTCTTTACGTTTCTAATCCTGAGCTGTACATTTGCTCTCCTCTCTCTTGCCTTGTTGTGTGGATCTTTGAGAAGGAAAAATCTTGAGGATTTGGATTGAATTTCCATTGAGCATCCAAGTAAGGGATCGTCTCCAAGCCGAGACTAAGTTCTTATTACTCTTGGAGATTGACGCCTCCTAGATGGTTAGACATTGCCTGAAAGTTTTTAAGGTTGTGAAGAAGCTGAGAAGCTTGTAAAGGTTGGAGTTCGCCTACCGCAAGGTTAAGAACTACCACAAGAGAAGGGGAGCTTTGCATCGGCAAGCTTCTTGAGGAAAGAGCATGATTGGGTGCCGGCTTCGATCATTGGATCAAGTTTCCTCAACGGAGATGTGAAGCCTTGCCAAAGCTCGAACTTCGACAACATATCTTGTGTCTTCCATATGGTTGTCTCCTTGCACTTCTTTGTACTTATTTCATTGTTTATTTTTGTCACTAGCATGCTAGGTATTGCTTAGTGCTATAGAATTAATTGTATATAATTTATTTTAGAAATAAGTTTTTGTTAATATCCTATTCACCTCCCTCTAGTCGATAGCTTATATTCTTTCAACACCTAAAGGTGCTAGTGCACCCAATATGCCTCCCAATACAAGTATCACTAATCTTATTGCTGGTTTGCAACCCAAATCAGGTAAACAAGTGCGAAGCTACCGTCTCCAGCTGGCTATATGCAATCGCCAAAGTAGCCCTATTCTCCACACACCGTAGTGAGGACCACTTATGGAGTCAATTGGTAGCCTTGAAGATGACCTGAAAAAAATAGAAATATTCTTTTTTTCAAATATTATATTGTTGCGTAAAGTCAAAGAGACCAACATAAAACACTCACTCTTACTAGAATTTTTGTCCTAAGAGGCCGTCCAAATCCCATTAACCAATTCCCAAACATATAAGAAATGCTATGATATGGTGGAAGGTTAAAAGCAATGTACTCGATGCACCACACCAAGTGTGCCAAGTGACGGTTAAAAAGAAGAGATGTTGAATATCAGGGGGTCTGAGATTAAAACATTTTAGATGCTATGCTTAGTGCTTAATGTTGTAGTAGCTATTCATTTGTTCGTAATGAATACAATTATGTTAAGAGCTACATTTGCAAGCATCGAAAGCTCGTACACCGCACATCTTTACTTCTATAAAAAACAATTACATGTATTTTTTATACAGAAAATGCGTTTGTGTACACTGTGTATATATACATAGATCTGTTCGCTCATGTATATAACCATTCTTACATTTGTAATTCAACTTTTTTATAGGTCAGCACTATGCTTGAAGATGTGCTTCTGCAACTATGTCACCAGCCGTTAAGATCAGCATTCTTCAGATTAGTCCACGGCTTGATCAAAAAATTAAAAAAAAATGAAAAATGAAAAGAGAAATTTTTTTTGCAGATTTTATATTGCTAGGTCCTTATATTGCTTAACTATTTGCTCAGATATTTCGTAGTGGAAAAAAGAACAAATGAATATTTTTTACTTGTCTCATTTTTTATATTTATTTTGTTGTAGTTTTCAAGAATACCAAATTTGTTGGCTCTTGTAATATGTTGCTTTATTATTAAGGCAAAAAAAAACTAAAAATTTGACAGGTCTGAAGACATTTTACGGCTACTTTCTAATTGAATCATAACGGAATGGCATATATTAAACTAAAATTTATTATTTGGTGATATAGAGGAATCCACTGTTATTCATATAGAAGAATTGGAGTGTTATTCGGTGGTGTATAGAGAGAATTGTTTCTTAATTTTTGATAAAGGGGCGAACACTATGTCACGAGTTCAGTGTGTTATCACTGACATGCATTGCGATTTTATCGTGGACGCGTACGTATACTTGCGTCGACCATACGTACTCCATGATCGATGTGTCGTGCGTCTTTCGTTCCCTTGCATTAACTAATTATAAGCAAAACAAGTTAAAATTAATCAATTATTGCTAGCATGCAAGGGTCAAATGCTAGCTAGCTTCGATCAGCCATGAAATGGGCGGAAATAACCCAAGATTAATTGTATATGGTGTTAATGATAGGTTGCTAGCACGTCGATCGATATGGTATTGTAAGCTGCCAACGCGACGCTAGCTGGTTGCTATCTTCTACTCTCTGTCGGATAATATAAGGCCATGACTATTTTCAAAGTTTGCATTCGATTAGTAATTAGTTTAGCAATATGTGAATAGCATGATATAATAGTAATATTATTAGTTTTGTATGTAAATATAATTCTTTAATGTTATAGTTTTATTACTATAAATTAAATATTTTGTTTAAAAAAATCCGCGGTCGAAGTTCAACCTGAAAAGCGTGTACAGAAACGGAGTAATTCTCTTCCTAGCTGATTCGGCCGGCACCGCGCTCGGCTGATGCCCGGCTACCTCGTATATGCAAGCTTAGCTATCTAGAGGCTTAATTAGCCGGGAGAAAAACCTATCCAAATTAAGTTTGGAGTTTGATAAGTGACCTCGTAAGAACTCTTAACTAATTAGCTTGTAGAAAATCCGGATGCCTGGAGACGTCACATCCATTAATTGCTGCTTAATTTGCAAACCCTTTTAGTATTTCTCTGCGTAAGGGGCAAAAAAGGTCAAGGTCAAATGGTGTGTGACAGGACATGCATGAGTGGTACGTAGTCTTTCTTGGTGTCCTTTCTAAGAATCATCGTGCATGTACGTACGTACTGGGCATTTCTGGGAAACATGGATGAGCAATTAAGCTGCAGGGCAACGCGCTCGTCGACGTTCCATTGACGCCGACACGCGGAGCAGGTGATGATCGATGCCAGACGTTCCATCCAACGGGCTCGACCTGCTGCTTCATGACCTGAACGCCGCCGGTGCCGTAGACGATCGATCGTCATTGATACCCGGCCAGCGTGTCGTCAGAATGTTCGGCCATGGTATCCCCGACGCGATCCCTAATTGGATATAAATAGAATTCGAAACCGGCCCTAACCAGTTCGATCGGTCTTGCCATCTATATATGGTTTGGAACCAATTTTGTTATCGAGCTAACGAGCAGAACAAGCTGGAGCGCAATCATATTTCGTTAACATCAGATCAGTTCAGTTTCAAACTAAATTTGAGGATACTCTGATGACATTCTACTACGTAATAAGTGAGTTCTTTGCCAGCCCCACGACCAAGAACGGCTCTGTTTTTCTGAACAGAAAAAATGTCTTACATCCTGCCCTGCTTTTCAGAAAAAAAGAAACTCTTACATGCTGCCCTGTCAAAATGATACAATATACCAATCAACTTGCACTACCAATAGCTATATTAGGACCGAAAGAACCGCACAACTCTGGCAGATTATATCTTTGGGGCACAAAGGCGTGCGCACAATAGCGAAAAACTCTCGGAACACAACAAGACCAAACGCGTTACTGTGAACCAGGTACGCCACCCAACGATCTTAAGATGAATCATCAGCCTCATCAGCTCCCAGGCGCGCCAAGCCTTCCTTGTACACTTCAAAGTCATCAGGAGACCAGCGGCAGACAAGGTACAACCGGAATGTTGCCATTTGCGTCCCAAGCAAGCGCTGCGACACAGAAATTGAAGGGATCTCAGTGCAAAGAAACAGATTGGCACAACACTGTTACGGTAAAGATGGTACCGCCAGAAGCCTGGAACACCCTAAACTCAGTACCAGGTGAACCACCTGTTTATCTGTTTTGCTAAACCAAGGTACTTAACATGTGATGACTGGAAACATTTAAAGATGCGGCTAACACAAGTGTAATAAATTGATCACAAGTGTTATCTGTCTCATTTTTCAAATCAATATGTGGCTAACACTGTGTACTATATTATACGTACCAGAGTGTGTGCTGCCTCTGGTGAAAGGGGCTTCCCTTCTTCACATACTACATGATCTGCAACTAGTTCGACAACACCTGCACCAACAGTGAACTTTATAAATTCTGACCATTTTGCTTGGTAGCGTCAAGCACCTGTGTAAATGCAAGGGAACTACAAACCTTTGTTTAGGCGAACCGGCAGTCCTTGTTTGCGTAAAAAGGGTTCCATTTCATGTGTAAACTGTTCCAGAGGGCCTTCCTTTAGCTCCACCTGAGGCATCATAAAGTTCCAAATTTAGTTCAGCATACCAGAAATTGATAGTGACACAATTTAAAATATCATTCATCGGTGTACCTTATGCAGGTTAAGCAGTTATCAACTTATCATAAACAACACTTATTCTTGACCAAGTATTACTAGAGTGCACGCAGATGTGATAATATAACTATTTTTCGCAAAGTCATACTAGTACTTACATGTCCAGAATCACCGATAGCCTAACATTGTCTTTGCCTCTTTGGTAACATTGGTACAAGTTTGGCAAAACATATCTTCCAAGTTTGTTTTCTGAAACTAACGGCTATGAACACGTACATGAGGCAAAGGCAACATACCGTTTCAGTTGCAATACTTCCTGTCCTTGCAAAATCATGCTCCTCAAATTCTCGAAATAATCTGCACGCAGGATATATGATCATAATACTCATATAGCCGCAGCAAGTATATAAACAAGCATTGGCAATTATCTTGTGCAGTTAAAAACTATCAGTAATGATACTACCTCTCGACATCATCCCTTGGGAGATTCGTAAATAGCAGTCCAGCATCACCTTGAAGGAACTAAATACAGCAAAGTTACTCTCAGCAAAACGTCTCAAGAATGGTGTTGATTACAGTATCTACCAAACACTGACAAAGTATGGATCACCTTGGAAAGTTTATGCAGGCCAGTTTTAGCTTCATCAGCAGCTGAACGCCCCAATGCAATCTGCATGACCTTCTTTCCAGCAAGAAATATCCTGAGAAGAGAATATGTAGCAGCTATAAAAACATGTCGACAAAAATTTGTAGCATAAGCCATCCAGTTAAGCTTAGCACTAACTAGCATGGTGTGTTTTCTATAGGCACCATAGCTGTCACTTATCTGGGTTTCAAGTGTACTCTCTAGCATACTAGAGCTGCATGTCTCAACAAACGAATGCAAATTGTGTTGATTCAACTCAGATTAACTGCTGTTAACATTTGCAAATTTGCCATCGCTGGAAAGGAGGAGTTTCATGACCAAACATAGCCCAAATTGCTTTCTGTTCACCATATCATTTGCATAGTAACAGCACATCGTAACATACTAGAAAATAAATAGACAACACCTACCTGCTAGAGGATTTCAACTCGTCCCTGAGGTCCTTGAGCTTCTGATTCCTCATGTTATCGTAGGTGAAGACATAGGCGCTGCCGTAGCGCTCGATCGCGTCTTTGATCTCGGTGACCACCTTGCCCTTGCGCTCTAGACCAGGCTTCTTCTTGGTCTTCGATAAGGTGACTGCGGCCATCATCAAATATCGAAATTTTGCGCATTAGAAAAGAAAAAAAGAAAAGCTAATACTGTCCGTGAGAGCCTACATTTAGGGGTTCAGTTCTTAGTTAACAAGAAAAGCATAGAAATTTATAGGGAAAATCAGATATGTGCACGCAAGCAAGCAAGCACCGGATACAAGAACAAGAAACAGGCGCCGCAAATTAGCTCACTAATAATCCCAGGTTGAACAAGTATATACCACTCCTAGTTGGAACTTATTCAGATAGACACGTTTGGATGAGCAAAACTTGGAAGAATCCAGGAGAAGAACAAGAAGCAGGTAGAGATAGAAGGGGGATCCGGAGTAGAATGGAGTGGATGAGCATACCTGGGCGATTGCGCTTGGATTTCGGCATGGTGGCGGCGCTTGGACTCCTCCTCCTCCTCCTCTGCTGTTCTGAGCGCGGCGGCGGCGGCGGCGGCGGCGGCGGCGCTTGGATTTCTGTTCCTAGGGTTTAGAGAGGGCTCTCTCCGTTGTGTTAGGTTCGGTTTTGTTGAAGGCGTTGCGCCGCGCGAGGAAAGCAGGCCGGTAGAGAGAGATTGCAGGACGGGCCTGGGTTGGGCTACACTAGGCCCAGTAGAGTCCGGCCCATCAATCGATACATTCATATATCTTCTTGTTTACTTCTAGAAAAAAAAGGGAGACTTTTTAAAGAGTGTAAGGGGAGGCACTCAATGCAAACACGCCGCCACAAAGGCGGGGACGTCGATTTTAGAGTTTCTATTTTTTATAGAATCTAGATCTTAACTAAGAGTCAATTTTATTTTGTTCTTCATGTTCTCTTTCTTACATCAGTATTTATTCTACGCAGCAGGAGAGCTAACCTCATGACGTTATAGACGCCTTTAGAGACTCTACCGATTGAATATAACACAGGTATGTGTCAACTGTCAACCTAGGGATGGTAGCCTTGTCTAGGTGCTCTCACCATTAGGCCGTAGGTCAATTTGTATATATATTGGTTTAGTAACCTAACCAAGTTTAGTTTTCGATAGAATTTACTGACATAATACATGTCTTTCATATATAAACAAACCAAGGGCCTTTTTGATTCACATGAATTTTATAGAACTTTCCAGAATTCTCACGACAATCAATAAATCTTTTACAACAATCACGAAACACTAGTGAACCAAGGAAGCCCCGTGTACAATTTTAAAACGCGCAATTGATGAGTCTATTTTATACTTATTTTTTTTTAAAATTTAATCCTTATTCAATGAATTTTAACACTCGCAACTGGTCCAGGGAGAGATCATGTGCTTCTCTTTGTCGCAATGTTTGTCCTCCTCTTCGCCTCCATCTTCCTCTGCCTCTGTTTGAGAGGAAGGAGAGACCGCCGGCGCGACGACACTTGCCGGACGGTCATGTGGTCCGACCTCAAAGGCTAGGTTAGATGCTGCAGTTTGATTTTATTTACAGTTCTACCATAAAGTATCTATAAGGTAATGTAAAAAAATAATCAAAAAGGCCTATTAGCTCAGCTGGTTAGAGCGTCGTGCTAATAACGCGAAGGTCGCAGGTTCGAGACCTGCATGGGCCATATTTTTGTATTTTTTCTTCTAGCCAAATTTGGCCATTAACCCCATCTGCAAACCTCTCTTATTCAGATGTGATCCTTCTATTTCTGTCGTGTCATCTGAAAGAAAAAAGTGCCAACGCAATTCACGCCTTTTCTTCTTATTTTCACTATCTGCAATGTAATTCAGAACTCTGTTACAGAAACACAAATCGGAATCAACGAACACTCAAAATCATGTGTCAACACAAACAAATTGAGCTCTGCAAATTCATTGGAGTGTCTGCTAACTAGCTAGTGACTGCAAGGACCATCTCAGCGATTGCAGAGATGCTGCATGCCCCTGTCACCGCATGCAGCACATGTTTCTGGCACCACCACCAATTAACGTAGTAGAAAGCCAGGCCACCGTCGAGCACGGAGGCGAAAGGAACCATCGGGTTGTCGTCTAGGCACTAGCTAGTTAGCAGACACTCCGCCACCGCCGGGACTCGACAACCGCCGCGGCGAGGGACGTGACACTGACGGCAATGGCCATGCTCCAGCTCTCCTCCACGAACCCGAATATACACATACAGTATATTCGGTGAGGAAGATGGGGAGAGAAGGAGCGTTGGGGAGTCCGGCGTTGGAGGAAACGATGGGAGGAGAAGAATTAGGGGAATAAGGGAGAAGAAGAAAAAAAAAGGGCGTGCGGGTGGAGGAAAAAAATCTGCCATGTGGGTCCCACGGACGAGAAAATTGTTTTTCTTCTTTTCTTTTTGGCTGTGTTTCCTTTGCTGATTTTAAACTAACTAACAAGAGTTCCAAAAAGAGAAAAGAAAAATATCTCAAAGCAAGCTTGGATTGTAGATGTTTGACTTACTTTTCAAATGCCTTTCAAAATATTAGATTTGAGGTCAGAAATGTAACAGTGGCCATATCACAAAAAAAATCTTTAGTTCAGGCTTCATGAAAAACTAACCCGAAAAGGTGGAAGTAGCAAATGTAACTAGGTATATACACATACATTGGTTTGAGAGTAAGATGAGTTCAGGCTTCAGTTGTAAAATAAATGTATAATCGCTTGTTGCTTACAGGATTGATGCGATGAAACCGGCGAAGAACATTGCGATGGTTTCGGCGTACGATTTGTCGGGGCTGTAAGGAAGCTCTGCGTGACCGAATCGCCTTCCAGCCATGTCAACTACACCTGAAAGAAGCAGCATGTCACGCCCCCAAAACTCGAGGTCGCGACGTGTCACCCGCGACTGCCCAGTTTTGGGGGCGTGACAGAGTGGTATCAGAGCCAAGCTTTGACCGTAGGATAAGACCTAAGGTAGGATGGCCTAGGATCAGTGTTACAAAACTTATTTATAAAATAAAAAGGCTGCGAAAAATATAAGTAATATTGCTTCCTAATCCTTATCTTTGCTACCTCATCTTTCCTTAGGGAAACATTTTCAAAGTTTTGATCTGAAAAAGGTTTTCTATTCCTCTGCTAGACTTCAAAATTCCGTTTAATAGGTTGGGTTAAAGTTAAGCTGTTCAGAGGAAGCTTCATGTTCACGAGACACTGGACAAGAAAGAGGACGTGAAACAGGGTGCCGCAAGGAAAGCAGTTCTTTCCTCCGACGACGTTACGATCTAATCTTCTCTTATTCTCATCTCGTCTCATTCTGCAAGAGAACGAAGAGCTCCATTCTCAATTAGACAGAAGGCAGCACGTTGAAGACGGAGGAAAAGAAGACTCGCGTGCTTAGCGTGAGACGCGTATATATCGTAGTAATGTCGCTAGTGTAGGTAGAACCTAGCCCTATCAGTAGACGTTGTTCCTTGTGTGTTGCTTGTGACCTTGTTGTAATGTGGGGCTTAATCAACAAATTAGTTTGTAATAAAATAAGTTGAGTAATAAAAGTAGTTTGCCTCTTGTATGAATGCTCCTTATCTACCTTTCAAAATGTCAAAATTTAAATTTTCCACAGGTCTCTTTACCTTCTTATTTCAAAGATAGTTTTGTCAAATTAATGCAACCAACTAATTTCTGAAATCCTTGAAGGCCAATAATTAAAATGTCAGAAAACCAAAACAACAACCCTAGTGGTAACGAGCAAAGTGGAGGAATACCAGGTTTGGCAGAAGTGCTAGCTGCCATGGAGAGGAGTAGACAGCAAGCTGATGAAAATCAAGCAAGAATGATGGAAATGCAAGCAAGGATGCTAGAGCTGATTTCAACTAGGTTAGCTACACCGACACCAGGGATGGCGACAACGCATGAAGACAATGGGAAAAGCAAATGGGATGATTTTCAGAAGACTCAACCACCCATTTTCTTCAGAACCACTGAACCGTTGGAAGCAGACGACTGGTTAAGAGATGTAGAGCGAAGACTAGAGACCATTCAATGCACAGACAAAGAGAAGGTCCTATTCGCATCCCACCAGTTACAAGGACCTGCATCCTCATGGTGGATCAACTTCAGAGAAGCTCATCAAAGGAAAGACGAAATTACCTGGAAAGAATTCTGCGACGAGTTTCGTAAAGTACACGTTCCTTCGGGAATAATTGCACTTAAACGACGAGAATTCCTCAATTTAAGGCAGGGTAGTCAGACCATGTTAGAATACCTCCACCAGTTCAATTACCTATCCAGATATGCAAAAGAAGATGTCAACATAGAAGAGAGGAAGATAGCTCAGTTTGAACATGGAGTGCGATCATCACTTAAACACCATATCTCCTCACAAGTGTATCCGGATTTCCAGGCCATGATTGATAGTTTGCTAAAATCAGAAGCTACAAGGAACACTTTAGAGGAAACCAGAAAAAGGAAGACCCATCAATTCGGAGGTTGCCCAAATACCTCACGACCAAGGACTTGGGTCCCTACGACCTCAAGGGAACAGCAAGGAACAACAACCACACCTTCACCTCGACGCTGGAATTCGACTCAGTCCGGGTGCTTCAAGTGTGGAGGCTACCACTTACGCAAGGACTGTCCCCATCATAATACGGTATGTTTCCATTGCGGAGAACCAAACCATCTTAGATACATGTGTCCAAAAAGGCACTTACCAACGGAAGTTGCAAGAGCTCAAGTTCAAAAGCAACGGAGTGCCAATGGAGCAAACCAGCACAATTCGAATGGAAGGAAGAAAGGAATGCCGAATTCTATGGAAGAGTACCGAGAGCAAAGTTCCCAGAAGATGAACAAAGGAAGGATGACATCCGGAGCAAATCAAGGACGTGTCAATTATGTCACTGCGAAAGGGATCACAAGCACAACGGACGTCACGACTGGTATGTCTCTGATCTGCTCAAGACCAATCTCGGGGACGAGATTGTTTTTAAGGGGGAAAGGATGTAACAGCCCCAAATTTTTGCAAAAATTTGAAAAGTTTTAAAAATTTTGAAAACCATTTTTGGGCCAATTCTCTCTTCCTCAGCCCATCTCTTTGCTCAGCCCGCTCCGAAATCCTGGCCCGAACAGCCCACCATCTTCTCCTTCTCTACTCTGCCTTCTCTCCCTCCTCCCGTTCTCCACGACAGCGTGGCAGCCGAGAGTAGCCACGCGGCGTCGAGCTCCTGCCGCGAGCACCTCCGCCTGCTGCCATTTTGTGCCACCTCGCCATCGCTCGCTGAGCCCGAGCTGCCACGCAATCTCCCTCTCTCTCTCTCTCGCGCGTGAAGCTCAAAACCGGAGATGCCGAAGCCACGGTTTTCTCCTTTCTCCGTTTGCAGCACCCGCACCCCACCTCGCCGCACTCCAGAGCGCCTCCGAGCTCTCCGCCACCATCCCGAGCACCACCAAGCCCCGCCCCTCCTCCCCTTTCTTCTCCGGCGAGGTAACCGACGACCTCCACCGCCGCCGAGCAAATCCCCTCCAATGCCGAGCTCCCCTCCCTCGTTTTCCCCAAGCTTCAAAGCACCCGGAGCATCGCCATCTTCTCAAGAACCTCCCCTCGTTTCTCTCTTTCCCTCAGAACCACCGGTGAACCCTGCCGCTGTCGCCTTCTTCTCCGGTGAGCTCCACCCGCACCGTGCTCTGTCGCCAGCTCAAATCGACGCGGAACGCGTCTCCCTTTTCTTCAGAAATGGAGCCCTCACCTCCTGAGCAAGCTCCCCAAAACCCCAATCTTACTCCAATGAGCCCGCCGGTGAGCAATTGCTCCCCCAACGCCGGCGGCAACCGCCCCCTTTTCTCCCCTTACCGCAAACCCTAAATCCCCAACACCCCCTTCCCTTTTCTCTTCGGAAATGAATCCCCGCATCCCGTGAGAGCTCCCCGACCAGCCGGTTTGCTCCGGCGAGGTCCTCCGGCCGCCAATCCCCGGCCCCGTCGCCGGTGGCCCCCGCTCCGCGCCCTTCCTCTGTTTCCCCCCTCCTTTTCCCCTCTGCCCGAGCAGGCCGCGCGCCCTTAGCAGGCCGCCGCGCTCCCCTAGCAGGCCGCCCCCTCCACGCCATCTGGGCCACGCCCGAACGCCAGGCCGGTTCGGCCAGCCCGTCTCCCATCTCTTTTTCTTTTTCTTTCCATTTAATTTCTGTTGTTTAATTTCTCTCGCATCCGGAAACCCTAGAAATCAATATGGTACATCGTTTCGATCGTCTCGACGACGCGGTCCCGAATATGCAATCCATTGATCCAAATTCCTATTGTTTGATGTCCAAAACCCTCGAAAACCTCCTCCACCCCTTTCCGATCCTTCGTCCGAGAACCCTAAAAATTCGTTCTCGCCAATTCCTTCAATCCTCAACGTCTTGGTTCCAATCCAGAGCTCTCCATGTCTTATTTTCAGTATTTATTTCAATTAAATTATATTATGTCCTAGCTCATTTTGTGGAGCCCGGACTTATACATGTGTGTTTGGATTTCTTGCAACCTAGGAATCGATAGTGGCGATTCGGTGCTAGGACAGGATCCCGAAGGTGAAGGACATCCCGAAGACCACCCCTCAGCTGAACCCGGAGCAGTAGGCAAGTCACAACACAACCTTGTTCATGTTGAACCTACTCGCCATATTATTACTCGTAATGATGCTAGTTTAGTTATTACTTTTTGCATGATAATCTCGTATGCAGTATTTTCGAATGACATGATACATAGTTATGACCTACCACCTACACAGCCCTGTCAGTGATTGCGAGCCACAGTTGTTTGAAAACTTATAGGATAGCCATAGGTATTATCAATATAGGATTTAGTCCTTACGGTAAAATGGCAACGTCTGGTATGTTGATTAAACTCGGAGGATGTAGTTTCTGAAAATGGAAATGCCGACGGTAGGGACCACGAGGTGGGGCCTTCACGAGTTGAATGTGCAGCCATTCCTCTGACCGTGAAATGAGGGTAATCGAGAGAGTTACCGCTCAGGGCAGTTAAGGACGAGACCCTTGTGCATAGTGAGAAACATAGGAATTCGCTCAACCACACGCTTGACTCGTCGAGCCTGGCTTAATACATCTGCTCTACCCAATGAACGACTACAAAATTGGCTAGCTGTTCCATGTGATTGGAATGTCTCTTAGTAGCGGAAGGAGTGATAACCCACGGGTTGGGGGACTCACAACTGGAACCCACTCAAATCCCGGATCAAGAAGTTAGCGTTGGCCTGCTAGACTCCTGGGAGAGCGAGTGATGAAGTGTTCCTGGGTAGAAACTTCAGAAGATAGAGCAGATAAAAAGGCCTTGTCATCTTACCTCTGTCGGCACATTGCACACGTATGGGAGTGTGTTAATTGCGCATGGCAAAAAGAGGTATAGATGTCGTGTGGGTAAAGCTGGGCAACTCTGCAGAGTCAATTGAGATAGTATTCGAATACGCCGTACTCCCGGTTAATGGAGTTGTGTTGAGAGGTGATACTCGTTGCGAAGCACAAGTAGAATTTCTTGTGATGTTTGAATGGCATCCGATGGTAACTTGATGTGGTACTTAAACTCAGGAGATTGCTATGTTTATGGTTTAAATGGTGTGTTTTCAAATACTAAGTTGAAGTAGAGTTATGCATCCACCAAAATGGTATATTCAAACCCTACACCCTTCCTTGCAATTCAGTGCATGTAGTTAAGTATTACGGCTTTCCGTTGTGGCTTGCTGAGTACATCGCGTACTCATTACTGCACCCAAAATTCAGATATGCAGGATGATTGTGAAGAACCTTTTGCAGAGGATGATTTCAATGCCGACGAATACGGGCTTTAGGTCTTATCCGTATGCTCAAAGGCGCCTGTGGTTTAGGTCCTTTTGTGATGTAAAGCTTTTGGGCTCAGACGCCCCAGTCCGTTGTAAGTTAAACCCCTAATAAACCTATTTTGTTGTCTTGTAATATATTTCGTCTGTTTTATCAAAGTGCTGGTGATGTACCATCTCTGCGTCCTGCGGCTGAGAAACTCCTGGGCAGTCGCGGGTGACACGTCGCGACCCCGAGTTTTGGGGGCGTGACACAGCACACACATAATTCTGTTGTTTTCTTAAACCTTTGACTGATGCATGCATGGTAATTAAATGTTGTCTCGTTCGAAAGAATTTAAATGGACCTACTAAATGCGTGTACTGCTTCGAAATTCTGATAGTTTCAAAATACGTTGCTCGAAGAACATACAATGTACCTATTAAATATGTGTACTGCTGTTTAACGTGCACACATTATTACTGACCCAATAGGCCTAAGATGGGGAGATACAACACGCAATATATTTTTCATATTTCATCGGTGTTTTCAATCAAATTAAAACAACGCAGATCCATGTTAGAAGTAGGACAGGCCAAATGTCCAAGTCATATAGCGCTTGGAGCCAAAAGTTTGCTAAGCTCTCTACTCGAACGTTACAAGCTTTCTATTAGGGCATTACGAGCTTTAATTCTACTCAGTGTAATACTACTAGTTTTCTACTATAAGCTTTAAATTTGAAAATTATGAACTTTTAATTCAGAGATTCTGAACCGTCAGTTCAAATTTCAGAGTCTAAAATAAAAATGTAAATGTAAAAAAATAATGTAAAATTTCGAATCACGAGCAAATGTCAGCTTAAATCGTGAAAAGTATCGGTACTACTTGAAAAGGAAAGGAATACGATACGAGACTTTAGTGTAGCAGAAACAGATAACCACGAATCAATCATGTTTTTGGCTTTGTTGGATACCACCGCAATTTCCACCGCCCACACTCCTTTTCCACCACCCACACTCCTTTTCCAGCAAGCCAAACTCCTTTTCCAGCTCCAGAGCACGACATCAGCAGCATCCACGCACTCCTCCAGAGCACGAGCAAACAGTAGCTTCCTCGGCGCCGACATCACCAGCATCCACGGAAGCAGCGGCGCTACGTCCCCTTCTCTTCGCCAGCTCCGGCTGCCACTCCACGGAGAAGCAGCAGCAGGAGGGCTCCATCCGTCCCCACGGATCTGGCGCGGTGAGGTAAGAATTTGTTGCGACAAAGGATTTAGTTCTTGAGGGAAGGATTTTGGGAAACTGATCTGGTTTCCTGATTTGGTTTCTTGTTGATTTTCATCCTGCAGATCCGGGCACCGATAATACAGACAAGGGAGAAAAGAGAGAACGGAAGAAAGTTGAAGGATACACAAAGATAGATAAAAGAACAGCGAGCTCAGATAAACAACCTGCCAGAAGGGAGATACAAACAAAAAAAAGAGGAAGGGAAAAACGAAAAAAGAAAGAGCAGAGAAGAGGTCTCATCAGACCGAAAAGTAGAGCAACAAAAAAAAGAAACAGAGAAATAAAAAAAATAAGAGAAAACAGATCCAGCAAAAAAAAAATAAAAACAAAAAACACAAAACAAAAAAAACAAAACAAACCAAAAAACAAAAATAAAAAAAAAACCACACAAAACCAAAAAAAAAAACGAAAAAAATAAAAAAAACAAAAAAAAAAAAAACACACAGAAATACAAACAAAAAAACACAAAACAAACAAAAAAAAAAAAAAAAAAAAGTAAAAAAAAAGAAAAAAAAAACAACAAACAAACCCCAAAAAACCAAAAAGAAAGAAAAAAAAGGAAAAAAAAGAAAAACACAAAAAACAAGAAAAAAAACAAAAAAAAACACATCCACAAAAAAACTAAAAACCACAGAACACAACACCACACAACAAACCCAAACACAAAAAAAAAAAAACAAAAGAAAAACAAAAACAAAAAAAAAACAAACAAAACAAAAAAAAAACCTGAAGCAAAAATAAAAACACAACAACGACAACACCACCACACCAAACCACCCAAAACACGACAAAAAAAAAAAAAAAAACAAACAAAAGAAAAAAAAGAAAAAAAAAAACACAAACAAAAACCACACACCACAACAAAAACATACAACCAAAACCCCAACAAACCAACCCAACAAACACACAAACAAAAAAAAACAAAAAAAAAAAAAAAAAAACCAAAAACAAAACCACACAATACAAAACCACCACCCCCAAAACCCCTACAACAAAAAACCAACCCCCAACCCCAACACACGTTTTCGCCGCGGACCAGCTGACAAGCAGGTCAGGCTCTGGGCTCACAAGTCAGAGAGCTGTCGTACGAGATGGAGGATGTCGTCGACAACTTCATGGTGCGCGTTGAGGGCTCTGACCCTACAACCGATTCCAAGAACTTAAAATGGTTCAGAAAGAAGATTGCGAACTTCTTCAAGAAGGGGAAGACTCGCCATCAAATCGCCGACAGATCCAAGACATCAGATCCGAGTCAAGGAGGTGGCCGAGTTGCGTGACAGATACAAGGTCGATGATGTCGTGCTAATTCAGCTGCCGCAACACACCGTCGACCCACGCGTGCTGGCTCTATTCAAAGACCAGAGAGAGCTCATTGGCATCGAAGGGCCAAGGGAGGAGCTAATCAAGAGGCTGACAGGTGGGGATGATGGTGTACCAAGCAGCAGCTCAGATACTCTCCATCTTCGGATTTGGAGGACTTGGCAAGACTACTCTTGCCAAAGCAGTCTACGACAAGCTGCAAGGGGAATTCATTTGGCAGAGCTTTCGTTCCGGTCGGCCAGAATCCAAGCCCGAAGAAAGTGTTGATGATATTCTCCGCCAACTTGACAAGGACTCCTATTTGAATGCAATAATGTTGGATGAGGGCAGCTCGTTGAAGCAGCGTCGAGGATTGCGTGTAGAACAAGAGGTCGGTTATCCTGCCTGACTATTTATGTGGTTGGTGCGAGTTACAGAGATTAGAAAATAACGGCATTGGCAAATAAATCATATCTACTACATGTTTCTGCAGCATGTATGCTGTGGCGAACTAATGAAGTAAGCGAGGTATAGAAAAGAGAAGCTCATTTCCGTCGAGTATGTTTACATTAGATATATGATTGCGCGTAGGTATAGACTGTACTGGTGTTTTGGAAATGCGAAAGTAACTTACAAGATGTACCCACGTTCTTTGCTATCCTTGGGTTCGTAAGTGACTGCCAAAGCGTATCTCGTGCACGTCCAAATATTTTCTGCGTCCTATTAGATTAAATGTTAATTCAGAATCAGAACTCAAAACTGGACTTATTATATGAACAATTTAATTACGAAGTAAAATTTATCAGAACTCTAATAGAATGACTCATTCAAGCCTTTGCATGTCTTTCTAGTAGCGTTCCATGCCTCCTGTGTTTATTCACTTATGTCTTCATTGTTCCATAGCATCAGCTTGTTGTAGATGAATAATGTCATGCTTTTAGCTTTCCTATGTACCCATATGTTAGATATGGGAGCATCTATTTCTAAGTCGATTAAGAAAATGTTATTCTATAGGTCGACAATCTTGGACCTTGATATTTATCTAACGGTTAATTGGATATTGCACATTTTAGAAATTATGTGCAACTTCAAGTTTAGAGATGTGCAATTGACAGTTACACATCTAGATCTAAAGTTACACAAGTGTGCAACTGTAGATTTAATAATGTGCAAACTTGGTCTACCGAGAAGTAATATTCTCAGCGATGAGAAATATCAAATTGTTTAGATATACAGTTGTACTAATTCACGGCTCTCACGCTGGCAATGTCAATAGGTACCTCATCGCATGATGATATATGGGATGCAGAGTTCATGGGAAATAATCAGATGTGCATGGATTGATTGTAACTGTGGAAGTAGAATAATAACAACTACTGTATTTTTGAAGTCGCCAAAGTGGCCGGTGATGTTTACAAGCAAGAACCACTTTCTCCTAGTAGATCCAAGGAATTATGCAATACAAGGTATCTATTGGCAAATGCAAAACCTCTATGATCACTCGGTTGAGATGTCTGAAAAGATTTTACAGAAATGTGGTGTGCCCGTTAGCTCATCATTACAATAGTAGTTTGTTGGCCAGTAAACCAAGGAGGATTGGTCTGAGGTGTATGACTCTATTGGTTTTGGGGATGGAGATAACAAACAAGTTGATAACACGAGAAAGATATTGCGATCTATGCTACGATGATCTACATATTATCTAAGGACTTGTTTATTGTACCTAGCATTTCCTGAAGATTACGAGATCCAGAAATACAAATTGATATGGAAGTGGGTAGCTGAAGCTTTATTCAGGGAGAAACCTG